>PVHT020003785.1:8591349-8604107 GCA_004024745.2 Catagonus wagneri
GGAAACTAAAGAGACACAATGAACTTCTTTGAAGAACAGACAATGACTCACAGATTTTGGAAAACCTTGGTTTTTCAAATAAGACAATCTGGGGGGTGGGGGGATGCACTGTGGGTTTGGGACACAAAATCTATTGTATTGACTTATGATCTTTGTACACCTATAACTGAAATAAAATTCATTGTTAATAAAAAAAAAAGAAAGTAATATCTTCCAAAAATAGAAAATTTGACTTTAATGAGTTGACCATTGAGGGCTTCTATTATGACCTCCCTAGGTACGTTGCCCTCACCCAAATTTAAGTTCATTCTGCAGGACTGACATGAGAGACAGTCAGCAGAGGAGAGGAACTATAGTTTCTCATCCTTCACTTCATCTAAACCTATATTGCAAGTTAAATCCACTGTGTCATGCCAGTTACCTAGTCAATTCATGATAAGTTTTTTGCTCCAAGGAGCCACAAAGTGATATGATTAGAAAGCAAGTGTTAATATTCATCTTGCTCTAACTTTCTGGAGTAGTTAAATATGCTGATAAAATGATATTTCATATCAGCTTTGAATGATCACATGAATTTTAGGAATAAAAGTTTTGCTACTCAGTGGGTGGTCTCCTGACCAGCAGCACTGGCATAGGGATATGGGATAAAAATACAGGACACCATTTAAATTTTATTGTCAGACAAAAAAAAAATGAAATTTGTTTTAGTATAAGTATGACCATGCAACTTTGGAATGTATTTATGCACAAGAAGTATTTGTTATTTATCTAAAATTCAAAATTAACTAGGAGGCCTATAATCTTTATTTACTATATCTGAAACCCTGTCTTAGTACCGATTGGGTAATTTGAGAAATGTAAGATCTTAGGTCCTATTCTAAATCTGATAATTCAAGAAGAAACCCAGGTAGTTTGTGTAGAAGTTAAAATTTGAGAATCATTAAAAGTACCAGTAGAACAATTGACTTGTGCCTTATATTTTCAGGTTTTTCTCTTCTGGGTGGGGTGGGTAATAGCTAGAATTATCTTATGTCACATTGTTGACATTTGTAATAACAGCTGAGAATTATATGCATAATTTATCTATAGGATCTGAAAGAAATCTTATAATTTTTATTTACTCTTGTGTCAATACTATGACTACTTTTGCAAATCTAGCTATCTTGTTTCTCAATTGGCCACTCTCTAGTGCCATCCATATTCTAACTCATCTGCTATCTTACTCTTTGATAGAGTGATAGAATTATAGCAATCAACATTTACAAAATACAACTATGTATCAAAAAATGTGTTTAATGCTCTATGTACATTTCATTGTAACACTGCAAGTGAGTATAAATGACCCCTGTTATGGTTAAAAAAAAATGAGGCTCAAAGAGTATTCATAACTATCTCACAGTGCCATGGTTGGGGTTGGGTGTGGGAAAATGTGCAAATTCTTTGTGTGTGTGTGTGTGTGTGTGTGTGTGTGTGTGTTTAAATAAACTAACAGACTTAAAACAAAACAAGCAAAATAGAAAATATCTGCAGTTACTTATGACTTTCCCCCTAGCTAATCATAGTGCTCTTTATATTGATGACTTCATTCCTTATAGATGACTGGTGATTACTTTTATTTGAAGTACCAACAATTATTTTCACTGAACTTCGGAATGATTTAATATAAATGTCTTCTTTTAAGTATTGAGAACAAACTTGTTTTTTCAGAAAGGTGAAAATTAGAATTCTGAAAAACTCTATTTCAAGTTGCATTACTGGAGGGAAAAGTTTTTTACCTGCAAATATATTCTCCGTGGTTATACTATGTTAGTTTCATCTAAGTTTCAGAATGTGTTTTTCACTGTATTCTCGATAGATGGTGCTGATCGTGTAAAGGACAAATGTTAACATAATGGAAGAAGAGAGTAGAATAATTGAATTCTCAATAGCCAGAGCCTAAACTGCTTTAAAATGTCACGGAGTCTGTTTCAAATACTTGAGCTTGTTGAAATAGGTAAAGTGGCTCCTCGAAGACATGTAGCTGCAAAAGAGCAGGGCCAGTGTTCACCCTCTGTCTCCTTTTAGGAATGTCAAGGCCTGAATCTATTTAACTTTAAAAGGTACTGACAAAATAATCAAAGTCATCTGTAAAAGAAATGTTCTGCATTTCATGAACAGAGATTTGGATTGAGCTAAAAGCACCTGACTCTCTTGCTCTGTTATTCCAATTCCTGAGTTTTATCTTCTTTTAAATCTTCAGTCTGCCTTTATAATTTCACTTCCACCTTTGCTGGGTTCAAATGATCCAGAAGCCACATATAAGTCAGATTTAGAGCGAGAGTGTCAGCATACATAAAATGTTAAAAATAATCATGAAAAATGAATATCATGGCACCCACTGAGTGTTCTGATCTTTTTTGTTTTAATAACCTTAATCTTTAAAAACTTATTTTAGATGCACAGCACTATTTTAATCAATCTTTTTCTGCTGCAGCCATCCTCAGACAATACTACCTTCTCCAAACTCTACTCTTATTATATATTCTCATTTATATTTGTATTTTCTCTGGAAAACATTGTTATGTTTTAAGATACATTGTGAAACAAGTTATAAAATGAATCTATTCTTATGGAATATAGAAGTTTTAAAGATGCCATTTTTAAAAACCATATTTTTTTCTTTAATAAGCTGTCTAAATTGATTCCAATCAATATATGTTTAAATATTTGTATATTTACATCTTTTCAGATTATCCTAATGTATTTTTATACACACAGCTTAAAAGACAGATGCTACAGTAAAATCATATGTGAAATATATCTATTTTATCATTAGCATAAGTCTCTTATATTTTCAGGCATACAGTACCATTATTGAAATTATTTACTAGTTCTTGATAAATAATGACAGGTTAAAAGCCACTGTTCTAAAGATAGAAATATCTATATAAAATCTTCCCGTAATTTCTTTGTTAATTTTTAATAAATATTCTCATTTTGTACCCCTAAAAATTCTACTGTAAAAACATAATGCAGTTCAGAAGGCATTAAAAGTGTAAATCATATAGTTTTTTTTTTAATTTTATGGCCACACCCACTACATATAGAAGTTCCCAGGTAAGGGATTGAATCCAAGCCACAGCTGTGACCCACGCTGCAGCTACAGCAATGCCAGATCTTTTAACCCACTATGCCATTGCAGGAACGCCAATCATATAGATTTTCAAAAATTTATAATATAAAATCTCCTTTCCTTTTTAATATGTATGTCTGTGGAAGTAAATGCATGAACATATAGCACATACCAGATTTTTTTTCTTTCCTTCTTCCCAGGTGAGTGTATTGTTAAAAAGAAGAAATGAAATACAGAAAAAATGATGATGAAAATCATGTTCCCAATATTCATAAAAGATCTATTAGTCACCTGGATTTTTTTAAAGATTAACTTCCCTATATATTTCAATTTTCTGGAAAAGGCACTAGGAAAATCATTAAAATTATCTATAATAAAAAACAAGTATTTGTTATGGGGAGAAAAAAACACAGTAATAAAAGAAAAGCTATAGAAAAAATAAAAATGATATATCCTTTACCAAAAAACTATGAAAGTTCAACCTCCAGGTATCTGAATAGAAAATTATGAATGATTCAAAGCTATACATTATGTTCTGTTTCAAATTAATATAACATAAACTTAAAATAATTATACAGTATCGCTTTAACCATAATACAGTAGCAGTAATTGCAATGAATCATGATCTTGAACCATCCAAAACTGAAGAAGTGCAAATACTGACTCCTGCCTCCTCCTTTCAACAAGTTTTACACATGTAATGCCCAGAGTAAAACACCGCCGTAGGGTTCTATATACTCTGGAAAACATAATGTGAAAACAAATCTGAATTCTTATCTGTAGTGTGAGTGGTAATGACAATAGAAGCAAATACTATGTATGTGTCATCTACTGTTCCAAAACATTATTTCACTGTATTCTCATAAAAAAATTCATCAAATGTTTATTGATTGGATTGTATTATAATTTCTTTTGTATACATGACTAACATTTAGAGAAATTAAATAGCTTGCCCAAAGTCAACAGCTATAAGCGGTAGGAACCCAGAAGGGTCTCCACATTTGGTTGTACATGTTAGACCCTATACTAGGGCTCCATGCCAAGTGGACAGCAAGCTAAATCTAGTCCCCTTTCCATTCACTAAGGTGTTCTTCTGTTCTTCCTTGGGGATCCACCTAGGGGGAATACCTTTTTTTTTTTTTTTGCTTTTTAGGGCCACACCTGCAGTGCATGGAAGTTCCCTGTCTGGGGGTCAAATCGGAACAACAGTTGATGGCCAATGCCACAACCACAGCAACGTGGGATCTGGGACACACCTGCCACCTACACCTCAGCTCGTGGCAATGCCAGATCCTTAACCCCCTGAGCATGGCCAGGGATCAAACCTACATCCTCATGGATGCTGGTCAGGCTCATTACCGCTAAGCAACAGTGGGAACTTCCAACTTTTGCCTAACTGGTACAAGGACACTGGATGTATCAACAAGGGCCCTGGTGCTCCATATCCAAATTGCCTGGATGTTGTATGGAACTGGCCATGGTGTAAGTCAGAATCTATCCATGTGGAAGCGTTACTCTGTGATCTATAATTTAAATACTAAAAATGGTCAAACTTCCTAAAGATATGTATTGGGATCTGAAAATTCCAGAAGAGTAGCTAACCTCAAACTAAAGTTCTGATTTAGAATCATAGTTCATAGTAGAGCAATAATAAATATCACACTCAAACATTAAGCTTTTAGCATGGATATTTGTCCTTAAACTTAGAAATACAATATTTTAAAAAAAGTAATTATAACTTTAGTCAACAATAAAAATGAAATTGGAGACCAAAAAATTTAAAGGCCATAAATTATACTTAGCTTAAATGCAATTTTCAGATATTCATGATATTGGGAAATACATTTACTCTGTGTTATATATTGGAGTCTTAATGCAATAAATGGCTTTCAAAATAGTTCTGTAACTGTTTAGATTCTAACGGTATTTAACTATGGCTCCAATATAAAAGTGGCAGAAAGAAGGACTAACATGTAATAAATACCCACTGTGTGCCAGAATAGTTCAAAAGACTTAAATGTAGTTTACTTCAGTCTTTACAATAAACTTGCACATCTGCATTATCCCCATTTGATAAATAAAAATTATATTTTGATTAAGTTATGCAAAGTCACATTCTTTGCACTGGGGCATGAAAGGTGACGTGGTAAATCTTTTTTAAATATGCCTCACTTAGACAAAGCCAGTCTTTACCACCATAAGTGCATTTCTTATTCTAAACTCTTTCAAAACAAATCTGCTAAGGGGTTTTCTTTAGAAAATATAACAGATGAAAATAAAAAAGGAGAAAAAGTAAAATACAACAGTAAAACGAATGATCTATGTGCTTGGTATTTTTATGGTAGGTGTTGTAAATTTCATGTTATGTAGTACAATGAATTGTAATGTTTTCTGAATTAATTCACAGGATTAGGATGGAGACTATGAATTAGTGCAATTATTTTCCATTTTTTTCCCATTCATATCCTTTATGGTATGTACACATTCAGAAAATAATGATAAAGCCATAAAATATTGAAACGTTCGGCCCAGCTTGAAGTAAAGTTTGAACTATTAGAGTGTTAAAGATTGACAGATGTTTAAATACCCACCTGGAGCCAGAAACTCCCTTTATGAGAAGCTTTATTGTCTGAGCTTCCTATGGGTTCATGTAACTAAAAGTACAAGGTCTGCTCTGGGGAAGAGCAATTAAACTATGGTGTATGGATTCAGGAAAGATGAAGACTAAGAAAAATAAAAAGAAAGAAAGGAGAGGGAAAAGCAGCAGCAAAGGGAATTCAATTTAAATTTGCACAGTTTTATTTAAAGCATAGAACAGTGACATTTGTTGGTGACTGTAAGAGAAGACATTTTACTTTCAATAAAGGCAAAAATTTACTGCTGAAAACCTTTCAGGTGTAGCTCTATTCTAAGGGTAAAATGGAAAAACCAGGTTGTGGTTCAAATCCAGATTTGGTACTTATTTGCTGTGGGGTTTTTGTTAAATTGCTTAAAATTCTTGAGCCTCATGTATTTGGGGGTGACCGGGGGGCCAGGAAGAATATAGGCTACTTCACAGATGTCCCTGTAGCAACTAAATGAGAATATATGTGTAAACTGCATAGCATAGCCATGGAAGCAAATAAATACTAATTTCTTCACTTTGGTAAATTTTTTTTTAAGACATCTGGTTCAGGAAGAGATTGGTCTCATTTGTCTTACCTGAAAATATGCACCTCTGTTTTGAAATCACTGTAGCGTTTTAAAACTCTGGGATGATTCCCCTCTGGAAATTTTTAAAGAGGGAGCATATTTCCTTACAATTTCATGGAGGAAGAAAACATTTCCTAAATGTGTGGCTACCAGCTTTTTAATTCTCTCAATCCAAGTATTGTCCACTGTTGCATCCTTCTCCCTGACTCTGTTTATGTAATTGTAATAATCCTTTGGGGCTTTCCCTTTTTAACAAAGGGTATTGTATCAAACTCTCTGATCAGAAAATTCTGGAGTTCCCATTATGGTTCAGTGGTTAAGGACCCAGCATTATCTCAATGAGGATGTGAGTTTGATCCCTGACCTCACTCAGTGCATTAAGGATCTGGCATTGCTGCAAGCTGTGGCATAGGCCTGCAGTTGCAGCTCTGATTCATCCCCTGGCCTGGGAACTTCCATATGCCACAGGTGCAGCCATAAAAAGAAAAAAAATATTTCTTGTAGTTTACCTTACACATTCCCATGCATGCTTCTAAGAAAATTACCTGGAAAAAACAAAAGCTTACTAGTCCAGCAGTCAGTCTCATCAGGATCCAAAAGATTCAGATAATTCCTGGGGACTCATATCGATAGTTTTGTTAATGGTTTACTTAAATGTCTTTTGCGATAAAAATATTGAGTATTCTCTGAAAATGCACACAGAAGTCAAGCTTCTAGCATCACATTTAAGGGTGGGAGATGTTATAATCTGTGACTTACAACTTCAAGCAGAAAATTGTTACTAATTCACCTGGCTGCTTTAGTAGTTAGATTGTTTGATGACATTTAAATTTGACTTGATGGAAGTAGGAAAAACATAATAATTCTACTCTTTCTAATTTGATGAGGAATTAGATTGAAACGTATTTTAAAGGAACTGAATTATTAGAGTAGGTTTTGGCTTTAATCTCACTTGTCTTAATAACATTTTTCTGTATAATTATTAACTGAAAAGTGCTAGTTATAAAATTATAAATATATATTTGAAGATAATTGCTCAGTTCGTTTTTTTTTAATGTACAAATTATTCAGACTGTCCTGAATAGGTTGTGATCAGAAGGCTATGATTTAATACCTCAAAATATCATGACCTAGCATGATTATTTAGGTAAAGGTTTCAAGTAGTCATTTCCATCCCATCCAACATCATGAATTAGAAAGCACTTGTATACCACAGAAATTGCATAAAAATAACATTGTTCTAGAATATCATCTTGGAGACTAAATGAGAATATTAGGTTCAGCTAGTGAAAAATTTCCATTCTCCAAAAAATCAAAATAAAGCAAACCACTTTACTAAACTAAGCATGAGGAATTTGCTAGTGAATATATTAAGGACTAACTGTGCATTATACAGAAACCCAAGGAGGGGAAATAAGTTTTCTACAGTTGAGACTCTTAGCTGAAGTTCATCAGAAGGGGAGCAATATCAGAATTCCAGACATCAGAATGATGTCACTGGACCCTAGATTAGTTCTATAAAGAAGTTGATATTAGAAACTGTATTATATTATTTTCCTAACTTATTTATACATATTTTTATTAATATGGATGTGGTACAATGAGAGGTCAGAGTTAACTTATCTGAAACAGATACCCTGCAGGCTGGACTGCCAGCTTGGGAAGTAACCTTCTCCTGGTCTCCATGGACATTTGTTATAGCTGGATACCTAGGCCATCAATCCTCACTCTCAATAGAGGGCTAAAATAGGCTTGTGGCTGATGGTCAGAGTGGCAACAGTCAGGCTCCATTGCTAGCCTCCTCATCGCACTAGGGGAGGAGCTGGCTTCCTCTCAACCATGGACACTGAAAGGTGGATTAGATCTGGTTCATACAGTGGTTGAATTCCCAGGATGTGATGAACCAGAGGGAAGACACTTTTTTCATACAATTCTAAGCCCCACTATGCAGAGCCAGAGTCTATTTTTTGAAATCCAATGTTCGGTGCTGCTAGATTCCAGTTCACTTTCCCAGAAGATGACAAACAATAGAATAAACAAGCATTTGCTCTCATTTCCATAAATTGCACACAGTGACTACTGCTCTGAGTTTAATGTGCTATCAATTAATTCCTCCTTATTTACTCACTCTATAGTCTTTCTCAAAAAAATTTTTTTGTAATTACCATAAAGTCTTGAGTGAAAAACAAAATCCTCCAAGTAATTCTGTTATTAGATCTATATTTATATCTACACCTATAGTCATGTCTCTATGTCTTAACTTTATATCAGTGTTTGGTATATATCTATTTATCTCTGTATCAATTTCCTTCCAGCATACTTATTTGCATGAGAATATGGGCCCTGCTCATTAATACGATTTTCATGAGTCTGTTGCCCAAGATTAGTAATCAGATCTTTTACACAGTCTCCCTTACAGAGAGACTATCTAGAAAAACTAATTTCTACATTGGTGTGGTGCATATACACTGTACTAGTAATGGGTTCCCTCTCTTCTTATGTACAATACCTAGGGCCTGGGTCCTTGAATAAATCCATTAGAACATTTTATTTTTAATCCATTACTTGTTACATTTAAATTTATGTTTATTAGAAAAATGCTCAATAAATTTAAAACTTCCTTCGGAGATTTAGGACTTATTTTTCATTAGTGTGGAGGTATAAAATATATCGTTTTTTTTAGAGATTTAAAGATTATATTCTACAACAGCTCTCTTTCTTTGACTGGAATTGATGAGTATAGCTGCTGTGCATCTTGAGAAGAAAGGAAACCTGATGTTGAAACCAGGCCAAGGTCAAATATTTTAAAAGAGGAACAAGGAGACAAAATCTGGTGGACCATCACTAGGGGGTCATTTTAAACAGCTCAGACAGAAACATCAGTGCTGCTTCATCTTGCTCAGATACACTGTCTTGTAATGACCTCTGTGGTCTTGTTTTTCACTTGGACTTCTTTAGTCTTGAAACTTTATTGAACTCACTGTAAACATGTGCCCTAGAAGCCAATCGTACTAAAGGTTATAGACTCCACATAGGAGCCCTGATCGTTTTATAATCTTAGTAGCAAAAAATGCCATATATTTCTATTATACTTTAACCTTTCTAAAAATCTTTTATTTACACTATTGTGTTGTCATCATTTCCAAAAATACTTTAAACTAGAAATACTTAACCCCTTTTAAAGATATTAAAAACTAGCTTTAAAAAACTTAGCTTTAGAAAGATAGGTATCAGACGACCTGGTGTGACTTATTTTTTTCAAGGTTTTAGACAATTATAACAGATACAATCTTTGGATAACGTTCATTTCAGGTTATAAGTTGCCAGTGTGGAAATCAAATGTTATTCCACAAGGTTGAATTAAGTATATATTACTATGAAATAAAATTAATCTTTTTTTTTTTACCCTGTAATTTGAGATGTCACCTTTTTTGTAAATCAGATTTTCATAGGCACCTGAGTCTATTTCTGGACTTTTTATTCCATTCCACTAGTCTATTTTCTATTTGTACTCTAGTACCACATTATTTTAATCATAGAAGTTTTATAGTATATTTTAATTGCTGGTAGGACTGGTCATCTTTTCTAGTTTTTCCTTCTTTGTGTTTTCCTGGCTATTTTTGCATGGTTTTCTTTCCATATACATTTTAGGACAAACTTTTTATATATAAAAAAGCTTAATTGCTTTTATATCCAAATAAGCATGAAATCTATAAATTAAGGAGTAATGATGTCTTTATAATGTTGTGTCATCCTGTCCAAAATTAGGAGATATTATTCCACTTGAGTCTACGTTTGTATCTCTCAGGAGTGTTTTAATTATTTCTTATAAGTTTTGAACAATTCTTAAGTTTATTCTTAAGTATTTAACCTTTTTCTCAATTTTAAGTAGGGTTTTCTCTAACACTAATCTTTTAATTAATGACTCTTTGTGTATATGCAGGCTATTGATTTTTTGCATACTAATTTAAAATAGTAATGCTGCTTGGACCAATGGTAAGGAAGAAGAGTTGACTATAATTAGCCTGAGAAATTGTGTCCCGGGTAGAAAGAGAATAGTTGACTCCAAAAGTGCTCCCATTTGGATACTGACCCTCTACCATGGACAATTCTTGGAGTGGAGGTCAGTGCCTCTCAAATTCTAATGTGTATATGAATCTATTTGGAAACAATTGACATTTCTAATCTATGAAACAGTGGGTTAAAAAAAAATTAGTGTATCAGAGGTAACTCCTGCCCAATTATGTATCCTTTACCCAGGACTCAGATATCAACAAGTTTTACTTGATTTAAAATGATTCATGGAGGAGTTCCTATTGTAGTTCAGTGGTAATGAGCCCAGCTAGTATCCATGAGGATGTGGGTTTGATTCCCCACCTTGCTCAGTAGATTAAGGACCCTACATTGCCCTGAGTTATGGTGTAGGTCATGGACCAAGCTGAATTGGATCCCAAGTTGCTGTGGCTGTGGCGTAGGCTGGCAGCTGCAGCCCTGGGGGTGGGGGTGGGGGAGATTCATGGAATTCCTTTTGTAGTTCAGTGGGTTAACGATCTGGCATTTTCACTACTGTGGCTTGCTTCACTGCTGTGACTCAGGTACAGTCCCTGACTTGGGTGGGAACTACCGCCTGCATGCCATAGGCACAGCCAAAAAAAAAAAAAAAAAAGGGAATTAAAATAAATTTTCTTAAAACCTATTCTGTTAAAATCTGAAGTGCAGTAGCAGGAAATTCAGGAAATGGGTATGAATACATTCAAATTTAGGGTAAATTAAAAAAACATTTTATTCTATACTGGATAAGATATATCTTAAAGGAAATTTCTTCAGTAAATTTTTCATGTACTATATGACTACTACTAATAAAACATTGATTATTTGTACTACACGCTTTTTTGAATGTTTTATATATGTTTACTAATGCAACATTTACAAGAATTATGTGAGATAGGAACAATAAATGTCCTTATATTACAGATAAAGACACTGAGTCATAAAAGATTTCTTCAGTTCTAAGATGCACATATTTTTACATTTTAAAAATCTTGTAAACCAGTCCTGAGTGAAATAACACATATAGAAAAGCTGGAATTCTTGGCACAATATAGGTAAATAAAGGGATATTCAGGGACTAGGGGATACAATGGCATCAGAATCAATGAAAAAGTGCATGTCAGGAAATAAGGAAATACATAACACTGCAAATGTGAGAAACCAGTACCAATAACAATTCTTGAAAAGTCCTGTGATTTTTTTTTTTTTTATGGGCCTCACCTGAGACATATGGAGGTTCCCAGGCTAGGGGTCGAATCGGAGTTACAGCTGCTGGCCTACACCACAGCCACAGCGACACCAGATCTGAGCTGTGTGTGCGCTCTACAGCACAGCTCACGGTAACGCCGGATGGTTAACCCACTGAGCAAGGCCAGGGATAGAGCCCGCAACCTTATGGTTCCTAGTCAGATTCGTTAATCACTGCTCCATGATGGGGACTCCGATTTTTTTCAAAATTACGAAAACTTTTAATAATTTCCTGTCATTACATACTGTATATTCTGTGGGAAACTCAGAATATAAAGATAAAGCAACTAATTATCTTTAGAGTCATAATAATAAGCAAACATTACTTTTATGTGAGGCTAAATAAAAAGGCAAATCCTGACAATGTGACTGATGAAGCAGTGATAATGGGGACTGAGCTGCTGTGCTATGGCAAGGAAATAGATCCCAGACTCTCCTTCACCCCCTGATCACGCTGATTCAGTCTGGCCTTCATTTTATCTCCTAGATGCAATTAGCCTTTAGACAGGACATATTTAACAAAATTATTTTATAGCTTAAAGTTATATGCTTCGGCACACTCCATGAGTTAGAATATTGCTACTAATTCTCTCAAGATACCTGAAAGAGGTCAGTCATATGCAGAGAAGGAGCATCTGCAGATACTTTCTCCCAAAATGAAAATCTGTATAACCCAAAATCTGGGAAAGGTCACACAGAAGTGGAGTAGCTCCCTATACTACTAATTACCAGTAAGTTGCTAATTCTAAAGGAGTCCCCTTTCAATGTTAGTTATGGGTTGTGACCTAAAGATATTTTCTTGAGACTAAATGGGTGATTTTTGCTATAGCATATCTTTTACATGAACAAGTCACTTCTCTTAGAAAACTTTTATAAGCATACACACACACTGACACACCCCTTAGCTGCTTAACCAAAGTTGATTCTACAATTTCTATAAGCTCTAATTCAGTTATTATTGTCCATGTCAGGTATTATTTTCATTGTTGTGGTTTTCTGCTATCTTAATCTTCGAGTCTCACTGGCAGTAAAAAATGGAGAACTAAGAATATATGGGGCAATTAAGTCTAATCTGATCACAACTTCTAGTGTGTATAGTGGTGCTAAACCATCCTTATTCTTTGGTTTTCTATTTTGTAAGGAGGCAGTAAGTGAA
>PVHT020003785.1:8604207-8737063 GCA_004024745.2 Catagonus wagneri
CCAAATCACTGAATGTTGTGGTGCAGACAGTATTAGGTGAACTGTAAATAGAAAGAGGTAAAACTACTGTGGAATAATTCTACTGACTCTCAAGCTAAGCCATTTTAAGAGGACAGTCATATCTCCTTCCTCCACTTACACACCTTTTGCTGTTTCCTTAAGCAGGTCTAAACTCCTCACAACTCTAGCCTTTCATTTTGGTCTTGTCTTATTTTGTTAACATTTATTTAGCACTTACTTTTTGTCAGGCACGTTATGAAAGTTGCATATGACATATACCCCTACTTTGTAATGCATCTATTATTCAGAATGTTAGTGGAATATGATTGGTGTTACTTAACGTTATTGAACTTGCCTAAGTTCTCAAAATGGGTAAGTGATGTTGCCTGAGATTTGAACTAAGATTTTTTCTAAATTCTAAACATATATTCTTAACAGCTATGTATTCTCTTTTGTGTAGAGTGGTGCTAAACCACAATTATTTCTCTCCCTCTCCCTCTTTCTCTTCTTCTCATCTTATCTTTCTTTTCTTCCTTCTTCTTCTTGTGCATCCTTTTCATTTTTCTCCCACTAACTGCTCGATTTCCATGCTTGCCAACACAGTATTTGAAAAAACCTACCAGGCAGTGTAAAAGATATACCCAGATTCCAGATTGATATTCCCTTTGTTCATGAGACCAGAAGATTGAGACTGAAATCACTTAGTCCCAGTTCCAAGTTCCTGGGAAATGAGTCTAATTGTCTGGAGAGGGAAAACTTTTTTTGCAGGTGATGTTTATCTTTTTGGTCTTGCTTTATCCCTTGTTGAAACGAGTCTGTTTTTTTGACATGTGTTCCTCTTTCCAGCATCTCATTCAATCCATTTTCAATTATAAATTTTCACGTAAATGTGATTCATTTAAAACTCATACTACAATCTTACTATTTGTGCCAAAACCCAATACCGGAGACCAGGCCCTCCTGACTTAACACTGTTCCTTTTCTAATATTATTTTGGCACACTTTTGGGAATATTATCTCTTCTCTTGAGTTTCAAGACCATCATTGAGCAGAGAATAATCTTTATATATTTTGCAAATTCTGCCCATAAATTCAGACATTTGCAAAATATGGCTTTGCTGATTTTGAAAGTACTATTTTGGAAGCGTGGAGTATCTGACCTTGTCATTACATCTAGGCTTCAGTCCCTTGATGAAAATGAAGAATTTGAAATGTATAAGGCTCTTTTTAGTTGTACTTTCCATATACAATGTGTATGTCATATGTATTCTTCTTTCATTATCTGCCAATTTCCTTGACAGTTAACCTATTTTCATTATTCCAAAAACTTATAAGGATATCTCAATTTGATATAAGTGAATTTTATAAATAATAAGTATTACAAAATACATCCACAGTGAAGTGTGTATATTGTAAGGTTGATAATGAAGGCTAATGAGCAAACTCAGTTAACAGAGTGCTTTCATTAAAGCTGAACAATTTACATTTTATGTATGTACTGTACTGACATATAATATGTAACAGCTTTCCCCCATCCCATTTTATTTCTATCCTCCAAAATACTCTGTGGTTCACTTTCAGTTTTATTTCCATCCCTTCCTAGCTCTGACCTGGACACATAAGTGTACTCAGTACTCAATGAACTCTGTCATTTCTCAAAACTAGCCTTTACAGAGAGCATTTACCCCTTATTGGAACCAGGCAGAAAATTTTATCTGACTGCATGAACAGAATTCTTCTATCACTGCTTTTAGAACCAGACAAATTGTGAAGCTGTTACTGGCCATTTCTTTCTCAATGAAACCATATTTTAGGACTTTTACTTATTTCACTGAAGTAGAAATGATCTTGATTTTCTTTCACTGGAAGATAGCCATCTTTTATGTTCTACAACCTCTCACATAGCTCTGTTTTCTTTATTACCGACTGCAATACCTGTGGTTAGAGATGAAGATATATTATGAGGAATTTTATTTCTTACACAAGGTAAGGACAATTTATAGAGATAAGTGATATTACTGAATTCATTTGAAAGTAGTACATTTACACTGTGTATATGTAGGCCACAGAAATCTTCTTTAAAATGTCCAAGAGAAGTGCAGTGCACTAAAACGCTAGGAGAAGGAACTGTATGCCCTCTTGCAGTTGTAAAAACAATTTATCCTGATCCTTTCTGTCCCACATAAGATATCTGATTTTTTCAACAATAAATTATGAAATATATAAAAGTATAAGAAAAAAACATAATCCCCATAGGAGAATACTCAAATATGACATGGATGTTAGAACTTTTTGACAAAATATTTAAAATTGCTGTCAATATCTTGTTGTAAGTAGTAATAGAAATGTGGACAACACGCAAGATCATGTGGTTAATTTTGACAGAAAGACAACTATCAGAATGAAGTAAATGGAAATTCTAGAAGTGAAAAATACAGTAAAAGATGACAGAAGCCTTCAGCTAGCTAATTATTAAGATGAGAAATAATTTGTGCAACTGAAGATAGGTCAATAGAATTTACTAGATCTAAGTTCAAAGAGAAAGAAAAGGTCAAAAATAAAAACCGAGGCGTTCCCGTTGTGGCTCAGCAGTAATGAACTCGACTAGTATCCATAAGGTTGGGGGTTCGATCCCTGGCTTCGCTCAGTGCGTTAAGGATTCGGCACTGCTGTGAGCTATGGTGTAGATCATAAATGCAACTTGGATGCCATGTTGCTATGGCTGTAGCATAGGCCAGCAGGATAGCTCCAGTTCGACTTCTAGCCTGGGCACTTCCATAAGCCACGTTTGCAGCCCTGAAAAGTAAATAAATAAACTAATCAATTAATTAACTAAAATAAAATAGTGAGAATATATTTAGTCTTGTAGAATGTTTCCCTGTAGTTATGATGTATACAAGGATTCTGTCTTCTGCTACTATTTATGTCTTATACTACTAATTTTTTTTTAACGCTTTTTGTTGGAATGGTGAATTGGGTGATTCCAACTGTAGGTCCTAAAAAAAAATCAGTTTCCCTCCCAGGGTCATCAGTTCATTCTCATGTAAAATTAGGATTATACATTTTATTGAGGTGTTATATTGTTATTCCCTAAAAACTTATTGTCACAAAGGGAAAAGGAATGTACTAAAAAGCTTAGAGAATTATTAGTCCTAATATATTAGAAGAAGTGTCTGACTTTGAAAATGCAAATTCTATCAGGTTTTATGTTATATTTTTATATATTTTATTGACTCA
Organism: Catagonus wagneri; assembly: GCA_004024745.2. Classification (NCBI taxonomy): domain Eukaryota; kingdom Metazoa; phylum Chordata; class Mammalia; order Artiodactyla; family Tayassuidae; genus Catagonus; species Catagonus wagneri. Next base: position 8,607,445 of record PVHT020003785.1, read on the forward strand.
CTTCTGAAATCAGTTATACATCTTTTGTGCCATCTCGCAGAATTTATAGAATGTTTTGTTTTACACAATTAAATCTAATGTGAGATCAGTATCCATACACCTAGAACCCTGATGGTTTTGTTTATGAAATTAAATAGAAGAGTTTCATTTCCATTCTCTGCTTAGTCATTAAATGTCCCCTTTTGGACTTTATAAGCTGTAGAGGAACTGGTGTTCTTTTTGTCTATAAAGCATTAATTTAAAAAGTTCCCCACATTTGGCTCCTCAAACACTAAACAGGTTAGATATTTGAGTACTGGAGTTGCAAAAAACAACATGCCAAATTTGATGTCAATTTTGTAAAATTTTATTATGACCTCTAAAAAAAATTAAATTCAGTGTGTGAACTGTTGATGTATTAGAAAAATAAACTATTGCTCTTGATAGAGATCTTTAGGGATATAGAGATGGGATGTACTTCAGATGCCATATTCGTTTACAGTTCCTCAGGTTAAATTGTTAAGCATAAACTTACTTACACAAAATAACGCAGGGAAAATATTTTATTTTATTTTATTTTTTTATTTTTTGTCTTTTGTCATTTTAGGGCCACACCCGCGGCATGTGGAGGTTCCCAGGCTAGGGGTCTAATCGGAGCTGTAGCTGCTGGCCTTCGCCACAGCCACAGCAACGCGGGATCCGAGCCGCGTCTGCAACCACACAGCTCAGGGCAACGCCGGATCCTTAACCCACTGAGCAAGGCCAGGGATCGAACCCGCAACCTCATGGTTACTAGTCGGATTCGTTAACCACTGCGCCATGCCAGAAACTCCACAAAATATTTTATATCCCACACTCCACAGAGGTAAAACCCAAGTGAATCAGTCAGTAATTGTGTAAATTTAATTAATTTTTATTTACCTAAAAAACGACTATGACATGAGACAAGTAAAAGAAGAAAATGTCATGGATTATATATATCAGGTGATGTTGGTATTATTTTAAAAATGATATTCATATATATAGAAAATTACGAAAAATCAGAAGGCAGTATATACTCAGTGCGAAATTTGTTTTGATGAAAAGTGCTGTGGGGACCCAGAGAAAGAAAAGAAATTTAAGTTTTTTTTTTTAATGTTTAAGCAAGAATTGATGACTATATTTAAATTAATTGTTGCTTATTTATTCACACTGGATTTTCTTTTCAATTTTTTGTTACAGTTATAAAATCCATTATCAAAGACTAAGTATCCTACATTTATTTACAAATATAGTTGCAGTCTATTCAATATTCGTCCTTTCCAAATAGCTCTATGACATTAATTTTTGCATTAGTTCCTATTTAAAGGAAAGTATATTTCTCTCTAGGGATAGATAGTTCCATAACTTCCATGTTTCCAGAACTGTCCAAGTTAAATAGTATATAAAATATGTATAATTTGAACTGATCCGTTTAAATGAAGAGTAGGGTAATTGCTACCTATTTTCTTATATTTAATTTTAAAGAGCTGGGAGGAACAAAGAGATGGCCTCTGGATTGATATTTGTGTTACTTATGAGGCTTCAGTCCTATTCCAGTTTCATTTTTGAAACATAAGGGGAAAGTACGAGAAAAGCAATTTGAAGGTTAATCCAATTAGTTGTATAAAACACAGTCTTGTCAGAGGTAATGGGAAATAGTGGAAAGTGTGATTTAAGGCATGGAGGATTCTAGTCAGGCTTCATTTAAGGTACAAATCCTGTCATCATCCATTAGTTCTCCTGGTCTTTGTATTTAGCACAGAACCTATACCAGTATCTTCACACTGGAAAAAAAAAAAAAGCGCTCAGTAAATGCTCATTAGCTGTTATACTGTCAAAATGGTTTTGATAGCAAGATGAGTAGAAAATCCTCACATTCTAGGATGGGGTGACAGTGAGCTAAGAAGTACCACATCTATACTTTAAAAGTAAGATGTGGTTGTAGAAACCTAAACTTTAGAACAGGTGTGAACATGAAAACTGAGTGTGCAGATCCCCTCAGCTTGTGTTTATTTTAACTTCATTCTCTAGAGTCTGTAGGCACTGCTTGCAACACCTGGTTTATTGTGTGGTTTAGATTTGCACTGTCCAATATGGTAAATACTAGGTACTTGTAGCTCCTAAGCTCTGAAAATGTGGCTAGTACACCTGAGAAAGAATTTAATTTTATTTAATAAAACAATACATACGGTTTTCCAACCATAACTAAACACTAATGTTAGGATATCATGTTTTGGTAGAGTCAGCAATAATCTCGCTTTCAGGAAACCTGAGTTTATATCCCAAATATGGTGTTAATCAAAACTCTGATTTAGAGTAGGTCATTATCCCTTTTGGGTGTTCAGGTGTTTCATCTGTATAATATATTGTGTCTAGATTTTTAAAAAATTCTTAGTTAATATTCTGTGAAAAAATATAGATAATCATTAAAATTATGTATCTGGGTACATTATATAGACATAAATATTTATAATTTTTTCACCTCGATATCCAGAGTTGAAGAATGCAGAAACAAGTAATTAAGAACTTCTTAAAGAAATGATAAAGAATGGGAGTTCCCGTTGTGGCGCAGCAGTTAATTAATCCAACCAGGAACCATGAGGTTGCGGATTTGATTCTTGGCCCTGCTCAGTGGGTTAACGATTCGGCATTGCCATGAGCTGTGGTGTAGGTCTCATATGCAGCTCGGATCCTGCGTTGCTGTGGCTGTAGCGTAGGCCAGCAGCTATAAGCTCCGATTTGACCCCTAGCCTGGGAACCTCCATGTGTCGCGGGTGCGGCCCTAAAAAGCAAAAAAAAAAAAAAAAGAAAGAAAGAAAAAAAGAAAGAAATAGTAAAGGGGGTCATGGAACAAATTCTCAAGAACTAAATCAAATGTGATTCTTTTTTTTTTTTTATGATGACACCGAGAATATTGCTGTATTTCGAAATTAAGAGGAAAAGGAGTAAGAAAAACAGAGGAGAAAAGCAAGGTGACAGAGATAATTGTTCCCTCTGAGAATTGTGGAAGGAAAAACAAGAAGGACGTTATATCAGAGAAAATAGATGAATAAGGGACTTCAAGAAGAGTGAGGAATCATATATGTTTCATTTACTGAGTGAGGAATCATATATGTTTCATTTACTGAGAAATTAGTTGGTAGAGGGAGAAAAACAGAGTTTATAGATTAGAATTCATTCAGAAACTTGGTCAGGGTGATTTTAGTTGGGAACTGAAGCCCAGTTGGAATAGAGGAAGAGAAAGTAAGATAGACAACCTTTAAAAAGTCTTCTTGGAGTTCCCTTCGTGGCTCAGTGGTTAACAAATCTAAGAACCATGAGGTTGCGGGTTCGATCCCTGGCCTTGCTCAGTGGGTTAAGTATCCGGCGTTGCCGTGAGCTGTGGTGTAGGTTGCAGACGCAGCTGGGATCCTGAGTTGCTGTGGCTGTGGTGAAGGCCGGCGGCTACAGCTCCTGTTAGACCCCAAGCCTGGGGACATCCACATGCCGGGGGTGCGGCCCTAGATAAAGGCAAAAAGACAAAAAAAAAAAAAGTCTTCTTATTGGTCTTTCTATCTGTTTCAAATTTCCGCATCTATCATCTATGCTGTTAGCAGGTTCATAAGTTTATTAATATAAACATAATCATACTTTTTTTTTGCTAAAAACCAAGCAAATGTTCATAAGACCACATCCTAATATGTATATATATGTGTGTATATGTATATACACACATATATACACATATATATATATATCCTGTCTTTATATTGAACTGCAAACTTCTGCAGGAGAAAAGATCATGGTTTAAATACTCTGTATACATTTTCATATATGCATTATGTAAAATTAGTGAAATTATCACATGTGCATTTGACATACTGTGTTTCTTTTTTTTTTTAATCTGTAAAGATTATATTAAACTGATGGCACAATTTAAAAACTATAATAGATCTTGAGTTCAGTACCATCATGTAATCAAGATAAATATTTTTAAATCTCTAGCACTTAGTGCAGGGACTGGCACAGATAAGGCACATCCAAAAATATCTACTGAATCAAGTTAGTTGGGTTGGACTAATTGACTAGATCTGGGCCCTTGTAGAAGAGAGTGTAACATAAAAACCTAGAAGAAAATACAAAGTGCTGATAGACTTTAGAGGGAACATCAGACATAATAATTTCTATAGAATAAGGTGAGTTAATTATAGGAAATAAATGGCTGAAAAGGAAAAAATATATATATATTAAAGGTAACCAAATAAAGATTTAATAGAAAGCACTACTATAAAAAGATTATAAAGTAATGGTTCTTGAAATTCTAATTATTCAGTTGGGTAGGGTCTCAGAGCTGAGGATTATTTTGTGACAAATCTAGCATTCCAACAAATATGGGTTTCTGACCCCATCCAGGCTGTGAAATCTGGGGTGCCTATTTCACATACTAAATTGAAAACATTTACAGTTGCGATAAATTACTAGAAGGAATAAATATTTCTTTAACATCGCTCATTATTAGATGAATGGAATCAATAGTGTTTAAAGTTAAGGCCTTCTTTTAAAGAGTATAGTGAAGGGCAAATGTATACACACATAAAAGTTAGTCCTCTCTATTAATAAAAAAGCAAGAAAAAAATACACTTGAAATGGCCACTAAAACAAGCAAATAATGATCAGTATACTATTTACTTTATATACTCAAAGGACAGCATTCTTGAATAAAAGCCTTGCATGTTTCTTTTCTTAATGTGGTTCTCTGTCTACAACTTAAACTTGTTTAAAAATTGTTATACTTTTAAAATGTCAGCTTTATCCAATCCTCTGCTGATGGACATTTAGGTTGCTTCCAAGTCTTGGCTATTACAAGTAGTGCTGCAATGAACATTGCAGTGGATGTATCTTTTTGAAATATAGTTTTCTCTGGGTATATGCATTGTCTCCCTCTGATAGTTCCACATACCATGAAAATAGGTAATACCATTATTTTTCAGATAATTCTTTATTTCACATTTCAGTAAATACGATATTTTTAATTTATGTTACTTCTTTTGCTCTTGAATGTTAATAAGACTTACAAATTAGAAAAACTAATATTGAGGTTTGAAAAAGTCGTTTAAAAACAGATAAAAATATATACATCTTTTCAGTTATACTTCATAAAAAGAAGCTGTCTTAAGTGAAAAGAAAAAATAAAGCAAAGAATGACTATCTAAGGTGCTTATAGTACTGCCATCATGCATAAGCATGATGCAGGACAAATACAAGTTATCTATAGGATGGGTCATGAGAAGTAATCTTGAATCTATCATTTATTCATCAAGAATAAGTCAAGCTACTCCATCTCCTCTTAACTAGTTTTTTCCTACTTGTTAAAAGAGTAACTTGGCTAGATTCACACACTCTCTTCCACCAAAAGTCAGAGTTTCATGAACTGTTAGAAGTTGGGGTACAGTGAAAAAGAAAGTTGGTATTAAAAAACACTGGTTTGAAAAACTCTAGACTGAACAAATTTAAGTCTTTCTACTTCAAGAATTCTCATTATCTTCCATATGATCAAGAGTTTGGTGGATGTCTCAGAGGGAAATATTTTAGGTAGAGCTCTGTACTTTATTTAACAAAGGAATTGAACTTTTTCAAGCAGTATTTTATTAAAAACTAAAATGAAATTTCAGAAGTTCCAAAGTAGTTGATCTCTCAAATTTTCACTCATTCTTTATGTCTGCTGCTGGAAATAATAAAAATGAAAGAAAATGGATGTTGAGAGTAGAAGAGGAGCTGAAATGGATGGCATGGTGAGAGTGGTCATTTATAAATAAATGAGGTTGCCCTTTTGGTATCATATTTGATCTGTATAGTCATGAGCTGGGGACAGAGGTAATAATGAAAGGAGCACATCAGGAAAACTCAGGTATAAGATATTCTCAGGAACCAGAGGTTAAGTAAAAGTCTTACGATAAAGATAGACAAGGATTCAGGACAATAGAAATACATATATATATATATCTGAAAATAAATACTAGCTCTATAAATGTAAGAAAAAAAATCAGGAACAGAACTTACATGATGAAAACCACACACTACAAATGGACATAATCAAAGATGACTGAAATAAATGAAGATATATACCTTGTTCATGGATTGGAAGACTACATGTCAGTTCTCCCCAAATCAATATAATAGGTTTAATCTCTGTCACAATCCCAGCCGAATGGTCAATTGCTACAGCACCATTTATTGAAAAGACTTTCCTGCATTGAACTGCTAAATCAGTTGAACATATTTGTATGATTCTGTTTTGGGGATCTCTGTTTTGTTCCTCTGATCTACCTTTGGCAATAGGTCTATTATCAGAGGATCTGTTCTGATAAAAGCACATAAATTCATTGTTGTTACTAAAAGTTGGAAAGAAGAATGAATGTTAACCTTAGTCTTACAACGAGTATCAAAACTAACTCAAAATGATTGACAAACTTAAATGGAAAAATATAAAAACATACGAATTTTAGAAGTCCAGTGTGCTATCCATTGCACCACGGAGCCACCTAAAACATACGAATTTTAGAATAAAAAAATCAGAGAAAAATCTTTGGCCTAGAGTTCTTAGACTTGAAGCCCACAGCATGATTAAAAAAAGCAAAACATGATATATCAGACTTCATCAAAATTAAAAAAGTTTTATTCTATATAAGACCCTGTGAAGGAAGTTAAAAGACAGGCTACAGAATGAAAGTAAATCTCTGCAAACAATACAGCCTATAAAAATGGACATCCTTTGATTAGTACCTGGACTATATAAAGAATTTTCACAAGTTAATAGTAACAAAACAAATAATCCAATTAGAAAATGAGCAAAGTAGACTTCCCGTCATGGTGCAGAGGAAACGAATCCAACTAGGAACCATGATGCCATGGGTTCGATCCCTGGCATCACTCAGTGGGTTAACTGTCCGGAATTGCTGTGGTGTAGGTTGCAGATGCGGCTTCGATCTGGCGTTGCTGTGGCTCTGGTGTAGTCCGGCAGCAACAGCTCCGATTAGACCCCTACCCTGGGAACCTCCACATGCTGCAGGTGCAGACCTAAAAAGAAAGTAAAAAAAAGAAAGAAAGAAAAGAAAATGAGCAAAGAATATGAAGACATTTCATCTGAGAGGATATACAGATGGCAAATAATCATATAAAAATGTTCAATATCATTAACTATTAGAGAAACGCAAGTTAAAATCATGAAGATTTTCTACATACCCATCAAAATGTCTAAAATAAAATGTGACAGCAGTAAATACTTTCAAGAATGTGGAGAAACAGGATCATTCATACATCACTGGTAAGAATGTACAATTATAATGTCACTCACAAAATATCTGGCAATTTCTTACAAAACTAAATTTGTAACTAGCCAGCAGGTACACTTTTGGTTGGTTGTTTATTTTTTATTTATTTATTTATTTACTTATTTTTAGGGCCGCACCATTGGCATATGGAAGTCCGTAGGTTAGGGGTCAAATCAGAGCTGCAGCTGCCAGCCTACACCACAGCCACAGCAATGCCGGATTCTTAACCCAGCAAGCAAGGCCAGTGATTGAACCCGCTTCCTCATGGATAGGCTCATTACCACTAAGCCACAATGGGAACTCCTATTGTGCTTCCACTTTTGCGTTAGAAATCTTTCAGCGTTCTGAATGGACATGCATTTGTTACCTCCATTGCTGTAACTTAGTGTTGACCAATTGGCAGGCATGTGTGTGAGGACACCTTAGACCAACCAGTCCTAGCCATTCAGTCAGCTTACCCTAGATGCATAATCTCAGGTTCAGCCATATTCAGCCAAACTTAATCTAGATCAGCAGAAACATTCAGTAGAGCAGTAATAAATGGCTGTTGCTTCAATTTAGTAAATTTTGGAGTAGTTTGTTATACAGCAAAAGATGACTAATATGAGTAGAGACCACCAGTCCAGCATCCTTAAGATTATATAGGGGTTACACTTCAACTACAGTGCTACTGTTGCTTCTGATTTTCTGGACTGTGAAGCAGTATTACAACTGCCCCTTTGTTATGCCTTCCAACATTGTTCTTTCTACATATATCATAGAAACATCGTTAGGGTTATGCCAGCTGCTAAGTGTACCTATCCAAATTTTCACTTAGGGACCAGGGAAATGACTGTAAGGTAGGGCTGCAGACCTACTGCATTCAACGAGTTGAAGTAGAACTAGAACTCTATTAATCATCTGGCTTCCATATACCACTGGTTGAGTATTGTTCCCAGAGGCATCAGTTGCCCAGAATCTCCACCCTGAATATGTTCCCTTAGCCAGAAAAGACAGCCATTCAGAAATTATAAAGCCACAGTAAAAAGCTGCTCACAGGCATAGAAAGATTGAGTGAGGACATAAAGATAGGTGTAATATCTTTACAGTAATATTCTTTTGAGAGTTTATGAAAATTGACATCAAAATATTAAACATTATTTAAAATATAACCGAAAAGAACATTATAATACATTAATTATTAAAATGTGTAGGTCCCATTAAATTCACTGTTTGTAGGCTGAATTATCCATCATCAGAAAAACAGGTTCTAATGCTTAGGTCCCAGTTCAAAAAACAAGCCACTCAGAGATTTTAATTCAGATCTGTATGACTCTATAGGCAAGGCTATTTGAGATGAAAGTCATATCTAATCATTTCTATTATGTTAAATCATGTAAGACTAAGACAGTTTTGAGAGAATCCTAAGTGCCATAAAATAACTAGGAAATAAGGAAACATGATTTGCATAAGTTTTAGATGGCTGCTTAATTTCAAACAAGTTATTTCAGCTGGTGGCTGACAATTAAAACTGGATGTAGAGATAAAAGATATGGAGCTTCAAGCTTAGATTTCTATCCACTTATCAATTAAATTATTTGATTTTATCAAAGAATAAACTCTCAGGAAATGTCAAGTATAAGTAGCTATGAGAGGGTTCCTGTGTTTGAAATAACTTTTGCTACAGAATTAAAGTAAACAAAGTCATATTATGCAAACGGTGTCACTCTGAATTGTAAGGAGAATCTGCCAAATATAGATACATGATTATAGGTACTTAGCTAGATGAAAATAGGTGATTTATTGATAATTAATAGATATATGGAAAGCTTCATACACACACACATACACAGACTACACATGTGGCTATCAGAGGAATGCTTAACTGTTATGATAAGGAAGAGATTCTGCAGTTGAGCAACCAGCTTCTGTGCTATTCCGGAGTCAGATTTTTCAACTTTATTTGTCCACTAAATAGCCTAACATATGCATTATTATGAATTTGGGAGAAGCAAAAAAAATCATGAATAGGTCTAAATAGTCCCAACAAAAGAATTCCCTAGATAATTAATATTTAGCATTTACTAATTATTCTAGATACCTATTTTTGTGGAAATGAGAAAAGGAGGTGGACCACTGGGAAGCATATTGTAGTTAGAGTCAGTTATGACAAATGAAAGAAATAGTTGTATCTGTGCCATTTGAAAAATCACATCTCCTTGGAGGCCAGGAGGCTGCTCATAACCACTGAAAATTGCAGTGAGTTATTTTTTCAAGTATTTTTTGTATATGATTTCCTTTGTTAATTCAAGTTTATCTGGGTTTGTCAGAGCTACTATGTACCTTGAAGATATTTCATAACACAGGATTATCATAATGAACCTTTTAAGGTATGTTAATTTTTCCTTACATTAATTATAAAACATTTGCTTTGTTTTATATGCTTATAAATGTTTTAATATTACTTTTACTCTAAGTTTGTCAGATTTACCAAATAAAAATATAGGATAGTAAATAATATTTTAATTTCAGGAGTTCCCTTGCGGTACAGTGGGTTAAGGATCCAGCATTGTCACTATTGTGGCAGATATTCCACAGATATCTAAAGCCAAAAAAAAAGATAGCCAAAAAAAGGAATTTCATGTAAAAATCAATAAAATTTTTGCTATGAGTGTGTCTCAAATATTGCATGAAGAATACTTATACTAAAGTAATTGTTGTTTATCTCAAATGGTAATGGCAGAAGAATAGGACTAAGTAAACTTCTGCAAGTTCACTTCTATTTCTGTTATTTTTATTATATTATACATCTTTACTTGTTTCAGTTTGAAATAACCCTCCCCTCCTAAGCATCAGAATTAAATGTCTTTACTTTCCACAATTCAAAAGTAAAAAAAAAATTTAGACACAAATGATTTCATAATAGCTTTATGTAAACTTGCAATATTTTCATGAATATTCACAAACTGGAAAGTACAATTTGACAACATATAGATATTAAGTAATGATAATATCTTATTAATTTTTTACCTCTACGTTTCAAGACATATAAGTAAGTACATAATATATTACTTCACAGTCACTTCAACCTTTTAATGTATTAAATCCATTCTGTATATTAAGGTAATTAGTTCTGCAAGGATGAAGTATCCTGTCCAAGGTCTTACAGTTAGTGAGAGTAGTGTGAAATTCAAACTGATGTTTCTTTGACACTAATGCTTTGATACTAATACCAAATTGATTCCCCTAACTGCAGTTCCACTGAAGTTTAATATTGAAAGGGAAAATGCAAATGCCTGGATGTGCCTTTGGAAGGTGTTTTTGATAAACTGAATATTCAGTAACTGATTAAAAAAAACTTTAATTGGAGCGCTAACAGAAAAAAGTTACTTTTCTAGTGATTTCCTTGAAAACTGTTTTTGTGAAGGACAGTGCATTTGTTGTTGTTGTTGTATTAATATTAAATTTAGCTACCTCTTTTGGTGTTAGGAGAACCAAATAATTTACTCTCAAGTTTTCCCCAGGGGGAAGAAAATCATCTAGGTTTTCTTGCAACATTTTATCACTTTGAATGAGGCTTCAATTCTTAAAGACTAATGTGTTGCAAGAAATAATAAATGTAACGTTTCCCCAAAAGGAATACTAATCAATTGCTTATCTGGGTGATTGTTTAGGGGTAGCAGAAATTATTATCATTCTTATACCTTATTCTTCACAACTTGTCCAACATTTCTTAAGATTGAACCTTCAAATTTTATAAATTTTGTCTTAAAAATTATAGTAATAAAAATTAATTTTGATAAGGTAGTATTTGAAGATCATCTAAATTTATACCTGGGAAACATAAAATTTGAGATACAAATTTCACTTATGAGAATAAGTATGCATGTATGAAATGTCAGCTAGGAAGTATAAAGTAATTAGATGTAGATTCTAAGAGCTCAAAACTATGTCTGACAGCTACACAAATATATTTTCATCCAGATCTAGCCATTCTCCTATTGAGTAGAATCTGGCTCTGCTATTAAATAAACAAAACCCAAGAATGGAAGAATGTGAAGTCCTCCTCCAGGGAATCAACTTTGCCTCCTCCAGTGAAGTTACACTATGCATATGAGTGATAGGTGTAGACTCACTGTGTACTTGGTTCTTCTCATTTTTACTGTGTCTAGTGGTATACTTATCACTAGTGATACATATACATGTACATAAATGTGACATATATATATATATATATATATACATAATATGATACACACACACACACACATACCGCACACATAAATGTGACATAACCACGTTTATGCATGTTCCAGGAACTTTTGAAAATGAATAAGCTGACTGAAAGGTGATGTACTTCTTGGTAGCCATCCTTGGATTAACTGTTTAATTTAAGACCAATCATATTAGTTTGTATTGCTACATAACATGTTACCAAACTTAATATATTTAAACAGCACCTATTTTCTGTCTGGGTGCAGTTCTTCTGTTCACATTCAAGTTTCCTTACACTGGATATTCCTAGGGAAGGATCTGTTTCAAAGCTGGTTCAGATAGTTGGCAGAATCTAGTTTCTTTGCAGCTGTAGAACTAAAATCCCCCTTAACTTGTTGGCTGTCAGCTAGGGCCTGCTCTCAGAACATTAAATGACAGGGTGTGATGGAACAAAAAACAATTTGAACATCAAATCAGAAACTCGTCAAGGATATGTACATGTATTTATTCTTATACATTATACAAATTTCCTGTACTCCCTCTCTCCCATCTGTAAAATGGGCATAATAATAATGTTCATTTCCAAGGACATTGTGAGGATTCATACATATAAAGTAGAGCAGAGGTTGGCATATAGGTAACGCCATTATAAATGGTTGCTATCATGAGGCCCATGTACATAATTAATTCTAGTTTAATAAAGATAGATAAAGGACAAAGGAGTAGCAGAGTGCACTAGAATAAATGATATGAAGTTAAGTAAGAAACCATACTCTGTGCACTATATATTTTATTTTAATAAATATAGATAAATGAGGGAGTGACCCTAGTGGTTCAGTGGTTAATGAACCTGACTGGCTTCTGTGAGGACGCGGGTTTGATCCCTGGCCCAGCTCAGTGGGGTAAGGATCCGGCATTGCCATGAGCTGTGGTAAAGGTTGCAGACACAGCTCGGATCCCACATTGCTGTGGCTGTGGCATAGGCCGACAGCCACAGCTCCAATTCGATCCCTAACCTGGGAACCTCCATATACAGTGAGTGTGGCCCTAGAGAGACAGGAAAGGGAAATAAATGAATAAAAATGAATGAGGAAAAATACATACAAAGATGCTAGTAATCATTGTTCATGAAACAAGTGCATCTTTGACAACATCCCATTATTTTAGATTATAATAATTTGGAGCTGTTCCAGGAAAGAACAGAGTAATTTTTTTTTTCACTAGCTAAATTAGTTTTAACAGACTACATCAATGTACACACAACTTAAAATGTACTCATCTAGATTTCTTTGTAATTTTAGGTTTATGATAATTATCTTGGGGACTTTGTAGAAATTTTTAATTATATCAAAATTTATACATAAAGTAAAATTCTGTTGATACAGTCTATCAGACTTTTAAAATAAGAGAATTTGCTCAGCATAAAAGGCTGCAATCCAAGTGGTTTTGTACAAGGTCAAAATAGGGAAGCGTTTATTAAGTACAGTTATTAAGTGTAGAGTAATTGGAAGTCTCAATAAACTGGTATTAAATCCCAGTAAAAATGATAATTATTCAATATAATACTAGTTATGTATTAATAATTATGTTATTTAATTCTGGAACTCACATAAATTTGATGTGTAAAAACTGATTCATTTAGCTATCAAAAGATCTGACCATTGTAGCATTAGGCAGTTAGTTTGGTTAAATTAAAAAATAACATTAAATAGAATTAATTTTCTACTTGCAATCACTACCTGACAACTATACTTAGACCCTCAGATAAGAACCGAGGAGTTGATCTGAGGCATATTATCCTTAAATCCCTGATATAACTAATTTAAAAAAGGGAAATGATCTAACACTAAATTGTAATGTTCTTTGACAAGCGTCATAGGAAAAAGGAACATGAGATTCAAGAATATCTTCTTTTACTTCAAAATCCAGGCCTTTCTAGGACTGACTGTACAAGAGTTTTCATATTTATCATAAACTCAGTCAATCAGCACACAAGGTTGGATATTGTTTCTTTCTTGGACTTAATCAGGAGGAGCTTTTCTTAGGATTCTATTTCAGACACCTACAGAAGACTGACAGGTTTATGTGTACAAGAAAGTGAAAACATAGAAGGTGAAATATTCCAAGTTCTTTACAGAATTGAAATATAAAAGGACGTTGATTAGCAGTAGAGAAACTAAGGCAAACCATACAGGTCAAAGATTTAAGAGAATATTCAGGTTGGCCTAGTGAGGGGCAAAATCTCACTGTATAAGAACATCAGGATATAACTTATTACTGCTCTGTCAACACTAAGGGAAGCTCAAAAGTACAAGCCACACTGTTAAAATCCTGGTTAATTAGAATGGATATGCTGAGTTGAACAAATACCTCATAAGATTGTAGGAGCTAATAAACAAATGAAATAAAAGCTGAAGAGAATATCAAAATGTAGGATTAGGTTATTTAGTGGAAGCTCTCTCAATCAGTTTCTGGAGCCTAGAGGGCTATATGTTGTCTGGAAGCTGAACTTTGATAAATAACATTATCCATTCAGAGTTTATAATTACAATGGGGGTGATGATATTAATGATAGAATTTGTTCCAGAATGATAGAATCGCATTGTTTCCTCGGTCCCCTCCCTGCCACAGCAAAGCGTAATGGCAAGGCAGGCATGTTACAAATTTATTGAAGTACATTTTCAGAGAGCAGGCCACCCCATGAGTGAAAAAGAGGGTCCGCCTTGTTTTACAATTGTTTTTACATCCACACGCTGCAGATCTGAGTGGGAACCCGATTTCTCTTGCCCCAGGTCCACTAATTTCTCCTATGCCCTGTATAAGAGCTGAATGTTGTTTGATCTCTGTATGGGACATATCTGATCTTCCGATTGGCAGGATATCTTATTTTCATGGGGAACGGGTTTTATAGAAGTGGGGTGAGGAATGGGCCATATCTCTTCTCTGGTAGGGAGTGAGCAGGCCAGGTTGCTCAAAGTGAGGGAAGGGGCATTACAATGAGACATAGCCAGAGGCTTTTGGGTTTAAGGTCCTTGAAGATGACTTAAAGTCTATAACATTAATAGTAACAGCGACTATCTTTAAATGAATGTTTAATCTGTAAGAGGAATGGTGATACTGCCTTTAGTTTAGATCAGTAGCACTGTGTTAAGTGCTTGCCTTTACTATTATTGTTCCCACTAGGACAACAGTAAAAGTAAGAGCTATAGGTGACTTGCCTTAGGTGACTGAACCAGTAGATTTGAAGATTTTTCACAAGCAGAGATTCTAATAGCCAATCAGGAAATATGAAATCCAAGTTAGTCATAGTTTCTGATGAAAATGATTAAATGTTGGATAATGTACAGAAATCAGGTCAACTGCTATCTTATTTTGTGTGTTTTTATTTCTATTATAAACATCCCCAAAATCTTTTAACTATGACTTTTATTGATGAAATTCAGGCAATGAGAAAGAACAATGGATATTTCAGATTAGAGTCATGAGCTTATTTTCATGTTCTGTTATTTACTAGTTATACAACATTGGGTAAGACACAGATTATCTGAGTCCCAGTTTTATCCCTACTTCAAAGGATGTAATAATATCTTCACTACACATTTGTTGAGATCATTTGTGTAAATATCTAATATTGCTACCACTCCCGTCATCATCGTTTATCCCTACCCTTTGTATCATCCTTGTTTCTTTTTTTTTTTTTTTCATAATGGCCACACCCATGGCATATGGAAGTTCCCAGGCCAGGGACTGAATCCAAGTCAAAGCTGCAACTTACGCAGCAGATGCAGCAATGCTGAATCCTTTAACCCACTGCACTGGGCCAGGGATCAAACCTTCACCTCTTCAGCGACCCAAGCTACTGCTGCAGTATCTTTTTTTAGGGCCTCACTTGCAGCATATGGAAGTTCTCAGGCTGGGTCGAATCAGATCTCTAGCAGTCAGCCTACACCACCGCCACATCGATGTCAGATCCGGGCCACATCTACTACCTACACCACAGCTCCGAGCAACACTGGATCTTTAACCCACTGGGCAAGGCCAGGGATCAAACCAACATCTTCATGGATACTAAGTGTGGTTCATTACCGCTGAGCCACAACGGGACCTCCTGCAGTTGAATTCTTAACCCATTGCACCACAGCAGGATCTCCTCTTCTTTTTTGTAATATCATAATTTCTACCAAACATTGTAATTTTAAATGAAATCTTATCATCCTGTTTAACTTCTATATACTTAGGTTTCATTGATCACAAACCAATGGAAGGCTCGGTATTTACATTATCATTCACTGAGCATGTGATTGATTTATGCAAAATATGAGTTTCCTGAAAGCAAAAATACCAACAGTCTAATGCCCAAATTAAATATTACTTTTGAATTGTTACAACAGGAGTAGCACATTACTAAATATAAAAATTAAGAGGCTGTTAAGATCTTGGCGTATTTCTTCTTCTTTCCAGTATTCTACAATCACTGATGGTCTTTCTAGCATCTAAGGGCAGAGTAAAGAAAGAGGACTGTTGTTCTAATGAGGTGAAAGGTCATCATGTAAACATGATTTCTAAAGTTTTTGTTGTTTGGGAAATTATTGTGGTTTCTGCCGGCCAGTTGAATGTGTCTACTCAAAATGTCAATTAGCTGTTTGTTTATTGGTCATTCCAGAACTGCAGTACTATTACTGATAAGTGAAAAAGAAGAGGCAATTGATTGGCTGTTCTTTAGGAGGCAGGGAATGTTCGGGAGTGACTGCCCATGGCAGCTTTCATTCACAGCACTAGTAGGATGTTAAGAAATTGAAAGATAGAATTAGAGCATTATCTATAAGGCAGAAAAGATCTAGAGCAATGTCTTGACTCCTTTTTATTATCATTTGTTGAGACCTCTCCTGGTATTTCTCCATTTTCCATTATAAACAAGTATTTTAAAAGGCTTTTCAGAGTATCTCAAAGAAACATTGCTTTCTCTTAAATTCAGAACCCATGTGATTTGCACTACAAAAATTTTACTTCAATTATTCATTATTGCTGTAATCAGCAGAATGATGGTCCCCTAAAGCTGCCCACATCCCTTTTTTTTTTTTTTTTTTTTTTTGCTTTGTAGGGCCGCACCCGTGGCATATGGAGGTTCCCAGGCTAGGGGTCGAATCAGAGCTGTAGCTGTTGGCCTACACCACACCACAGCCACTGAAACGTGGGATCCGAGCTGCATCTGTGACCTACACCACAGCTCACAGCAACGCCCGATCATTAACCCACTGAGCAAGGCCAGGGATCAAACCTGCAACGTCATGGTTCCTAGTCAGATTCATTTCCGCTGCGCCAGGAAGGGAACTCCAGATGCCCACATCTTAATCCCCAGAACTCCTATGTTACTTGATATGGGAAAAGTGGCATCTGATTTACTTATATGATTAAGTGGAGGTTCTTGAGACATTAGGAATAATCAGATCTGCTTAATGCAATCACAAAATCCTCATAAGGGAAAAAAGGGAGACAAGAGAATTAGCCAGAGAAGAAGATGGGATGGTGGAACAGAAGTAGGAGTGATGAAGAACTATGAGTCAAGCAATCAAGGTAGCACCTAGAAACTGGAAACAAGGAAATGGAGTTTCCTCTAGTCTCCAGAGGAAAGCAACCTGTTTATACTTTTGACTTCTAGATCTGAATGGTAGTAAATTTGTCTTATGTTAAAATGCTAAGTGTTTGGTAATTTGCTATAGCAGTAATGGAAAAGTAATAGAGATTGTGGTACCTGCAGTGAAAAAATGCTGTAACAAATACCGGAAAATGAAGAAGTGACTATGGAATTGACAATAGGCAGAGGCTGGTAGAATTTTGAAGCGTATGATAGGAAAAGTCGTCACAATTTATGAAATAAAGCATACACAAATGTATTATACATTTGTATATATACATTATATAATATTATATATAATTATTATATATTCAGATTGCAGTAGTTATTAGACTTTTTCCCTAATATTTTAATGAAATTACATAGTGTGAACATATATGTTAGCAATAATTGGAGAGTTTTATATGTTAAAGGCAGATTTCTAAGAATTTCATATACAAAAATATAAATAAAATATATACACTAAATATGCTTAAAATATATTTTAGGAAGTATACATATATATATATGTGAATATATATATATATATTCTTCCTTGAACCTTCTGATATAATGATTATTATATCCAAATATTGCATGAGTAAACTGAAGACTTGGAGAAATCAATACCTTCCAAGTCCTATAGCCAGTTAGTACTCATGCCAGAAAGTAAACTCCTGTCTATTTGATTGCAGAGCCCATGCTATTAATTGCTATGCAATGCAGCTGTTAATCATTATGCTTAATAAATATATATTAATTTTAGTAAATTACCAAATAATAATTGACCTATGAAAATTTGAAATTCCACTTTACATTACTTAGTTCAAGAATGCACAAGCATATCACATCACCTTGTACAGATTTTTATTTCAAGCTTATTGAACATCTTAAGTATTTAGCAAAATCTCCTTAACAGCTCCACCCACACACATTTAAATTTTCATTTAAAAATTCTGTAAAATAAATTTTTGAAATAGCAACAGTTCACATATTTAATGTTTGTCTTCAGGTAACCTCAGTCCTCTAGATTATGACTGAAAAAAGACATCACTGAAAAGTGATTATGAGCAATCAAACTGATTTTCACAGTTTTAGCTTTTCTATCATTGATTTTTGAGTATGAGCCTGAGAGTCAGTATTACGTAATTACTTGCTCTCTTGCAGAAGCATGAAATGTAACCATACAGCAAGGCATAGCTCAGAATGTTTTTCTTGTACTATACACAAGATTATTCTCTCTAATTGTGTATTCTATTTAAGATTATTTATCCAAAGGAAACAAATAATAAGATCAGTCACGTTATTAATATGTATTCCCTCAGAACATCAAGGATCTATTATATTTAACATTGAAAATAATTTAATAAAATAGTTAATACTTTTAGAAGTTAATTTCACATCAGTGGAATAAATTATTATCTACAGAATAAGAGGAAATGAAGTATATATTTAGGTAGTCATTTCATAAATGGTGTATATCGTTGGATAGTCATTTACACTGTATAATCATAAATTCATTGCCACTTTTTAATTAACTGACCCATAAAAATTATGGATTAGAAGAGTCCTTGAAACTAAAATTTTGAGGCAGAATAAAACCTGACAAACTTGAAGTAAACATATGCACAATGGAAGCAATTTTACAATGAAATTAGATTTTCCTTTTCTGGAAGTATTATGAGGATGTGTATGAACGCTGCAAGAAATCTGCTGTTCAGATGCATATTTCCTGTTGTTAAGTAAAAAAACTCCCCTTGATAGCAACTGATAATGGTAATGAATTAGCTTAGTATGAAAATTTTCATGACAGTCAGCTATTTACCCTGTTCTTATTGTGCTTTATCATTCCTGGGGTCTAAAATAACAGAAAAAAAAAATATTTAGGGAGAATCCTTTTTATGGAATTCAAACTAAATACCATATAAATTGATAGTGCTTCCCACAAGAATATCAGTCTCTCGGCCAGGTGATGTTTTAAAATTTCTCTCTAAGAAGAAATGGACTGGCTACCCCAAATACTTCAGTCCATTCTGATCTCTTCCTTCTGTAAAAAATAACATTTTATAGTATCTTAACAATGTATATTTTGTTTGATTTTTCTTCTTGTACTGTTTCTTGTTCAGTCTAAGGCAGTACTGTCTAATGAGCCAAGAAATAGTGTCTGTGTATGTGCGTATGTATAAGTGTGTGTGTTTTACAAGCACACCAGATGGAGATACCATGGCTTTCTGAGAGGCTTCCAGGTCCTCCCAGAAAATGTCTTTTTATAACTTCAAGCCTGAGAGGCAGTGTGATATAGGGAGAGTAATGTAGACAAAAGAGTAGAAGACCTGAATTCTAGGCCAGGCTGAATGTATAGTAAATCATTCTCCATCCCCATCTGCATGCACACCACTCCCTACCACTGGGGATTATGGTTTTACATCTATAAAAGAAAGATTTTTAACCAGATGCAATAAAGGTCCATTCTAGATCAAACGTGTCAGTTACATCAACAACAGGCACTTTGAGCACAAAGGCATTAATGTATTTCCTCCAGCACATAAATTACTAGCTGGGCATTTTCTTTGGAAGTATAACGCTGCTGATCTGTAGTGCTGTTGACATGGTGGATAAATAAAAACCAACAGTCTATCTCTACTATATTCCATCTCCTACAAAATAAGCAGAATTTTGTCAATTCAGAAGTAAAAGCAAATCATTAATAAAGAAAATTGTTCATAGATACAAACGTCTTCTTGGTTTAAGATGTACATTGATCTAACCTGCTTATTGGAAAGAATTTAAGTTCCTGTAAAACTGAGTCTCTTTTTCAACATCTGCAGAAAGCTTATCTTTCCCTATTGACCTGGAAAGTACTTTGCACGTAAATGTTAGTAAGTTTTTGCTTACTCGAGTTTTTGCACTGATTGGTTGATAATGTTTGTAATAAAAATGGCTAAAAATAATAAAATTGTGTTCCATATTAGGATCATTCTAATATTCTCCAGTAGATAATTATTTTGAAGTGTTAGATATAGGCTTAATTTGAAAGTACACTGCAAGCAAAATTGATCTTGTCATTTGTTGATTCTATCAGTTTTCCTATTCTTACATTATGCTGTGTACAGTAAAGACAGCATGTTTGAAATCACAGAAAAATCTATATTTACTTTAAGACAAAACTACCAACTTCTCTGCAGAGTGTTGAAGCACCAACTTTTCATCATTCAAGCCTATTAACAGTTACACCAAACAATTTCACACAAGTGGAACAAGTACAATTGCCTATAAGAATGAAGAATCTTAGTATATAAGAATCTATAAACTATTTTCTAAACTGAATGGAAGCTCTTGCAGTTCAGTAAAAGTTATGCAATGGTCTAGTGCAGTATACTTATAAGCACATAAACTATTAAGATATATTTTAAAGCATATAATACCGATTATCCAATAAAACATGAAACAATAAATCTTACATAAACTGATTATTTTCTTTCATAAACTAGCCAATAAGGATATATCTTTATAATGATTTTCCAGAGCTCTGCAAGATCTTAAAGTGTACTTGGAAATAAAAAGAGTCAAAATGTATTTTTCACCAATTAAATGAATTTCATTGAATGCCAAAGTTTTTGTAACTATCAAATCAAAGATTATGTCTAAACCTAAACATTTATTTAACTTCCATGAAAAAAGTCAAGTGCAATTGTTCTGAGAAAATAAAAATAAAGAAAATTTCCTCTTCGAATTGCTTATTATTAAAATTACTAAGTGTGGAAGTTTACTGGTTGCTCAGCGGGTTAAAGATCCAGTGTTGTCAGCACTGTGGTGGAATGTTCAATCCCTAGCCCCAGAACTTCCACATGTTTGGCCAAAAAATAGTGAAAAAATAAAATAAAATGACTAAGTGAATGAACAGTATTCCATAATATTCTTGAGTCTTTTAAAATAAAATTAACAAGTTGGTTCATAATATATATCTTTCAGTAATATGAAAGGAACCTTTAACAGCTCTTCCTAAAGGAAAACTGTAAAAATGTCTTAAGTGAATTAAAAAATCTTAAAAAAATATTTTCAACGGTACCTATTGTTTTCTGAATTACAGACTTCTACATTTAGAATTAACAATATTTCATACCATAACTTCCAATCTACTAACCTTTTCCACCATTATCTCCCAAATCTTCCTAGGATCCAGGCTTTGTCTGCGACATACACCACAACTCACGGCAATGCTGGATCCTTAACCCAGTGATCAGGGCTAGGGCTCAAACCCATGTCTTTGTGGATTCTAGTCAGGTTCATTTCTGCTGCACCACAATGGGAACTCCACAAATTTAAATTTTATTTTCTATTTTCTAAATATGCTCTGCTTCCCAAACTTAGTGTCTTTGTATGTGTTTTTCAATCTGCCTGAAACATCACTACTTAGTCAAAACTCTAGTCATATGTAAATGTTCATACCCATGCTCACCACCCTCACAGAGTTTTTTCTGTGCCTCTTGCCACTACATTTTCAGAATTGTGTAGAGCTTTTTTTGACTCTCTCTCTCAAGACATTATTTTTTCTTTTTATTTCTTCTTCTTTTTTTTTTTTAATGGCCATACTTGGAGCATATGGAAGTTCCTAGGCTAGGGATCAAATTGCAGCTGCAGCTGCCAGCCTACACTACAGCCACAGCAACTCCAGAACTGAACTGCATCTGTGACCTATGCTGCAGCTTGTGGAAACACTGGCTCCTTAACCCACTGAGTGAGGCCAGGGATCAAACCCGCATCCTCATGGAGACTGTCAAGTTCTAAACCTGCTGAGCAACAACAGGAATTCTGGACAGTGTTTTTCTTTCTTTTTTTTTTTTCAGTACATATTTTTAAGAGTGAAAACACTTTGTGAAGTATATAGCATGACATAAATACCAACTAGTGATTAATTACTGCAAGATCTTAAAATGCCCTGGGAAATAAAGAGGATGAACTGTATTTGCTTTTTTTTTATCCCTTGTATATCACTTTTGTCAGTGGCAACTCAAGAGTTCTTTCTTCTTTGTTCTCCTATAAGTTCTCCTCCTCCTTAGTTTATTTCCCTCTAAGTTCTCCTCAGTTTATTTCTGCCTTCTTTAAACACACAGGAAATGTTTCCTATTATTTGACGATACACATAAGTATCCAAACGTACTGCCAAGCATTCTTTTCTCCAAGCTGAACCTTGGTAGTTTTTTCAAGATTCTAGCTGTTTCATGATATCCAGATCATTAAACAATCCTGGTTGTTGTTCTTTTTATTTATTACTTTCAAATTCCAGGAATTAGAAAAAAAGATCCGCTTTCACCATTATCTAACTAGAGCTGAGGATTCTCACCCTTTTTCCTTGAGGAGAATATGCTTCTATTAGCACTGTTTGTGATTAAGTTATTGGCTTGGGGGACTTAACATGACTCAAACTGAACTTGTAGGCCACCAGAATCCTAAAGACTTGTTGAAATATGATGCTTTTGATATTTTGTGATATTTGTGTTTTACATATGTGCACATGTGCACACACACATACAAATATTATGTATCTGTTGTGTACAATACATATACAAAATCTTCAAATGTATTTCTACACAGGGAATGGTTTTTCATCTCCCAATATCACAAAAATTCTGATGAGAATATTAAAGAAAACAAACAGAAAAAAGGGGCATTTGCATACAGTATAATAATAGATACGGTGCTCATATTCAAGTCAGGAAGTTATGGTGCTAAGAGCTATGCCACGTGATACCAAAGTATCCACAAACCCAGATAATCTACCACCACTTGATTCCATAACAATGGTGATTTATTTTGGTGTCAGAAGACAAAGTGTCTTTAATAAGTAAAGAATGTGTAGATAAGGCAGACAAGTTTCATCTACTAACTTCTACTTCCAACAGGAAATAATTACTTACTAGTTACCCACAAAGGGATCCATAATCACTATCCTAAAGGATCAGGAACCTATATATATATATATCATGAATAAGTAAGTGCCATTTATTTGTGTGATACTTCATTGTTTACTAATCTATTCAAAATATTATTTTACTTGATCATTATGATAAATAAGCCTATGGATTTAACATTGAAATAATTATTATCCCAGCCTGTAGAAAAAGAAATTGAGGTTCAGAGAAATTCGGTAAACTACCCAGGAATAGACAGTGAATAACTAGCAGAACCACATGTCAACTTCTTCCTAAATCACTTCTGAAGTTAGAATAGTGTACTTATTTACTTGCACGTCAAGAAGGAAGTAATATGTATAACATATTACTTAATATATCAAATGCCATTGGTAAAGCAGGACATGGAGAATACTGAGACTTGACTAGGTGAATGTTAAAATCTTGAATGGATTAGAAAATGAGAAGAACAGAAATTCTGTGTACTAATCCTATGATCATGACTTCAAATTATAATGCTCCAGCTTTATAGGTTTAAGCTGCTGTTGGACACCTTAATATAAACAAACTGATTGCATTCAATGCATATTGACTTTCCTACTAGTTGTTCCACAACCAAAGATAGCTTTGTAAAAAAGCACATCTGGAAATGTTTGAAATGCTAAGCTAATGGACTTTTCTGAGATTTGAGTAGTGAATAATTGACTTCATAATAGTGTTAAATATACTGTTAAAGTATTGGTACTGGTTAAACAGAAATAGAGTTTGATTTAAATTAAAAAAAAAAAATACTTTCACTCCACAGCAATAGTGATTGATTTTGGAACCAGTAGACCATATATGTCGTTAATAAGAAAAGCATCTAAAGACAAGGAAAACAAATTCATTTGTACTTACATTTACCTCCTCAAGAGTACTCATTGTTTTATTGTTGCTAGAATGAGAGAACTTTAGAGTTGGAAATGGACACCGAAAAAAAAAAAAAAACTAAAGCAGGGCATTCCTAAGATGGCAAAGTGAAACAAGCAGCAGGACAAACTAAGACAAACTTACCTTAGTTCACATTTTCTCCAGGGCTAGGAGTGTGTATCTGTGTATGTGTGTGTTTCCACTTATTTGGAATTTGGGCTTTGATTTTTTTTTTTTTTTCTAGTATACTGTATCAAGATAAGGATCTTTCTTTTTTTATCTAGGAGAAATATGCTTTCTCTTTTCACTAGAGTTAAAAGAAGTAGAGAAAAAAAATTTTTTTCACATGTTTGTTTTGCGTATCCCGTAGAGTAGGCTGGGGTTCCAAGACACAGAGTAACAAGCAGCATTCTCTTTTTCCCATTGCTAGCTTTCAGGGGAGTTTGTCCTTAAGGGTCCCAAGCTGAAGAAGCCTTTGTTGTCTCAACCTGCGTTGTTTTGTTTGTGCTAGAAAAGTAATGCCGCCTGGTGTCACAGGTTGGTGGGACTGTAGCTGGATGCATTCCATGTTCCCTCGAGGGACCAGAGACACCATTTTCACTACTGAGTTCTTACTACCTATGGCAATAAAGACCTTTGCTTTCTTAGGCTAACTCTGGCAATGAACTTTCTGAATCTCCTAAGAGCTGCGTATTTTGCACATTCTTTTCCAGCAACTCTTTTGTCCATGGCTAAGCTAAAAAGACAGTTTGAATTGCTTTTGAGATTAATATAAGATCTTACTCATCAATGGCCCAATGATGGATTCTTTGAATTGGCCATATTTGAAAGAAAACAAAATTGGAGAGCTGTCATCCTAAATAATTGTCTTATTGGTAGTTATGTACAGATCAAATGAAAATTAAAGGAGTATAATGGCTAGCATTAAGGACTCTCTTAACGTGGTGAAAGGACATAAATTCAACTTAGACTAAAATTAAACTCCTCATTCAACATATATTCCCTTTCTTAAAGTCTGGCCTTATGTCCTCAGCAGATTCCTCTAGCCTCCCAAACTTCTCCATCTACCTCAGAAAATCCATTAAACATTTATCTCCTTATTTTAGCTAACCTTTTACCTGAATTACAGAGAACACTTTGCCTGCATCTCTAAGACCAGAGAATACAGGTAACATGTAAATACTAAAAACGAGGAAGTAAATTTAATAGTATTCAATTCAAGAGGAACAATTAGGCTTAGATACAGGGCACTTTTTTCATTTTTTTTTTCTTTTTTTTTTTGCTGCACCCGTGGCATGTGGAAGTTCCAGGGCCAGGGATAGAACCCATGCCACAGCAGCAAACCCAAGCTGCTGCAGTGACAATGCCGTAATGTTAACTGGCTGTGATACAAGGAACTCCATCATGGCTATTTTTTTTTTTTTTTTTTGTCTCTATAGGGCTGCACCCACGTCACGTGGAGGTTCCCAGGCTAGGGGTCAAATTGGAGCTACAGCTGCCAGCCACAGCCACAGCAACTCAGGATCTGAGCCATGTCTGCGACTTACACCACAGCTCATAGCAATGCTGGTTCTTTAACCCACTGAGAGAAGCCAGGGATGGAACCCACATCCTCACTGAAACTAGTCGAGTTCGTTAACTGCTGAGCCACTATGGGTTCTACCATCATGGCTAATTTTTACGTGAAAATTATAAACTCTCTGTTTGCATCTGGCCGTATATATCTATAAGTATGTGTTGTATATGTGTAGTATTTTTTGACCTGCTGATCGTGTTACTAAAACTCATTTGTTAAAGGGCTCTTTTTAATTGGCTAAACAAAGTGCTTATATAAATTTATCTTTCATAAAAATTCTCAAAAATATAATAGAAACTAACAAATGCTTTTCAGGATCACATGATCTGGGGTTAAATATTTGGTATTAAAACTTTCTCAGGTTTGTTGATTTAATTAATACAGACATGTCTTTAGTAATCAGCATTAAGTATAATGTATGTTTACAAGAAGTCAAATAAGCTCATGTTATCTCTGAACACAGAGAAAAAAAGAGGGAATATTGTGTGGTCAAACTGACTAAAAATTGAATTTTTAAGTTAAGCTTTAAAACCAGCAGTATACTTAATACTAAAACTGTTTTTTTTTTTAACTTGCTACAAAGACAACATTTTCTTAGATTATTGGTCTGCTTTCAATAAGAAATGTAAGTACCATCTCCAGCTAAAAACAAAAGAAGATATTGGGCCAGTGATAAGCGTTTCTAGAGATTTTGTCATCTACCTCTTCCTAGTATAGGGAGGGAGACATACAAATGGAGATTTACCTTAGACATATAAAGGTCCCTTTCAAAATGGTAATTTCTTTGTGGTTTTCAAGGCTTTTCTGTGTCTACTATTCCTTTAAAATAATCAGCTCAAGATAATTCTTATGCCAAAGAGACATATTTTGGGGTGACATATTCTGCTCTCCTTCAGTAACAACATTAGACCCTAAAATATTGTTCTATATGAAAATAAATCTGAGTTACATGTAAATTGGGGGTGACCTTGGGGATGGGAATTGGTATTCTAAAAGCCAATATAACTGCATTATATCTCCCAGTCGATAGCAGAGGGAGTGGGAGTTTTGTATGTAGCCAATTTCTTAATTTTGACTAAGAAATTACCTCCCATTTTTGGAAAATCTATCTCTATGGAACAGAGTTTGAAACCTTTTCTACAAAGAGGAGAGGTACTGATTGAAGGGAAAATAGACTTATGAGTTCCACAGGAATGTGCCGAGATCCCATCTGTATCATTTCCTGGGCATGAACGTTGTGCCCATATGGCTGTTTCCATGTCTGTAAAATGTGTGGTGGTGAAGGTTATTTGAGTCAAGAAAACAAAGCTTCTAGACTTCAGTATAGTATTCTGGATATTTAAATGAATGTATGGGATTGTTTTAAAATAAAAACTGAAGTAATAAATAATATTTTCTCTGTTATTTATTACCTCAGAAGTAAACAAGTGAATATTTTTAAGGTTGTAGCAATTAGAGATGGGAACCTAATGAGTTTTAGCCTCTTTGACCTGTAACATCACTGGTGGTTTAGGTGGTATGACCCTGGGTATATTGGGATGAAAAATAAAAATGATAGCTACTTTTCTTCCATGAAGGAAAGAACCCATCTAGAGTGTTAACCATCTAGAGTGTTAATACCTATATCCCCCAAAGTATCACATTGCCTGATACACAATAAGTACTCAAAAAAATTTTTTAATGGTTTAATGGATGTTGAGATAGATGCATACATACACAGATAATTTAGTGAAAATGTACAAACATAAATTGAGAGTTAGAATTTTCTAAAGTATATGAGTTGAAGGAAGTTTAGAAACAGTTTAGCTTACTTTTAAAAATATGGAAGCTGAGTCTTAGCGAGATTTAAATTATGGATTCAAGCTTACCCATGAGCTAGTGGTATCTGCGTGAGAACATTTTTATCTAAGGATACTAAAGACACTGAGACTAAATTATCTCTGAGTTAAGAAAAAGGTATGCTTGAGTAATGTTTAAATATCTTGCAGCTTAATTCCTACATTTAAAGTGAATTCCTACTGTCAATCAGTATAGATTCTGATTTAAAAAGAAACAATTTTAGTGCAATTACATTTAAGTTTGTGCAATTATAATCACCTATGTGATTATGACTGAGTTGAATTTGGTAATCCATTTAGTTGATAAAGGGCTTTTTATTCCCTCCATAAACTGGTATATGAAAAATCACCCATTGAAAACTCTTCTCAAAAGCCTTCCTGAAATAAATTAAGAAGAAATGAAATTACAGCAATCACTTGTTCTAGAAAGCATTCAGCTTTTTACCAAGTTAGTGACAGCCTTTAAGAAGTTAAAAAGTCATTATCTTGGGTTCATATAATAAAATATGTATATAAAGAACATACCTATACAGATTTAAATATTCAGTGGAAGGTGCAAACAGAAAATATGACATCTTTGTGAAAAGTTTAAACCTTGAATTTTTAAATAGGTAATAATTTGAAAACCTATTTGATTTTCATAGATTGAAAACTTTAACTGTTACATACCTATTGATTCTTAATCACGTAATTGCACCAAATTTAGCACTGTGTTTCTCAGCTAGAATTTCTCTTATATATCAATGAATCACAAAGACTTAGCAGTTATGTATCCAAGCTTGTTATTATTGACTATCGCAATAGCCATCCCTGAAATTTGTAAATTACCAAAGAAAGGATTACATTTTTGTCCAGAGCTCCATGACACTCAGACCTCTACAACCCCAATAAACACAGTCTCTGCTCTTTGAGAAAAAAGAGAAGATATTTGTCAACACATTAGTGTTAGTATAGGTTGAAATTTTTGCTGGGAGGTGAATAAATATTAAAGGTAGCTTAGCAGATGTCCTTCAGAAAAAAGTACACAGGTGGTGCTATCACTCTGCAATTGCATACAGCACTTCAGTGAGGTCTTAAGAAAAAATTCTTAGCTTAGAAAATGGTAACATACCTTAGAAAAAAAATGGAGTAAGCAGCTTCAAACTCCCATCTTTCCACAGAAACATAGAAAAACAAGTTGAAACCGTCAGGATGAATTTGTCAGAACTCTGCATACAGGTAGAGGTTTACAGCAACCAAGTGGACAGTAAATTAAGAGAAAGTCAACTAAAAATTGTTGGAAAGCATTGTGGTATTTTTGCTTGGCTTTACCTCTCTCTCTTCCTCGCACAGTAGTGGTCTTAAAGATGGCAGTCTGTGTTCCCAGTGTGGGGCGCTTGGCCCTGGCTTTAAAGGAAGCAGAGAAAACTTATTTGCAATTATATTTCTGTATTCTATTCTAAACTGTCTGGGGCACTGACAGAGAATGACAGTTTCTGCTTTGCCTACCCTGGAACTCACTCAGGGCAGAAAAGCAGTGAGCATTGCTAGAAAACAATTAAAAAACTGCAACTGCCTGGGGCTAAAGACCACAATTGAGACTTATACTAGAAGGCTTGAAGCCCAGAGGAAAAGGCAGGGAGAGTTTCTTTGGGAAACTAGGGCATTTTGGGAAACAGAAGCACCTGTTTGTGCTGGGAAATTTAAAAAGCCACACTCATGCCCAAGCCATAAGAGATGGTTAGAAAAACTGAGAATACTCTAGACTTTAACAAAAATAAAGTTAAAGAATTGTGCTGTTTTCTCTAGAAGTTTTATATTTTTAGATCTTATATTTAAGTCTATGATTCATTTTAACTTCACTTTTGTATATATTGCGAGGAAGGGATCCAGTATTAAATTTAGAAATTTCTTAATCTTTTCAGTTTAGAAATGTGTCTTTTCAATCATATCTTATTCAATATTGACAAAACCAAAATCAACGTGTCTACGTTGTTCTCCAATTATATTTCTTGCCAATGTTCATCTTTTTTAAGTACATTATGCTGGAATGGTGATAGTCTCCTATTATTCTGATCCAATTAATTACCAAATTATACAGAATCTATTTGGAAAATATTTTGGGGACTTTTCTTTGAATTCATGCTATTCTTCCAAATTCACATCTCCAACAGTGTTCTATGAATCACTGTAATAATTCTGTTACTGCTGAATTCACTTTTCTCTTATACAGATAGCAACTTTTAAATTTCTGGGCTTAAAACCTTTCAAAGCCTATAGAGTAAAAGTATGTTTCCCTGGTATTCAGTGTTTTTTTGTTTGTTTTTTGTTTTTTAAGCCAAGTCAATAGCATTCAAAGGAGAAGCAGATTTGAAGCTTAGCAGGACCATGCAAACCCTGCCCTTCCTCCAGGACATTCCTAAATCATTAGGACACACCCTCCCTCTCTGGACTTCAAGATTTTGATCAAGTAAAGAGGGTGGGGTCCAGGCTTGAGTCTGAATGGGCAATTTGGGTCTGTGTGTGGGGAGAGTAAACTGGCAATTTTAAGCAGGGAGTTGGACAAACTGTTAGCAGCAGATTGAGGAGCAAAGCCAATGAATAAAATGAGCACTGGGGAGTGAGTAAGGAACAATCAGATTGGAACTGGCAGTTAAGGACACCTTTTCCATCAGCCAAACTCTGGACAAGCCACAGTGCAGATTGCATGGCTAGGAGCCCAGGTATAATGTCTATTTCAAATCTCTTATAATAAGCTCTAATCAACCACTTGGGATAGAGCATAAATAGTAAATTGTGTGTTAGTGTTGGTACCCAAGCACAAGGTGAGATAAAGTACAATTAGTAG
Source organism: Catagonus wagneri (assembly GCA_004024745.2). Taxonomy (NCBI): domain Eukaryota; kingdom Metazoa; phylum Chordata; class Mammalia; order Artiodactyla; family Tayassuidae; genus Catagonus; species Catagonus wagneri. The sequence goes on from PVHT020003785.1 coordinate 8,637,625, forward strand.
AAATCCATAGTAAATTCAAGAGATATAGTGGACTGGTGGCTTTTGTTTCTACTTTTCTTATATGTGTCCATTCCAGGCCATATGGGAGTCTTATCTGGATTGTATGTCCCCTGGATGATTTGTAAACAGTGTTTGGTTTACAAATATCCTAAAGGTTTTAGGTCATTAGAGGATAAGGGTCAGCCCCCACATCTGACACATTTATTTTGTTCCCAGCAAATAGATGTGGACTGAGTTAAATAACCATTTTCAGGAGTGATCCACATATATTGATCCCATATTTGACAAAATTGATTAAAATACCTATAACCTGTATGATTTTCCTGATTTCTCTGGCCATTCGTGAAATATTTGTATCCTGTTTTGAAAGTTACCTTAAGTCCTTGTGAGGAATGTGATTTATGGCACCACCTTACTTTTAAAATTAATTTACTCAATTAAATTTATTCTAAACTTAGTCCCCACCATGCATAAAATTCTTTTCTCAGTATCCTCTTCCCACACACCTTGAATCACTTTTTGTATCCATATTAGTCTTCCCCTTATTTTTCCATCCAGAACAACAAGCTAAAGTCACACTATCTTTCTTTTCCGTCAATAAGATGCAATTCCATTTTTTATTCCTTTTTTACTGAAAACACACACAATTCTACTTTTCTAAAGCAGCCACAGACTGTCTTTTATAATTTTTTAAAAAACACGTTTTTATTATAGAGAACATCTCAGGGTGGCACTAAAACATATTGATTAATAGTCCTAAAATACCTTTGTTTTTTCTGCTTAGTAACTGATGTCTCATCTGACTTCCATTAGCCTAAGTACAATAAGATATTATACTTAATGTTGATAATTGTAATGACATGTCTGTATTAATTGGATCAAAAAAACTTCAATTCTAATATATTAATTTAATGCTGAGTATTTCCCAATTTATGTGAATCTAAAATTAATTCTGGCCAGTTAGTTTCCTATATTTTGAGAATTTATGTATGTGAAGCCATAGCCAAGGGAATGCAGAAAAAGACATCTTTTTAAATCTAATACAGTAAACCATGCTGCTATTTCTGGAATTTGTAAGAGGAGAGTGTAGGCGTTGTGTACCACTGGATGTAATGGGACCACTCCTCATTTATTAAACGAAGGTCTTGCCCTAGGTGACCAATCCCCATTAGGCTTTTGCACTCCCAATATAGGGGTGGTACAAGGGCTTTGCATTCAACTAATAGTCCCTGTTCTTTTAGGTTTCTTATAATTGGGATAAGTCCCTGTGGTACCTCGGATCTCAGAGGATACTGCTTTTGACAAGGAAATAAAATTTGATCTTTAAGAGTGATTTCCACCAGTTGAGCATTTTTTGCTCTTCCTATCTTTCCTCCTATGACCCAGACTTCTGGTTCAGTATCTACTTCCATCAAAGGCAAGCATAAACCTAGATCAGGCCCCTTTGTCTTATGAATTGAGGCCTTAGCCTTTGACAGAATATCTCTCCTAAAAGGGGAGTTGGACGTTCTGGAACAATCAGAACAGCATGAGAGAAGAAAATGGACTCCCAGTCACAACTCAAAGGTTGTGTAAAGAATTTTGTAACTGGCTTGCCAGAAATACCACAAGTAGTAGCAGATTTATTAGGAGGGGAGGACTGAAAAGGTGGCTCCAATATCCAGGAGGAATTTAGAGTCTCCCGGGGCTCCTGAGTGCTGATAAGGACAGGAGCCAATATAGAAAGCCATGGGTCCTATCAGTCTTGATCCTGGACCTAAGGGGTTGACCCGGGGACTTTTGTCTTTGGGGGCAGCCCCTCTTCCAGTGATCTCCCCGACATATGGAACACTGCCTAGGTGGTAGGGTCTGAGCCTTGGGGCATTCCCAATTAAAATGTCCCTCTTTTCCATATAGGAAACAGGCTCTGGACTTAGGTCTCTGCCCTAGTCCTCTCACCTTGAAAGCTCCAGGTTGACTTCCTGTAGTGCCTTTAACTAGAGCCTCAGGTTTTCCTCTGTCTCTGCTCTTGTTCTCCTTTCGTTCTTCCTGGTCCTGATGATAATATACTTGAGTTTTTACTCTAAGGAGGTGCTCCGGGTCCTGATCAGGGCCAAAAGCCTATTTCTGGAGCTTTCTCCATATATCTGGTGCCAACTGAGTTATGAATTTGTCTTTAAGAATTATTTGGCCCTCCATTGATTCTGGGTCCACTGGTAGATGCTTTCTCAATGCCTCTCTGTGTTTTTCTAAGAAAGCCTATGGACTTTCTTGTTCCCCATGACAAACCTCCTGTAGTTCGGCATAGTTAATGGAATTTACTCCTGTGGCTTTTAGTCCCTCAACTATACAAGTAATAAAATGATTTCTATGCCAGTTGCTTTATCCCCCGTATCAAAAGACCAATTAGGATCATTCATAGAAACTGCCTGACACACTGTGGGGAATCTTGTTCATTCTTCTTCTGATCTGCTTCTGGCATTTATAGCATACCATTCATCTCCCCAGCCTTGAGCATTTCCTAAGACTTTATTTTTTTCACTTATGGTCAATGTCATCAGCAAATTTTCCCAAATCTGTTTTTATCTGCCTTAAAGTCCTGAAGCAAAAAAGACACATGGACCCATATTGGTCCCCCTTCTCCATTGGCTACTCTTGCAAAGGGAGTAAAGAGGAATATAACTTTGACACTTGAAGGGGGAGAGGAGGAGCCTTGAGCAGTGTTGGAGAAGGCTGATTAACTTCTGGAGGATGTGACCCAGTTGGGCCAGGATATGGTGGGCACCTGAGGGAATTGGCATCACGCACTGGGGAAGTCCACAAGCCTTCCTCAGTTTAGTGTCTTCTCTCCTTGTAAAAAAGATCTGAACATAAGGCACCTCTGGCCATTTCCTTTCTCATCTATGAAATAGGTCTAATTGCAGAATAGTATTATAATCTAGAGAGCTTTCAGGTGGCCTTTGCTCCCCATCCAACAGGTTATATAGTGGCCAGGCTTTCATGCAAAAGAAAACTAAATGTTTCTTTCTCAGATTCTTGAGGGTCAAAACGTTTCCCAGTTTTTCAAGGCATATGTCACAGGAGTTGCTATTGAGCCATGCCCCAGGCCCAAGAATGTGGCTTCCATCTGAAAAAGAGAAAAGACCAGTGTCCAGCACCTATTGTCCTTTCTCAGTTATGTGATGGAACCCCCTCTCTTTTATGGAGCAGCTAGACACTAGTGGTCAAATATCCCACCTGACCTTAGGCTTACTGGAATTAATCACTCCTTACCAGTGTAGGCTCTTTTCCCATCGTCCCTGCCCATTGCCTGTCTCTGGACAGAGGTGAAGAAAACCCAAGCATACAGGCCCTCTCCTGAGTTTTCAGATCCTAAGATGCTCACTCTGACATGCCCTCTATTAATACTAGGAAAGTTTCTAAGCCACAATTAATGGGTAAATTGGATAAACCAGCTGTCAGTTTCTCCAACCAAGGTGAAAGTAAATAGTTAAAAGCAAAACCGACCATGCTCGGGCTCTGAAACTAAACACTTCGCCTAAGTTGGATGTATACTAGTTATGAACTTCTTCTCCCTCACAGGCATGGTAACAACTCAGGGTGGTCTTAATATCTAGAAGTCTGTTTCCTTTGCCCCGACAACTCCATGTGAGGTAATTGCAAAGAAAAAAGATCGGATTAGTCGATCTTTAAAGGACTCCTAAGGAGACTGGGCTTCACTTGATGAGAATGTAATAATTACCAATCCCAGCATAGGGGACAAGGCTGAAGTTATATAAGAGGTGGTAATAATTGGCGTAAAGCCAAAGGGGTGCTGAACTGCCTAAAACTGGCAAGGAGTAAAAGACCAGAAGTATAATGTAATGGGATGGATTTATAATTCAAAGGGAACTCCCTAAAAATACAGAACTGGATTATGAGGACTTTGTCCATATAGCCCTTAATTGTTTGTTTGTTTTTTTCTTTTTTCCCTTCAGTGCAAGGTTCTCTTTGCATCTTGTCCTCTTAGGGATGCCACTAAGAGATAAATTTCCATCAAAATTTGGACTCCGGCCTCTCAGCTAACATCATTTACTGTAAAATTCAGGCTCCTAACATACTGTAAGAAGCAGGGAAGATGGAGATGAGAGTCTCATAAGGGGTGAGGAACAGCTACTTTAAATCTTTCATGGCCCTTCAATAATTCACAAAAGCAACACTTTTGTTTATCCTATGCCTTTCAACAGTTGCTAACCTTCAGAAATATAGTAACCTGTGATTTCCCAAATGCTTTACAAATGTTACAGAGTATATAGAGAGAGGAGACTTCGGGGTGGGGGGAGTGGGAAGGAAAGTTTGCCTCATGGCTCGCTTTGTCCATCTCCGGCCGTCTCCGTCTCAGGACACCCGGTTTGGCACATGGCAGGATGGTATATAAACCCCTGACTGGACTCCTGGATCAATTGGACTCAAGAGGGCTGCCTTTTAGCCATATGAGGTTGCTCAGGAGCTTAAATGGAACCTTGGATCAGGACTCCACGCTTGCTTCATGTCCAGTACACATCTCAGGCTCACACACTCATTCACCCTCCTTTCAGAGGCAAAAGAAACTGAAAAAAGTAGAAAATGCAAGCTTTCTGTCACATCTTGTGAGCGCTGGTGTATTGGATCAGATCCTGGATGAGTCCCCAAAAGATGATGCCAGAAAGATGTTACCGGAATTTGGGTTCTTGTTCACACAGTCAGAAATGAACTCCATGAACACACAGGCCCATAAGCAAGTCTTTATTAAAGGAAGGCAAATAGCTCCCAGGGCTACCGGGAAGTGGGGGAAGAGCCCCGCCCATTGTCCTATAGGGGTTCTTGCACCTTAAAGATTAGGGATGTGCCAACATAGGATCCAGAAGGATGTGGTTTCTCCCATTGACCCTGTCCAGTTACCTATGTCAGTCCTTGTCCAACAGGGGTTTTAGGGGTGGAAATGTCCTGTAGGTCTCATGGTTTCTTTGCCCTTTTCTTCCCTAAACTGAGTCCAGGGGATTAGGGATTAATATCCATCTGGGCCTGGGTACACTCCCTACAGTAAACAAGGCCTGTGGGGATGTTACTCTCTGGAGCCTTTAAGTCACAAATGTTAATCAATAGCCATATCAAAGAATGCATCAAAGCACATGCACCTACACTGACTACCTGAGTTAATATTCTGCCTCACTACCACAAAAATTAATTATAAAAGTCATCCAAATGAAATGCTGTTTAAAGAAATTCACTTCATGTGTTTCTCATGACTTTGTGGTTTGAGAACTGATGGATGACATATTATAGAGGCTATACATTAATGTAAGCAAAGTTCCAAAAATATAACAAAATGCTGCAAATCAAAATGTTCCTAGAAATTATAAATGTGAAGAGAAAATACCAAAAAAATACTAACTGGATTCTAAAAATTATTTAAGAATCATTAAGCAGGAGATACATACGAATATGTACCGTAGATGGTAGCTAGTTAGATGTAAGATAAATTAAATATATACATTTAATTCAGAAAAGAAAGCAACATTCTGGAGCTTAAATTATATAAAGTAGTATCTAATTGTGCTAGTCTGGCTAAAGCTAGAGGAGAGAAAGCATACTTTTCAAACTTTGCTTTCTAGGAGAGAAGAGTCATATGCAGGCATGTGTCATTTTTTAGGATGTGATCAGGGAATAACTTGGATTAGCAACACAGTGTTGGCCAGGTGATTAAGAACAATGGCAACCTCCACAGCAGCACTCTTCCAAAGGAGTTGTGGGATGCTGGAATTCAAAAAGAAAAAGTGAAGGGAATGTATATTGGGTAACTGTATAATATACTCAATAATTTAAGCTTTTAAAATTGAAATAATAGCCTAGAGGGAGTATGTAAAGAAGAACCAGTAAAAGCAAATAGTGGGAGATTACAAAATTTAAGGAGAATGTGAGAGAAGAAAAATCTCAACAAACTATAAAAAAACAAATACCGAGTTGAGGAAAGACAATAAAATAATTTTTTGAAATAAAGAATATACAGAATACCAAGGACATTGAGATGTATATAACTGACAAAAATAATTCACATAAGGTAAAAGACAACTAGATAATTGGACAAAATGTATTAAAAAATTTATGTTGTGGTCAGATGGTAATTAATATTCTCTAGAGGTAATTAATACATGCATTCCTAAAAATTCATATGTATTTTGCTCTTGTCTTTCTCATTTTTCTCTTGGATAAACAATTTGATAAAATACACACCAGGAGTTTCCATTGTGGCTCAACAGTAATGAACCTGACTAGTATCGAGGATGCAGGTTTGATCCCTGGCCTTGCTCAGTGGGTTAAGGATCCAACATTTCCCAGAGCTATGGTGTAGGTCACAGACGTGGTTAGATCTGGCGCTGCTGTGGCTGTGGCATAGGCTGGCAGCTACACCTCCAATTTGACCCCTAGCCTGGGAACTTCCATATGCTCTGGGTACAGTTTGGACCTAAAGAAAGGACCAAAAAACACAGACAAACATATACATAAGTCAAACAAATTTGAGAAATGTTGCATAGTACATCCTGCACTGTAAAGTATGGTAGCCAATAACATCTGTGGCTACCTGCACACCTGAAGCATATGGAGATTCCCAGGCTAGGGGTCAAATCGGAGCTGTAGCTGCCGGCCTTCGCCACAGTCACAGCAACGCGGGATCTGAGCCATAACTGTGACCTACACCACAACTCACAGCAACTCCAAATCCTTAACTGAGTGAGGCCTGAGATTGAACCTGCATCCTCATGGATACTAGTCGGGTTTGTTAGCCACTGAGCCACGAATGGAGCTCTTCCTCCGTGGCTATTTAAATTTATATGAATACTAATCAAAAAGTATATAGAATTAAGTTCCTCAGTTGCACTAACAATTCAGATTTTAACTGCCACATGTGGTTAATGGTAATCCTATTGGACAGTGCAAATACAGAATATTTTCAACATTGTAGAAAATTCTGTTGAATAGTACTGGGAAATTCACAGTGCATTTTATTATATTAATGATTCTGAGCAGTGCATTAAATAAAACAAAACAAGCAAATGATGGCATGTCATTCAGCTATAAAAATGAATGAATTATGGATACCCACAACCACACGCATAAGGCTTAAGATAATCACACCTGAAAGAAGTCATACGAGAAGAATAAATATTGAATGACTCCATTTATATAACACTACAGAAAATATAAATCAGTCTATAGTCCCAAAAAGTGAAGAGTACTTTCCTGTGGAGAGTCAGTATAAGAAGCTAAGAAAGGAGACAATAGAAAGGGTGCAAAAAAACCTTTAGGTATGATGAATGTGTTTATTATCTTGATTAAAGTAATTATTTTATGGGATGCATGTGTGTTAAAACTAATAAAGTTACACACTTTAAATATCCTCAGTTTGGAGTTCCCGTCGTGACTCAGTGGTTAACGAATCCGACTAGGAACCATGAGGTTGCGGGTTCGATCCCTGGCCTTGCTCAGTGGGTTAAGGATTTGGCATTGCCGTGAGCTGTGGTGTAGGTGGCAGACATGGCTTGAATCCTGCGTTGCTGTGGCTGTGGTGAAGGCCGGCAGCTACAGCTCCTGTTAGACCCCTAGCCTGGGAACCTCCATATGCCACGGGTATGGCCCTAGATAAGGCAAAAAGACAAAAAAAAAATTCTCAGTTTATTTTATGTCAATTATACCTAAATAAATGATTTTTAAATGTGTGGAAATTTGGTAAATCAGTCTCAAAAATAGTGTGAAGAAAGGCAGGAAGAGAGCAGTTCATCCACATTGTGGAGATCAGAAAGTGCTTGTTTGGTGGTGGGTAGAGGAGTGAGGAGGTGAAAGAGTTGCTACAATCTAGTAAGTTGTCCTAAAGAATATTTAGGATAATGGACATTTTCTGTATCTCGATCTGGGTTTAGGCTGCAAACCCAAGACTATGTATGCATAAAAAGTCGTTGAATTATACATTTGAGATTTGTCTATATTACCATGAGATATGTTACAATAAACAAAGCACAGTGGGAAATAAAAGATTATACCATATACTTCAGCGAATGTGGGGTTTTAGTTACTTTCAGAAACTAATTATGGTAGTTTAAGTTGTTATCAATGAATAAAATTGTGTTTCTGTTGTTTTCAGTGTCTACCAACCTTATAAACCAACAATTCCATTTCATTTGTAAGTGTATAACAAATAGAAATGCTTTTATGTGTGCCACAGAATACATGGGAGTGTTCCTAGCAGCACATTTTTTTTTTTTTAATAGCTCCACCATTGGTGTATAGAAGTTCCCAGGCTGGGGACTGAATCCAAACCACAGCTGCAACCTGCACCACAGCTGTGGCAATGCCAGATCCTCTAACCCACTGCACCAGCCAGGGATTGAACCCATACATCCACAGTGAGCCAGTGAGCCATTATAATCAGTTTATCAACCCACTGAGCCACAGAAAGAATTCCAGCAGCACATTTTTTAACATTTATATATGGAAACAATCCAAATATTCAATAAGTGCAGATTAGATAAATAAATTGTGATATATCCATACCTTGGAATACTGCCCAGCAATAAAAATGGATGAATTAGAGCTTAATGCAAAATTGGATGAAATTCGTAAATGTAATATTGCCTAATAGAATTAAGACATAGTAGAATATTACGTGATTAAGTGTATATATTGCTCAAAAGCCATCAGAACATATAAAGTGAGAAATTTAGAAAATATATCAGGATGTATGTTAGAGAATGAGTAGATATGACAAGCAGCTTCTGCAATCTTCTTAATGTTTTTTTTCTTAATCTGAGCAATGGAGATGGGTGCAGTTTGAATACATTTTTCATGCTGCACATTGATGGTTCATATAAATTTTAAAATCATTTGTTTACTTGAAAATATTTTGAACTTTTCTTGTAATTCAATATTTTTCCCACACAATGTTTTAATCAGTATCATAAAACAATTATGAAATTGAACTAAATTCTTATTTTATAAAATACTATCTTCCTACAATAAAGTGGTTTATATAGCTCTGATATAGACTATGTTGGTGTCCCTCTAAAGTTCATATATTGGAATCCAACCCCCCATGTGGTAATATTGGATCAGATAGATCCAGTCTTTGGAAGGTGATTAGCTCATGAGGATGGAGTGCTGGAGAATAGAATTCTCTTTAAAAGAGAATCCAGGGGAGTTCCCATTGTGGCTCAGCAGTTAATGAACCCGACTAGCATCCATGAGGACATGACATGGATTCGATCCCTGGCCTCTCTCAGTGGGTTGAGGATCCCGCGTTGCTGTGAACTATGGTGTTTGTCGCAGACACAGCTTGTATCCTGCGTTGCTGTGGCTGTGTGTTAGGTCGGCAGCTATAGCTCCGAATGGACCCCTACCCTGGAAATCTCCATATGCTGTGAGTGCGGCCCTAAAAAAACAAAAAGACAAAATAAATAAAATAAAATAAATAAATAAAAGAGAACCCAGGAAGCTATCTAGCCCTTTTTCTACCACATGAGTTCACAACAAAGATGGTTATCTATGAAACAAAAGGGAGCCCTTACCAGACACCCAATCTGACAGTGCCTTGATCATGGACTTAGCAGCCCCAGAAATTATGGGGAAAAAAATGTCAGTTATTGAAGTCACCCAGTCCATGGTATTTTTGTTATAGCAGCCTGATGATCTAAAACAGTGCCTGATCTCACACAATTTAGAAATGGAATAGGCTTTTAATAAAATTTATGGGAACTAAACTCTTTACTTTTAAATATGACTTCGATGCTGTCCAGACAAGTTAAGTAACAGGGGTGATTAGCTGCAAAACTAGGGCTAGACTCAACCCCTGATTGTCATTACATAAATAACCATGTATCCTGATTAACTCTTTGGAGTCTGGTATGAACGTATAGGAGTAATGGAAAACAGTTCCCCCTCTCCTGTTTTCTTCATAGATTTTTACAAAGCTTAAACCGTAATGAGCTGATTTCACTATTTAATTTAGGATTTTTATTTTACACACTTTAGACTTAAGAATGTTTGGAAGAACTATGGTAATTATATCTCCATCCTTTAGTAACCAAACTTATTCCAATTTTATTAACATAATTTCTTGAAATTATTACAAATAATTAGTACCAATTTGTGCAGCTTGTCCTGGTTAAAAATCAGTTAGTAAATAAATTTATGTTTCAGTAAAATGGTAAGTACCTGCTCTGTGGCAAGTACCATACCAGATGCTTGGGACACATGATGAACAAATCAGACACTGAACCTGCCCTCCTAGAACCTACAGAGTAGTGATCACACACACACACACACCACAAAAACTGAAAAAAAGCTGTAAAGAATAATTGAAGGAGAATGATATGAGTATCAAGAAACACTAGAGCTTAACAGTTTTTATGAAGATTACAATTATATCCTAAAAGACCTTATACCACCTTAATTTATGAGGGAATTCCTGTGGTGGCATAGTGGAAACAAACTCGACTAGTATCCATGATGATGAAGGTTCTATCCCTGGCCTCGCTCAGTGGGCGAAGGATCCCGTGTTGCTGTGACTCTGGCATAGGCCGGCAGCTGTAGCTCTGATTTGACCCCTAGCCCGGGAACTTCCATGGGTGTGGCCCTAAAAAAAAAAGCAAAATAATAATAATAAAAATAATAATTTTAAAATAAATACAAATATGTATGAGCATTTACTTCATTTTCTGTCATATATAAAACATACCTTAGAAGACTGTCCCTTATTTAAATTAGTTCTTCAAAATCAATGAGGACATTATTAACATTGTCAGAGTTAGAATACAATATTTAAAATATTTCGTCTGATATTTATAAAATTCTCTTAAAATTTAACACCATTTACAAGGATGTTTTCAGTTAATAACATTAATGTTTCATTTTTTCTGCCTGAACTAAACTGCTTCATGGTGTATCCAATTTAATTTGTCTACTGCATAAATTGTGCCTTATCGTTTAATTAATACACAAAATGCTTAGTTTAATTAATCAACACATATCAAATCACATTTAATAACTAGGAAAAGACAATCTCATTGCCCTCAAATAGGTGTCATAGACATTTAGAGTTTCCTTTAAATCAAGTTTCTGTGAGTGTGAATGCAACGTCTCTCATGCCAGTTTTCTTTTCAAATGACAAAATCAGAGTTTCATTTAGTTTTTAATACTTGCAAAGACAAAGATGACTCCGAATATTATTCAAAGTAAATACTCCGGGAATTTATATGAATACTTGTTGTTTTTCATTCTGTATTCTTTGATTCAATGTGTGTGTGATGCAGGGAAGAAAGAGAGAAAGAGGGTCACATCAGAAAAGAAAACAAATCTAGAGGTTGAGGGGCTCTAGACAGATGGTATGGTAAATGCAACAACTCAGAGAAAGGAACATTTTGGTCATATTCATAATACAAAAAAACAAATTTTGCTACAGGGAAATTACTGGGGTGAGTAGTAGAAGGAAAGTGTGAAAAGATGAAGATCAATATATATTTACTCAATTATATTAGAAGAGAATCAGGAATCACACATGTAAATTTAGAAAAGGCATATAAAGTAAACTAAATTTCAACTTTTGAAGGGAAACTCTTATGTCCGTAAGAGATAATGTAAATTTAACAGTATCTATTCAAACATATATGAAAGGGTAATAGAGAATCAGGTAGTAGAGTAAATAAAGGGTAACAGCATATGTATATTTAGCTAGACCATGAGAATAAGCCATAGAACCCATATTAAATATCTAAACTTTTATCTTTTCTTTTTGTCCAATTTTTGCTAGAAACTATAGTTTGTCCACTAACGTAGGTGTATTCAGTCATTGGAGATAACTGCTACTGGCCATCACCTTGGAAACTTGTTGAATTTGACTAGGTTTTAAGGCATGAATGGACCTGAGAAGTGCAGGGATGAACCCTATTTGATGCTTCTGATGCCCACTTATATTTCCTTGATCTCACTTTTGACTTCAATCTCATTCCCAGCAGATATTCATGTCTGGGTATTTACTCACTTTGTTCTATAAATTTCTTGTACAAGCACATTCCTTCTACCTTACATTTGTTGCCCTGGAATTTCTTCAATGTAGTAATTACCAGCAAAAGTCCTCTTGGAAGTAGGAGTGGATTAATGTCATGATAACAACCCTCACCCAGTCGGGGGGAAAGAGCCAAGTGAGACAGGTTTCTTTCTGTCCTAATGTGGATAATACTCAGAGGCATTCTATATTTTCTTCAGAAAAATCCCTGGCAGTGTTAACTCCAAATGCTCCCTTACACTGCATTTTTCTTCTTTTCCATTTCATTCTCCTCTGTCCTTCACTTGTGTTCCCAAGGCTTAACTTCCAAAGAAATCTCATACATACAGTCTGTGCACAAAGCTCCTCTGTTGGAAAAACCTAGCACCTCCATCTTTCTTACGCAAAGATAACACCCCTCACACATATCCACAGCCCCCAAATAAAAGTTCGTTAAATTGGGAGTTCCCTGGTGGTCTGCTGGTTAGGACTTGGCACTTATATTTCCTTGGTCTCACTTTTTTTTTTGTCTTTTTGCCTTATCAAGGGCCGCACCTGCGGCATATGGAGGTTCCCAAGCTAGGGGTCTAGCAGGAGCTGTAGCTGCCGGCCTACGCTACAGCAACAGGGGATCCAAGCCGACTCTGCAACCTACACCACAGCTCATGGCAACACCTGATCCTTAACCCACTGAGCAAGGCCAGGGATTGAACCCGCAACCTCATGGTTCCTAGTCGGATTCGTTAGCCACTGAGCCACGACGGGAACTCCCTCCTTGGTCTCACTTTTGACTTCATTCTCATTCCCAGCAGATATTCATGTCTGGGTATTTACTCACTTTGTGCTATAAATTTCTTGTACAAGCACATTCACTTGGAACTCATTGCTGCCACCTGAGTTCAATCCCTGTCCAGGAACTGAGAATCCCACACAAAAGAAAAAAAAAAATCGCTAAATTACTCTTTCCTTACTATTTGTGCTGTCTCCTTGTATTTTCTATTCTTTTCTCTCTTATTTTTATTCTTAGACATTTAATATAGTCTCATCTATTCTGTTTCACTAAATTTGTTTTACTTCATGCTAAATTTGTTTTACTATAAATTTTTTTATGAAATTTAATTCACTGTATGCCACTGAATTATGACCTTGCATTTGAAAAAAATAGTCTAAATGACACCAAAACAACCCATCAAATCAGTATTATCAAAATAATTCCTTGGTTCTATGACAAAGAAAAATGATAGTTTTTATTTTATTTATTTATTTATTTATTTTTGCTTTTTAAGGCCACATTCAAGGCATATGGAAGTTCCCAGGCTAGGGGCTGAATTGGAGCTGCAGGTGCTGGCCTACACCACAGCCACGGCAACGTAGGACCCAAGCCCCGTCTGCAATCTATACCACAGCTCTCAGCCAAAGCTGGATCCTTAACTCACTGAGCAAGGCCAGGGATCAAACCCATATCCTCATGGATACTAGTTGGGTTTGTTTCCACTGAGCCACAATGGGAAGTAGCCCCCCCCCTTTTTTTAAGGATAAAGATCATCTTTTTCTTTACATTACCGACGCCAAAACCTAGCAAAAAGTACATAGTTGCTGAACACCTACTGTGTTCTAGGTGCTTTATATGTAGTGTAATTTTAAGAAATACTCCCCCCCAAAACTCTCCTCTAAAAAGTTTTTTTGTTCCACAGCAAAGCTACTATTTTCACTCTTCTCATCCTCATTGTACAGATGAGGCACAGAAACACAAGATACTTGCTCATAATCATACAACTTGTGACTATGTGTTGAATGAACTGGCTGTAGTTTTTATTGTGTAGTATTTACTGTGACATATTTTATGAAGTCATATCTGTAGCAATTAAGAGTGACTGACTGCTATGCCTGATTTTTCTAGCATCAACACATTAAGCTGAGAAAAATGATTTCTAGAATCTTTTAATCTTTGTGGATCCAGGTTAGAGCTGGCCAAAATAATGACTTTTACATAAAATGTGTAAAGGAGAATTCACTCATAAATCATTGTTCTCTGAAAACTGTCTTTGAGTCCATGAGCAACAGAAGCAGACATGTCAGCATAGAGATTGATCTCATTCTTTTAAGTTCCCTGTGTGACCAGCTCTTTTACCCAAGAGCTGGTCTTACCAGCAAGAGTCTAAGATCAGTCATCGGATATGTGACTATAGTTCCAAAGGCATTTCTGTCATAGATCCACTTTAGCGCCTATATGTGTTAGCCTTCTCAGTCGACTGGGTGGAATGCCTCTTATAATTCAACTTCTTCTTTAAGATTTTCACTTATCCAGCTCTTCTCGTAATTGAATAAGGTCAGAGATTCTCAGCAGAAATGAATCTGATACTATCCATGAGGACGCAGGTTCAATCCCTGCCCTCGCTCATTGGGTTAAGAATCTGGCGTTGCCATGAGCTGTGGTGTGGGTGGCAGACATGGCTCAGATCCCACATTGCTGTGACTGCAGTGTAGACCAGCAGCTGTGGCTCTGATTTGACCCCTAGACTGGGAGCCTACATATGCTATGGGTGCAGCCCTAAAAATAAATAAATAAATAAAAATAATTGAATAAGATCTATTCCCATAATAAATCCCTTATTCTGTAATTTGTAGGGGCTCTGCTACTCTGATTTAACTTTCAGTGATATACCTGTCAAAATATATTTATCCAAGAAAAAGTAAAGACAAGATTTTGAAATTTTAAAAATACATTATTCATTAAGTGAAGCAATTATTTTCGAAAAAAAATCAAAGTGCAAAAAAATACATTTCTGTATTTATGTAAGGCTATCATTTTGGGGAGTTATCATATGTTTACTATATTCTACAAGTATTTCTGCATAACTAGTTTTAAGTACTTATATTGCTCAGTGATAAAGAAAAAGGACATTGTGAATAACAGAAATGACTCTCTAATACTCTTTCAAAAGTTCCAAAATTATAGTCACCAGGAAGTTTAAAATTCAACAAGACTATAGTCAGAGACAGTTAAGAAACAATAGTCAGGTTTTCTAAAAAATCAGGTCAGTGAACATGCATATATATTATGATTTAGGTTATTTATTTTTATTACAGAAAATATTTTGTCAAGATCTATTATACAATGCTATTTATAGCAACATAGCATCTTGTTTAATAGGACATACACTAAAAGAAATAAAACTAAATAAATGATTGATGGTACTATAAATTGTTTCTTACAGATTCAAAATAATATAAATTAGAATTGTAATACTAATAGTCAGAATAATTTTTAAGTATAAACAGATATATTCCAGTGCTATTAATGTATTTGAGTGAGTATATACATGTTATATATTTATAAATTTGCATATTATTTAAAATATTTATCATGGTGAAAAAATATTTCACTTTTGTGTTATTTTCATGTTATTGGATATAGAGGCAAGAAGAGGATACTAATATCCAAGTAAATGAACAAAAATATGTCAATTATATAGTTGACTCGAGTGTCAATGGAGTTCTCAATTTGTGTTCTATGAACATGGGAAATAATAGAGATTGTAGTTAAATAGACTTGGAAAAGGTATTAAGCAAAGCTCAACAGATGTCATTACAAATACAGGGCTCATGTGCATTTCATAGTAGAAGAAATAAAGTGCAGCATTTCCCAAGTTATTTGATCATAAATTTTCTTTTATAGACATGTTCTGCTAGATATTATTTGGTTGATCTTGATATAAAAAATGAAGGTAAATAATTTGTCCTCTGCTATCACTTCTTTCCATTGCCAACCCAAAAAAAGATATTTTCATTTTTAGTTAATAAATAAGACTAACTAAATTTATATATTCTTATTTTTGCAGTTATAAAAGTATCTTCCATTCCAATCTTAATTTTTTTTTTTACTCTAAAAGTGATGGTATGGCCTAAGGAGAAAAGGCTCTGAAGGTGTTATGTAAATATTTGGGTAATTAAAACTAAACCCCTAGCCCAAGAATGAGGAGATATCTCAAGTCAATAAACGTCTCAACCTCAATTTGCTTCTGTAATCTATCGGGCAGGGTAGCTTTCACCATAGTCCCTTCTGGTTCTGTCAGCCTCTGATACCAATGTACCAATGTACACCTTGGTATCTTCTAGGTTTATAGTTTTCACCTATGCATTACAATCAGCGGTGAAAACTGGGAACAGATTAAGACAGAGAGTCCACTCCTAAGTCAGTACTTTCCTTTCTAAAACTGAATCTTAAAATTGTACACCAGAAAATGTTTACCCTTGTGAGGATGAAATTCAGGTCTATTAAAGCATGTAGGAGAACTATTCTAGTGACATGGTACCATTATTTCCAAACACATATAGTCCTTGCTTAACAGAAGAATGAATCCACTTTCTCTAAATCACTATTTTGTGAAACTTTTCTAAATCAAGACTATCTATGCTTGAGTCTAGCAAAGGATGCCCCAGCACCAGGCTGTGCCATTTTCAATGAAACAAACAAAAAATATGCAGATAGAGGCCAGTTTGCAGTACTATTTCCCATTTGCATATCATAATATCATATATCATAATATATATGCATGTTCACTGACCTGATATACTTCTGCTTATTTTTTACATAAATGCCTCCTTAAATTACATGACATGTCTATCATATAAAATAAATAAGCCTACTTTCCCCAATTTGTCCTTTGATAAAATAATTTTTTAAGCAATAGCCATACAAAGTATCTTTTCCTATACTTCTTACAATACATTTGTAAGTTAGCAAATGGATATGGATCTAGTAACAAATGAAAGAATCTGTCTTACACATTGCTTTCTCTCTTCCCTGTTTTTATATTTAATTGAAAATCTACTAAGTCTTTCATTTTCTTTGAAAGGTGGTGAATTGGGTTCCATAAATCTTAATCAAATTAAAATTGCCCTAAAATGTAATTAAAGTAATCTGAAAACGGCTGCCTCTAAAAGACATCTTTGTATAAGGGAAACAGTAATAAGCAGTCTATTCTTTGGACTTAAACACTCCCCCAAAGATAAATTACAGTATTTTGTGAAAGCCATCTTTTAATTATATTACCATCATTAATCACCTAGTAAACAATAGCTACTGACAACTTAATCAAAATGCCTAATAGAAATTATTAAATCTCTTGTATGATCCTTTTTATGTGAACTGTGCTAGTTTCACAAGACAGCTGAATGTCCATAAAAAAAAAAACTTAATATTTGAAATTCCTATAACTACTAATTATGACCCTCTTGTCAGTGATCCATTTATATGCACATTACCAGGGCTGGTGCCTCTTTTCAAGATTCTAAGACATCTGGGTGTTTTATAGCATCCTCTGGAAGCACTAGACAGTGTTTCTCTACTATTGCTGCATGCATAGTACTTCTTTGTACTTTGCTTGTGGAAATATTGCCAATCCAGTCACAGGCACACAAAAAGTATAATGAAGAATTTCCTATAGAATCTTTGTGCATTTAATCCTCTCTAAAAATGTTTGCTTGCATTTTGGTCTCCCCAAGTAAAATTTGAGCTTGCTAATTACAGTTATCTTTATTTATCTTTATGTTAGTTCAATGTGATTTGATGAAGGGTGGTGGTGGGGAGGTAGGAAACCAGTATAAACTAAACTTAACTTCCAGAAGAAGTGGAGGCAAAGTTTAGTCACACGAGCAGTCAAGCAGGCTCATGTGATGGAACCTCTATTAAAACCTCTAGAGATCAAGGCTCAGGTGACTGTTTCTGTTTACCAATACTCCCAGTGTAGTCACATATCAGTGCCAGTAGAATAACACTGGCCTAAGTCAACAGGGAGAAGAAAACTGTACTAGACTCTGCTCAATGACTCTTTTGACTGATTTTCATTGTTATGGTACTATACCATAACTGTGAGTACAACAGCTTTCAGTGTGTGAGTTCTTCCAGTGGATTAAACCTGAGAGTGGTTTTGGGAAAACTTCAGACTTGTAATTGATGTCATAATTGAAGGTGGTCTTGTGTGGACTGTTCCATCCAACTAGGCACTTGTAGGATTTCCTGTCGTGGAACAGCGGAAATGAGTCCAACTAGGAACCACGAGGTTGCGGATTCAATCCCTGGCCTTGCTCAGTGGGTTAAGGCTCTGGCATTGCCATGAGCTGTGGTGTAGGTCACAGATGTGGCTTGGATCTGGCGTTGCTGTGACTATGGCATAGGCTAGCAGCTACAGCTCCTATTAGACTCTTAACCTAGGAACCTCTATATGCCAAGGGTGAGGCCCTAAAAAAGACCTAAAAAAAAAAAAAGCAACAGCAAGGCACTTCTATAACTCCTTGTAATGGTAAATTTAACATTTTACTTTATTATTTACTCCTTCTCTCTTTAAAGGAGTATCTATTGATAATTACTGACTCACTACCTATCTATTGATTTCTGACCCATGACGCTTACTGATTAATGACTTACTTAAAGGACCAACATACATAGATTCACATTCTCATATTTGGAAATTGTGAGAAGTTACCTACCGAGCACTGAAGATGGAACAGAGAGTTGAAAGAGGATGATGAATCGTTTTGCATAAACCAGATTAAGAAAAAAGTCAGGGAATATGTCACGCAAAAACTGAAATTTCCTGGGAATAAATGTTTTCTTTAGTATCTAGAGAAAATAAATAAATAAATTGTATTCAAAACATTTCCATTCTATTTGGAAAGCATGGATTAGAAACATTGTGGGAAGTACTCCCAGGAAGGGCTGTTCTAGGGAGATTTAGACAAAGCATACAAATAATTACTTATTTCATGTTTCAGAAAGATAAAATCATAGTTCATCTGCCAGTAGAGAGTTTATAAAAGTAAAAATGTATGTGTTTTGCCAATAAGGAGGATGTGAGAAGTAGGAGCTTTTCTCAAATATTTATAAAGAAAGAAAGAACAATGATAAAATTAGTACTCAAAGGTGATGGGAAATCTCTCTGGAAAAAAAAATAAAATAAGATTTTAAATCTAGGACAGATATAGCACAAAATAGTGTTCCATATTCAATTTATTCTATGGGATACCTTTGTCATTGATTGACTGATATTTCCCACGTGATTTAGATGTTTATTTTTATGCAGATGCAATCTGGTGAATGTAAAATAGCCTGGAAGTTATAAGGAAATTCAGATGTAATCTCTTATCTGTAGCCTAAATTGTCTAATTGTTGACAAGCCATCATTTTATGAGCATCTGCTGTTTTCCCCTCAAGTCAAATGGAGAGCCATGTATTTCTTGAATGTAATAGTTACATTCCATGCTGAAGGCATGTTCTCCAGCTTTAAAGGGATTTTA
The DNA here is from genome assembly GCA_004024745.2 of Catagonus wagneri. Classification (NCBI taxonomy): domain Eukaryota; kingdom Metazoa; phylum Chordata; class Mammalia; order Artiodactyla; family Tayassuidae; genus Catagonus; species Catagonus wagneri. The sequence goes on from PVHT020003785.1 coordinate 8,656,955, forward strand.
TCTAGACCCATATTCAGCTCCTATTCTTTCTTTTTTCCTCCTAGCGAATATAAAATAAACTTGGAAAGAAATGAGCTCATTTTGCTATTCCTTCAGAAATAAGAACAGCAATACCATTCAGACAGAATCTGATTTTATAGCTTAAGGCATTTCTTTTAGTGTTTCTCTATATTTCCTCTGGAGTACTAGTATGTGAACTTGCCCAAGTTCTCCAGTCTAAGTCAGCTACATGTTAAACTTTTAAGAAGTTCTTAGTACACCTGTAAAAATTTCCCCCAAAAGCCAAGTTTATGTCCTTGGCACTGACATTCAAACTAGTTACTGTTATGGGACTTACCTTTAGTTTTTGCTACTCATCAGCTTCACTACTAAGAACTCCTAAAGAGGCTATTCTTGTAGCAAAACTTACTATAATCACATCCTTGAAAAATGATTCTTTCCTGTTTTTTTTTCCTAAGTTGGAAAGGAAAAATATAGTTCAAAGTTAGCTAATATTCCTCTAAATTCTCAATAAGCCATATTCTCATAGTGTCTAAGAAATTCCCATAGTTAAAACTTTTATGAGAAAAAATGTATATGTGTATGTATATATACACATATATATATATACACACACACACATATATATATATATATATAACTGGGTCACTTTGCTGTACAACAGAAATTGACAAAACATTGTAAATCAACAATAATAAAAAATTTAAAAATTTTAAAAAGCAGTAACTTTTGATAGAGTATATTATTTTTTAAGCTTTATTGAGCTGTAATTGACAAATAAAATTGTAAGATAATTTAAAGGATACAGTGTGAGGATCTGATATACATGTACACTGTGAAAGGGTTTCCCTGCCCCCATCATGTAAATTAATCATCTTTGGAAAATTGCATTATGGGATTCTAGGGACCAAAGTATAAGCATTAATGTAAGATGATAAGGATTTTAAGTAATATTAGAGCTTTTCATTCTGGGATTCAAGACTTTGTAATCATTTTAAGACCCAAAGTACTAGAGGTATAAATCTATCAAATGATATTAAAAAAATCATACTGTAATAATTTTTTGTCAAGAAATAAAAATCAGTACTCTGAAAACTGAATTTCTAACATCAGGAAATTAATATTATATGATAAATACTTAGTAGGAGTAGTAAAAATCTATAAATTATATGAGACATTGTCTCTCCTCTAGGAAAATAAAACATTATTGGATTAAACCTAAAAACAATACCTAAAACAATCCTAAAAACAGTGTTAAATAGTGATGATAGTGACCATGTAACTATGATACATAGCACTTACTATGCACTGGGGTCTATTTTGAGCACTTCACTCACATTAATCATTTGAATTATCACAAGTATTGTTGTTATTGTTATCCACTTGTTTATAGAAACAATTCACCAGAGAAGAAAGAGGCGAATTTTTTAAGGTTGCACAGCTGGTAGATATCAGGGTGAGATTTAAACCCCCAGAGTGTGTTTTAGGAGTCTATTCATTGTCAGAAAGTTATAAAACAGTGAAATCATTGACAATGAAGAGGTAGAACAAAATAGAAGAGCATGAGTTTAGTGCTAAATAAACCTAAGTCTGAATCGACTGCTTTTAATTGTGTACCTTAAACTTACTACATCTTAGTTCCATCATTCATAAAATTTTAATATCCAACATTTCCTAAACACTTACTGTCACTGTTTCTAAGCAATTTGTATGTATTATCTCATCTCATAATTTTAATGATATAATGTGATAAAAATTATTTCCTTTCCATTTTATATATGAAGAAACTGAAGCCCTGAAAATTTAAATAATTTGCCTTAGATCATAAAACAAGGTGTTTTTGTCCCTACCCCACTCCACCCCCTGGCTCAGGATAGTGTGTCTCTATATTATACTCTTGTAATCACTCTACTCTTAGGCCCTAGTACAACTTAGATATTCAAAACAATGATGGCTAGCTCCTTATTGTTATTTTACATTTAATTATATATAATTACATATTTTTTGTATTTAGAAATGTGGGATATCAGTGTACTCAAAGCAACTTGTATGGGAGAAATAATACATGAGTCAACACTTTATCAACCAGCAATCCAATTAACTTTGTGATGTAGCTTTTGGTTAACTTTAAACACTAACATTTCCAAATGCATCCAAGCTACACAACGTGGCCATCATAGCTGTGTGCTGATTAAGGATCTCAACATATTACTGGCCAAATCTCAGAGATGAAAGGGGCTTGTTTGAACTGTACATATAAGGGATTGTAAGAAAATCATGGTTACTGGAAAATATCAGTAGTCTCACAGTTGTCTTCCTTGTACACACAAGTATGGTGATGAGGGATGTCCAGCCAGTTGTTGGGGGTGGGATGTCCTGAGATAGTTGGAAGATGAGAGAGACAATTTTTCTCAAAATAGTTTATTTCTCTCCAACAACTACTTCTTAGAAGAGAAAAATAGCTTATGGAATCATATGGTTTAAATTATTAAGTGTATGTATGTGTGTTGATTTATTTAGATGTATATCTGATATAGAAGATAACCGCCATTAACCACTAGATACACGAATGAGTAAGATTCCTTCCCAGCTATTGAGTCACTCTGAGCAGTTGAGTCTTTTCAGCTGACATCCAAAAATCATTGCTCAAAAGAAGAAGCCTTCCGGGAGTTCCCTTCGTAGCTCAGTGGTTAACGAATCCGACTAAGAACCATGAGGTTGCGGGTTCCATCCCTGGCCTTGCTCAGTGGGTTAAGGATCTGGCGTTGCCGTGAGCTGTGGTGTAGGCTGCAGACTCGGCTCGGACCCCGCATTGCTGTGGCTGTGGCGAAGGCCGGCAGCTACTGGTCCTGTTAGACCCCTAGCCTGGGAACCTCCATATGCCGTGGGTGCGGCTCTAGATAAAAGGCAAAAAGACAAAAAAAAAAGAAGAAGCCTTTACTTCTAAGTGCTGCCTTATTTCCTAAGTCACAGACTCTATCAGCCACTAAAACGGAGGCTCATTTGTTACATAACTGTGAAAAGATCTATGTCAGGAAATGACTGAGATGTGACCTAACAACCTCTGTATTTTGCTGCCTGGGCTGGACTTTTGCTGAATATTCTAAATTAAAGCTGCTGAATAGTTGCTAAGTTGTCAAAAGGAAAGAATCATGCTAAGAACTAGACTTTTTCTGAACTGAAGAAAACACACCTTTCTCTCATAATGGATGAGACATGTTCTACAACCTGATCATGTGTGTAGAATGATTGTACCCTACACTCTAAATTCTTGGTAAATGACTTGAATAAGCCTACATTAACTCTCCCCTTTCTCTCATTAAAAATTCTACTCATTTTCCTCCAACAGGACACTATTCTGCATTCCTCCAGAATCTATGATCCCTAAATTACAATTATGTTGGGGTTCTATTGCAAATTCTGTTTCAATTATTTGGACAGACCGCATTAATTGCTTTTTTGCCTCTTTATAGTTCCTTGTCCTTTCAGTTGATAATACAATAATAGCTACAGTAGATAGTCAGGCGAAGTCAAAGATGTGAGTAACCATTAATAACAAACTTGCTAAGTTCCACATACATAGTCCTAGAGTGAAAAATCTCAAAAGACACAGATTACTTGCTAGCTGTAAATCTGCTGTTTTGCAGAACCCAACTGGTGTTGATTAAACAACAAAAGAAAGCACATTTTACGTTAATTTGTAGTTCTTAAACCTTTTACAGTTACAGACTTTTCATATCACAAACAAATACTCTTTGGGGAGATTAAACAATTAAAATTTTCTGTCAAAACAAAAATTAGACATCCATCTTCCCAAATTCACTGCATTAGGATTATTACGTACAAACTATTGAATTCAGTACCTTCTATGGTTATACTGTCAATCACAGTTTAACAGTTTTAGTAGTATCATAATAGTTGATTATTATTTACCTAACTCTTACCTTGTCTAACTACAATATTAGTAAATGATGTTTCTACCATTACTTTTAAACAGATACCACACTTTTCCATTTGAAATAGTGTTTATTTCTATTTATCATTTTTAAAATTCAGAGTTCTAAAATTATGTGTCTTGCCTCTAGAGAATTATTGATCCTTTGAAAAGTCAAAACCAGTTGATACATTTTCCCCAAAATAATTACAGAAAAATCTCAGTGCTATGTCTTTGGGCAAATATAAGGTTTTTTTATATCTATTGAGTGAATAATAGTAACAGAAGATTAAGATTTACTGATTCTGCTCATTTAAAATATATCATAGTTAGTGTCCATTCAGATTTGTTCATAAACAGTAAGAACAATTGCACTAGGGAATTACTTTCAATTGTAAAAGAAGGTTGATGAATTTATTTTCCATTGCATTCTTTTGGGTGGTTGAGCTTTAGTACAAAAACCTTTGAATTTTAAGTTGGTAGCCCTCAATACCATCCCGATACCACATAATGTATCTTTCCTGAGAATACCAGTGGTATCATCTGTACTTGGAAATAAGATAATGTCATCAGTGATCATGTAGGTTAAATAAGAGTGTTTGATTTGACATCATATCTGGCCCTTGGGAAAAACCAAGAAAAAAAAATGAAAAGGCTACAGTTAATTTCTTGCTATGAAATATAAACCTAACCATAGGTTCAAACTCTGGGAAAGTGTCATCTGGGTTGTTGGATTCTATAAGGAAGATTGTTCATTGTACTGTGGAGCCCCGCTAGGAGTGATGAAGGGTTTGAAATCCAGCTCACATACAACTCTCTAAGTAATGTACCCTGACTGGCACTGCTTCTGCCTAGAGAAGTTCATACCTTTTATTTATTCCTAGAAAGGTAACATAAAGGCCAGTAGTGGCCCTGTGCTTCATGAGCTAATAACCCAATCATGGATTCAGAGTATTTCTCCATGAAAAGTTTCTTCAGCCTAAAATAATTTCATATGCAAAATAATTAGTTTGAAAGCGATGGAACATATGCTCACCAAAAGTAAAGTCAAAATCTAACTATTTCTCTACCACTGCCTTAAAAGAAACTAATTAGAAAAGATGCTGTATAGAAACAATAATTTTCAAATACAATTTAATATTAGAAATTATTTTCAGAACAGGAAATAGTATTTAAGAACTGCTGCTCTGGATGTTATTGATGTATCCACCCTTGTATTCAGCTCTATGATTGATATTTCACTCAGATGTTTATAAACTATCCTTTTCTCCCCCTGCTTGAATCTATTCTGAAGCCCCATGTGTGGCCTTTTTAGCAATCAAGTACTATCTGTGTTTGATGGTAGACTTTGATATTTATAACATTTTTTTCCTGATTTTCAATATGTTTTGTCATTATACTCCAACTCCATGTGTGGATTACTCCTTCATACTTCTTGATTCATTCTTCTTTGTTCTGAATATATCTGAAATGATTATGATTTTTTATCCAACTCTGAAACAGCCATATGCTAAGCTATGATTTTCAAAACTATTCTTAGCCAAAAAGAGAATTAAAAAAGGGAAAGGAAATAAAAATCATAAATAAAATATTATGTAAATTACATGTACTGTTGTACTCAATGTTAATTTCCACAGTGTATAAGGTAGTTGTCATAACTCTTGTTTTTTCACAATTCATCTTTATTTATACACCCTCTCATTCTATAAGTAATTACATCTATGTCTCTATGTAATTAGAATTACAATCAATTTCTTACTCTAGAATAGCTGCAACATTAACAACTTCATTTGCTGCTCACTTGAAGGGAGTTTAATTGGATCAGTACTGGAAAGCAAAAATACTGACTCTGAATTATTGAAGATGTTGACCTGCAAATTAGTAATTCTACGGAAGTTTTAAAGTAAATTTTATACATGCAATTCTGTCCATTATTACCTTTACAAAATAAGTTTAGAACTTCCCCCATATACATAATATAGCTGCAATATTTTTCTTACCCAGGTTTACCAGATTAAACACTAAATCTGTTATGGTCTGTGCTGCAACTGGATTGGTCTTTTTTTCCCCTTCTTTACTTTTACATAAAAGTCAGTGATTCCTACAGGTACCATGAGTGATTCAACAGGGATACAACTCTCCCTTCTAGATTTATTGTCAAGGATTTAGGACATACCCTTTCAAAAGGAGCTTTGGTGTGTAAAAGTAAATTGTAAGCTTTGGAAAGCTTGAGCAGGCATTTTGCATTTCTTTGGGGAGTATGGAATGAATCAATAGTTATTTAATCAGAAGCTATAATCTGTTGGGCCTTTTTCTTTGTGCTTAGGACATTACACAGTTCCATGAATAGATCAGTAACTGCTTATTGAATGAACCACATATTCATTACTTCATTTCTACAGTGAAAACCAAATATGGTACATAGTAATCAATAGATCGTGGTTTGAAAATGAATGAACACATTAATGAACACTATTTGATTCTTGAAGGGTCTAGAGGGAAAAATGATATTTGTAGTTAATATATTGTGACCTGCTCTGAGTAGGTAATTTCTAGAAACAGTCACAGTTTTCTATCTCTAGAATATACCCTACAAACATTCTGAATAAATGGAGCTCATAATCACGAGGCAAAAAGTAAACATTAAATTGTGATAAAATATTTAGATCACTATTTTCATCAGATACATAGAATGGCCAAAATTTGATTGTTCTTGGAACATTATCTTTTTTATGAATTTAGAGGAGTTCCTCTTATGGCTCATCAGGTTAAGAACCTGACATAGTGTCTATGAGGATGCAGCTTCCTTCCCTGGCCTCACTCACTGGGTTAAGGATCCAGCTCTCCTGAAAGCTGTGGCATAGGTTGAAGACGCAGCTCGGATCCGCTATTGCTGTAGCTGTGGTGTAGGCCTGCAGCGGCAGCTCAGATTCAGCCTCTAGCCTGGGAGCTTCCAGTATGCTATATGCTGCAGGTGTGGCTGTAAAAAGAAAAAAAGAAAGAATTTTGAATATCAAGTAGCACTAGAATAATAGTCAAAATAAGTAACAGAGACCAAAACAAAGAGTATTTGTAACCAAGAGTAAGTGACATTTTCAGGCACCTTTATAAAATGAAACATTATTTGGCTTCATTATTACTGTGTCATATTAACTTTAGTGCCTAAAATAGGAATAGCTCTGAATTTTTAACTAGCGAATGCAAAAAACAAACAAACCAGTAAAAATCTCCCCAAAACCAAACAAGGCAGTCCGCCTTTGTTTCAGTATCCTGGTACCTTAATATAGTATATATTAGCTTAAACTAACTTAAGAAATTTCTGACAAGTTTATTGACATAGAATAAGATACATTTTTTTTCCTTTTAGGGCCACACCTGTGAAATATGGAGGTTCTCAGACCAGGGGTCAAATCAGAGCTGCAGCTGCCAGCCTACACCACAACCATGGCAACACTGGATCCATTCCTCCTCTGCAACCTACACTGCAGCTTGTAGCAACACCAGATTCTTAATTCCATTGAGCAAGGCCAGGGATGGAACCCACATCTTCATGGATACTAGTCAGGTTCTTTCTTAATCCACTGAGCTATAATGGGAACGCCTAAAATACAATTTGAACGATTCTGTTGTATAAATTATTCACAAGCTTATAACTAATAGTTCCATGCTTAATACTCCTTAATAGCAGTTTGACAATAGAATTGAGAATATTCTGTTTCTTTAGGTATTTGATTATAGTTACATCATCATTGATCTTAACTAAGACAATTCTATCCTCTACCAAACTCACACATTCAAAGTTAATAGATGTTTTTCTTCTGTGTTTTAATTTGTGCAGTTACGATAATACAGCATTTTCATAGATCTATTTGACAGACTATATTAGATAACATATGTAAAGTGTTTCACACTCATATCATGTTGTGACTAATAACTTCATCAGAAACATCATCATTATTATAATGTTTACGATATTTTTCAGTGTAACTACTCTTCCTTGCAGAATCTGGCCCCAAATTGAGGAGCAGTATTTCTAGACTGGAGATAGGAGCTCTATGTTAGCAGCTAGAGTCAAAGGCCAGAGGATTTTAGGGGAAAGGGAGGTTTGGATGAAAGCAGTCAAAGGTACAAACTTTCAGTAGGTACTAGGGATGTACTAGGTACAACATGATAAGTATAATTAACACTGCAGTATGTTACATATGAAAGTTTTTAGAGTAAATCATGAGTTTTTATCACAAGCAAAAAATATATTTTCCTGTTTCTTTATGTTGAATCTACATGAGACGATGGGTATTCACTAAACTTACTATGGTAATCATGTCATAATGTATGTAAGGTCAGATCATTATGCTGTACACCTTAAACTTAGTGCTGTATGTCAATTACAGCTCAATAAAACTAGAAGGAAAAAAATAATGTAACTTTAAACTCAAATAATAAATGCAAATATATTTAGTTATTCGAATACAAAAATAAAACATCGTAAATTAAAAAGTCTGTGTTGACTGAAAAAAAATGCACAACCTAAATGTTGAGAATTACATTTCATTCATCAGTCTTTCCGAGGACTTCAAGCCCAGAAGACAGATTCTCAGATAGCTGCCTCAGCTGTTCCAAAGAGGTAAGGGAGGAGCCAGGCTATTATAGGGGTTTTTGCAACTAAGACCAGGTAGTAGGAACATCAAAAGATTATTGTTAATGAAACAAACAACAACAAAACAGTTATCTCAAGTTAAAGAATTTAGCACTTTTCTATGTATGGGAAAATATAAGAGTATGAGCTCATTGAAATCATCCCTTTCATATGCACCTTCACTATCAAGGGCCAGTATCCTGTTCTCACCTATTGTGAGTACACTAAGGATACACTCAGTACACTGTTGGGGGTGACTGCAGTGACTGAGGGCTTTTGATGGCTATTTCCATAGTGAGTTCCCTCAAGGCCTACCCTGGGGCCATCTGTAGTGGCTTGCTTGATGCCTGAAGCATCTTTTGTTTACTGATACAGCAGGTAACCATTTTCATTCACAGCTAATACTTAAAGTTTATGTATGTATGTATTTATTTACCTTGTTTTTTCTTTGACCTTCCATAGGTGTTTTGCTCTGTACTAATACTAATACCTTTACTGAACTGTGTGAACTGAAGTTTGGCACTTGCCATCAGCCCCTACACTGATTAAATTATGAGCCACTGCAGCTGCTGACCCACAACACCCCCTGAGCAGAGCTCAGAGTGAACATCAGGAGTCAGGCACTCTGTACTCTGGAAAAACTGGAAGAACAGGTCTTCAGATAGTTAGATATTTTTAGAAGATTTTTGTACCCGATTCTTGCATCTCTTCATATCTAAAAAAACACTATAATCCTTCATGGTGATGTCTGCCCCTTGTGACTGGTTAACCTTCAGGAGATCAGCAACAAACTTTTATAAAATGTGTGTATGCTGCATGCACCACCCGGTATTCCCCCTTTTCCTCCTTGGGTGGTATTTAAGCCTGGTCTGTAGTTAAGGATAAAGAATGTCTCCAAGGGTGAGAGCCAGGCTGTGAAAATTCAAGATACTGACCCTGATAGCAGAGGTGCGGATCAAAGGAATGATTTCAGTGAGCCCAGGCCTCTTTTGTTCCTGCCCCCTGCCCATTGTTGCGAAAACTCTTATATATCCTAACTCCTCCCTCACCACCTTGGAGCAGTTTCTCAGGGCTACTGAGATGCTGTCTCCTGGGCTTAAGTCCTAATTTTGCCCCAAATAAAATCTAACTCTCAACTTTCAGGTTGTGCATTTTTTTATGTCAACAACTGTGATATATAATATGGTATAGAACAAATATTGAATTGAAGATAGACAAAATATTCTGCAGTTTTCTCTCGATTAGGGCACACATTTCTTCTTATGCTTACTGAGTGAGAGTAGGAGCTGGGCCTCACATGTAGATAATTCATTTACTTGTACTAGCCTGGAAACTAATCGTTTTAGGAAGTAAAGCCTGCACAGGAATGGAAAGATGGGGTTAAGCCATGGAGACAGAGGTCAAACACAGGAGACAAAACAATGTTAAGAGGCAATAGATATTTCTTTGACTTGATGTGACAGAATATCCAGGATATGGCAGCTAGAGTGGCAATTGAATTTCTTGGCTGAAAAACAAAAATACCCTGCCATTTCTGATCTATACTGATCAACACCAAGCAAATGGCTGTATTAGATAATGTGGCTTCTAGGCAATTTAAATGATGAAAATACAAGTGAGACACCAGCTCTAAACACAGGGGGATTTACTAAAGTCTCTGAAAGTGTAAACTTGATGAGACGATCTTCTGGGAGGTATGGAAAAAAGGTAATTTGTCACCAAAGCTCTTCTTTGACAGAGGTTTTAGACTAGGCAATGGATTCCTTTATGCTTGGCACTGAACCTAGTTCATAGGTAGAAAGTAATTATAGAAGCCTATAGCTATCAGGATGTGGTGGCAGCTTTAATTTACAGATCTTTTTTTTTTTTTTTTTGTCCTTTTGCCTTATCTAGGGCCGCACCCGCGGCATATGGAGGTTCCCAGGCTAGGGGTCTGACAGGAGCTGTAGCTGCCGGCCTTTGTCACAGCCACAGCCAAGCGAGATCTGAGCCACATCTGCAACCTACACCACAGCTCACAGCCAGATCCTTAACCCACTGAGCAATGCCAGGGATCGAATCCACAACCTCATGTTTCCTAGTCAGATTCGTTAACCACTGAGCCATGACGAGAACTCCTAATTTACAGATCTTGAATGGAATCGTAAAATTTGATAAAGTAAAATTTGATAAAATAAAATTTGATAAAGTCTGCTTAATTACTTACACCTATTTTTCCTGTTTTATTTCCAGTTTTATGATGCTGCTTAATCCCTTAGTATCTGCAAGGTGAACCCTTCTGCTAATGTGTGACATTCATCTTTTGCTGGCAAGGAGATGGAATTAAGTAGAAAAAAAATTCTTAAGTCAAGCTAATAATTTTGTTTGGGACTGCAACATAAATTTAAATTAAACAGACCCGGCAAAGAATGGAAGCAGGCTTACCTTTGGCAAGCTTCTAAGAGAAGGGGTTTGCTCATCTGGATATAGGTGATAGCAGAGGGATTCTTTTCAATTACTAAACATGTCGAAGTGAGTCAAATTGAAGCAACTCAAGCTTTGGAAACTTAATGATTTTACCCTTTTGTAGTAATTGCATATTTTAGAATGCAAATATGAAATGCAAAAGAGATATGCTTAGTCTATGTTTTATTTAATGATTTATCAAAAAAATTATTATTTCTGTTTGTAGATTAATGTTAATGTTTAAAGAATTATACTCATTCCATTTGTCCAAATGCATAGTAGTGATAGAAAACTATAAGCAGAAAAAATGAAGAAACTAGACATAAACAAAAATATCTATAAGCAAGAGTGAGAATTGGCAATAGGAATTTTGTACTTTATGTCCAAAAAAACAGATACAGGGTTCGCTTAAAGAAAATAATACACTTGAAGCAGCAAACATAAAGTCAGGCTCACTTTTTGAAATAAAGATTAGAATCACAACTGAAAAGGCTAATGTTTATGCAAAGCCTCCTACTTGAGTAAGCATTAGAAAGCTGATATAGATTAGCACCCCTATTTGGGCTAAAATGATTGCAAACTGAAATACTGGATCTAACATTGTCCTATATATCACAGAGGACAATGTGATATACTTACTAAGCCTTTAACCAAGGTTATCCTTGAGGGCAAAAGAGGTTTCAAAATAAGTACTAGATAGGGAAGGCTAACTATAACAATCAAGGGGTGGGAAAATCCAAAATACATGAGGAAATGAAGAATAATAAATTCTTATAAAATAAAATTCTAGAAATTGATTCACTCAATGTGAAAATAAGAGTGGAATTTGGAAATGAATTCAAAATTAGTATATGGAGTTCCCGTTGTGGCTCAGCGGTTAACGAATCTGACTAGGAGTCATGAGGTTGCGGGTTCGATCCCTGGCCTTGCTCAGTAGGTTAACAATCTGGCGTTGCTGTGATCTGTGGTGTAGGTTGCAGATGTGGCTTGGATCCTGCATTGCTGTGGCTGTGGCGAAGGCCGGCAGCTACACCTCTGATTAGACCCCTAGCCTGGGAACCTCCATATGCTGTAGGTGCCACCCTAGATAAGGCAAAAAGACAAAAAAAAAAAAAAATGAAATTAGTCTATGTAGTCTCTGAAATAAAAGAGAATGCCATGTAAAATATAACAATAAAATATAAAAAATTGAAAGAAAAGAAGGAAATATTATTAGAGCGATATGAAAAACAGCTAACTGCAAATCTCAAAATGAAAGGTATAGTAATTTCAGTGAAGAATAACAATCTATCAATTTATAGTCAATATAAATAAAGGATAATAAATCCAACCAGAGGAGTTCCTACTGTGGCACAGTGGGTTAAGAATCCAACTACAGTGGAGGTCCTGTGGAGGTGTAGGTTCAGCCTCAGGCTGGCACAGTGGGTTAAGGATCCAGCATTGCCACAGCTGTGGGGTAGGATTCAATCATGTGGCCATAAAAATAAATAAATAAACTATCAAATAAATCCACGCAGAGCCAAAATGGAATGAAACTGCAACACATCATCGTGAATATTATCACAGTGAACAAAATACTAAAACAATTTGAGTGACAGCAGACTTCTCATCAATGATCTTAGGTTCCAGAAAATATGGGAGATAGACCTGGTAGGTATCACTAATCTTCACAAACATCCAGTTCTCTTTCTCTGATAGTCATATCAAAGCCTGTTATTTCTCTGCGTTTTTGATGTTGAAAAGACCATGCCAATGGGTTATGGCCAAAGAAATATAAAGTGAACTAGTCTGAAGTAGTGAAAAGTCTATGGAAAACTCTCCTATTCCTCTCTTCCACTGCTGTGGCAGTCATTGATGAGCCTCTGAGTCCTTGTATGAAAAATATCTGCTTTGAACCGTTGCATGAAATCACAGAAACCTTTATGGGAATGGGAAATAAAAATGTTAATTATGAAGGCAGAAAGATTGAGGAATTATAACAGAGCCTATTCTGCTAATATAAAAATACTTATTATTCAAATAATTATATTTAGGGTTAAAATAAAAGAGACTGATAAATACATGCACATAAATATATGTGTAAATTTGAGGGACAGAAAATGTAGAAGATGTGGGGCTGATACTGAGAGCAAGAAAGACTCAGCTAAAGCCTGTGATGATGATCTAGCTGAAGGAGATTTTAAGAAAACTAATACCTACAGTTTGGGAATGGTTAACATTAGAAAACATTTCCTTTTTTTTCCCATAAGACATCAGTAAAAGTTCTCAGGTACACAGGTGATTTGGTAAGTTATCGCAGAAAGGGCTAAATGTCATATAGGTGCCAAAATAGTAAATACAAAATCAGAATAGCAAGAGTCTCATATCTGAAGCACTAAGAGATTTGAAATACACTAGAAATTTACAAAAATCTGGATTCCTTAGGCCATGCTAATAAGAATTACGGAGACGTTTTGGACAATTTTTTCTAGATTTTGAAGGGCAGTAAAAATGCACCTGATAAGTTATTGGAATAAGACAACTAAGAAATTTGTTGTGTTTTTAATTGATCAATTTTGTAGCAATATAGTGACCTAGTCAAAGACACTGCAGTTCTGTTGTAGTCACTTGGTTGAGGGGAAGGTAAGGAAAATAGCAAATGTAGCCAAAGCATAATTTGTTTTCATTTGCTGGTTGAGCTGACCTTTGTTTCATCTTGGCAGTTATCCTGAGCCCACTGTCTGTGCAAAGCAAATATTCTAATGTGAGAGTCAGGAATTCATAGTATAGTATTTTATCGGATTTGCACCATCTATGCAAAGCAATATTCTAATGTAAAAGTCAGGAATTCATAGTATAGTATTTTATCGGCTTATTGGTATCTTGTTATCAATAACCTACATGAACCTATATAACTGCCATTCCTCCTTAGATCTGTGTTTCAGTCTTATTCCAAATTTTATTGTTTCCCAATTTCTTTAAACTCACACCTACCTATATTTCTATAGGACATAAGTTATCAAAAAGATTTTTCAGGAAATAAATTGCATAACTTTCGTTTCCAGTAATTTTTTCAACAGTTTCACCTGAAAAATGATCCTGAGTCCAATGGATTGTCTAAATTAAAAAAAAAAAAAATCAAGAGGGAGTTTCTGCTGTAGCACAGTGGGTTTAGAATCTGACTGCAGTGGCTTGGGTCGCTGCAGAGGTGATGGTTCCATCCTCTGCCAGGTGCAGTGGGTTAAAGGATCCAGCATTGCTGCAGCTGCAGCTGCAGCAAAGGTAGATTCTGTATTGTAGGTTGCAGACGCGGCTCGGATCCCGCGTTGCTGTGGCTCTGGCGTAGGCCGGCGGCTACAGCTCCTGTTAGACCCCTAGCCTGGGAACCTCCACAGGCCGCGGGTGCTGCCCTAGATAAGGCAAAAAGACAAAAAAAAAAAGGTAGCTTCTGTAGCTCAGATTCAGTCCCTGGGCAGGAAACTGCTTGAAAATGTTTTTTTGGATTAAGTGTCTTTGGTAAAACAGATTAATCAGTCTTTGAAGTACCATTTATCACGATTAAGGGAAACAACTTGGGTTATAAGGTTTTAGTCTTCAATTTGTAAAAAAAAAAAAAAAATGTTAAGGAGTATTAATTTAAATACACCTAGTCATTTTTTACCACGGTTATGTGATTTTCAAAGGAATCAACTCCGATAGGCATAAAGACCTTTCAGTGCCATACACTGAAATATCAGTGTGAAATACACTTCCTCTTTAACTACTTTCACTAGATAAAAACTTACATTGATCAATGTCTATCAGGTTTTTTTGACTTACTTGGAATGTACTCTGCATTGCTGAATAAAACATTAAAGACTCACATCTGTGAGTATATAGGATTATTTTCTCCTTTGTGGTCTTTCATGATTTAGTTTTTAAATATGACTCATCTTATAAATATGTGTCATGGATTTTCCATTCAAAAGCATTCACAATTGCAGACAAACCCTATCTGGATACACTGGAAATCTTCTTAAATAGTTGCTTAACTCCACCCTCTGCATATGACAAAAAAGAAGTTAGTTTTGCTGATTAATTTATTCCACTGAGTTTTGATTTTTACACCAAAAAAGGCAGAACCATGGTAAAGCAAACTATGGTTTTCATGAGCAGCAAGTTTCTCTTTTTAATTTTGGTAATATATTTAAAAGCCTCTTTCTATCCCAGTTTTAAAAATGGCCAGGTAATATTCCTATCTCCAATTGAAAAAAAAAAATCCATTTACTTTTATTTAAGAATCAAGCATAAAGATCACTACATTTTAAGTAAATATAATGCCGAAATTTATTACTTATCCATCACTCTATATTGCACCAAAAACTTTGAACTAGATTTACTTGAGTTTATACCTATTATCTGTGGTCTATCTATACCTTTAATTGGTTATATTTTCACATTTACAAAATTCCAAATTTATGTGCTTTTTCCCCTTATAATCTCCCAACATTCACCCCTCTAGTAATTTCATTATTATTGATTAACCACTGTTCTGTGACCCGATAACCCATCTATTTTACATATATCTCTTTACTTAGAAAAAATATTAAAGTTAATTTAATAGATATGTGGCTAAAAAGCAAACTTAGTTGGAATATATACATCTTTCATTAATCCACAGACCTCCTTTTTTTTTTTAATTGAAGGAACAAGATGGCTTAATGCAACATTTGCACAAAATATTTTGGTAGTCACTCAGCACATGTACATAAATGTTCTATAAGATCATTTTAGAGGCATTCTCTTCCTCATGTGGGGCATTTGTCAGGTGAGTCAAATGTAGCTTAATGATAGGGAGTATGGATTTAGGAGTCAGACTGCTAACTTTGAATGCTGGATCTACCACTTATATCTGTATCCTAAACAGAGTCACCCAATTGTCTGAACTTCTTGTCTGTTTCTTCTTACGTAATTATTATTAGGTAGACTATTTGTCCTCTTTGCTGAATTAAGAAATAAGAATGCCTCCAAAAGTATTATTTAATAGTATTATTTATGATAAGAAAATTTAATAGTGAAGCACTTTAAAGTGACCATTCCAGTGACACAAAATTAGATTTTCTTTTTAATTTATGCAGTCTTTTACGAGTGTTGCAACCATGTGCAATTAAAAAAAAAAAAAAGGGATGTGAGGCTACAAATGTAGATTAAATGAATGGACTATAAATCTCAAAATGTTCAGCTCTTCAATAAAATTATTTAATTAGGTACCATGGCATAATTTTTAAAACTGTAAATAGTCACAGGATGTTTCAGTTTTAAAATTCTGTTAAGTTGAAATGGTCAAAAAATATAGTTTGAAGACTGATAGGTAGAAGTCTCTTTTTTGAAATGAAGAGTAAATAAAGAGCCACAAGACCAAACAAATATTTATATGGCATTCAAACTAGTTGAGGATATGAGACACATTAAAATAAACAATATTTAAATAAAAAGCAGTAAATATTTACCAAACTAACAGTTTAAAAAAAAAAAGAAAAAATTCTAGCCATGCATCCATACATTTTAGACATAGACTTTTACTCTATTTTGTTACGTACAATTATATTTTTAGTAATTCACTTATTCTCAAAAGACTTATTAAAACTCAAAGGCTTTATTGTGTTGTCTTTAAAAGGACATAGAGATGGACCTGGATTCACATTCTAGCTCAACTACTTAGAGCTGTATCTAACAGGTAAAGTACTTTAATGTGGCTTATCTCTTCTCTAAGAAGGTATAATGATATAAATCTTAGAGCTAATTAGGTTCATCAAATAGTATACTATGTGGCCCACAGTAGCAATTCAGTAAATTATCATTCATAATGTGCCAGGCACTGTGCTGAGCTACCATAATATCCCATATAATACTATGAGGGTAGAGAAGAAATGGAGTTCTGCCCATACCTTCCTCAACCTCTCTCTCTCACTCTCTAGGGACAGTCTTCTTGCATGCCCTACACCAATAAAGTTCCTCAGCTGGTTGGACTAGCTGAGCATAGGAAACCATTGTATAATTATTATCTGGGTTTTATCTGGGCCTTTTATTGGAGTTCTGTGTTTAAAGATCATTCCATTCGCTTTTACAGCTTTCCTTAATATTCACAACAAGGAACCTTTGATTTACTACTGCACTGTCATATATGAGAGTTCTGAAATGCGGTTCAGATGCAGAGTGTTATTTAAAAGTGTTCTCTTGTGCAATAATATATAGGCATTAGGAAGAAGGTAGCTGCAGAGGTGCTACTCAGCAAGTCTCTTTTACATGAACAAGAACAATAAATTTTTAAAATTCTCCACTCCAAATATTATTAAATAAATTCATTTTCAAAGTTGAACAAAACAGCTCAGACCATTGCATCAAACTTAAAAAATAAATTAATGTAAACATTTAAAAAGTGAAATAAATGTAAATGTCCAACCAAATGGCCAAATGTAATAACTTGTTTTTGTTTTACTTAAATGCTCTTCATAATTTGAAAAGCTACTGCATCCCAATACACATGTCCTAGTACTATCAGAGGTGTTTATGGATTATGAAATATTCTGTGTACAATTTAAATTTCTACTTGTTTTAATATTAATCTTCCTTTTACAACCTGGATAGCCTTCTGCCTACTATAATAGATCTATTTCTCACCCTCTAGAATCCCAAAAATCATTAAATCCTGTCATTTCTGCTTCCTAAATAATTCTCTAGATCATTCATTGTTTTCCTTTCAACTCCTGGACCCTAGGCCATGTTATGTTTTTTACCTGGATTAATGCAAATGATCTCCTGATTGCTAGTTATCAGGACTCCCGTAGAGTTGTGACTAAATTTGCCAAATTTGTCTTTCATTTGTTTCAGCAATGCTTACATTCCAGGCAAGGAATACCTGTGAAATGATTAACTGGAAAGTGCATTTTTACCATTATTTTTGTAGTTTCAATAGGACTGATTTAACTATAGAAATAAGGTGGTAAAAGTAATACCTAACACATATTGAATGCTTTAAGGTTTACACATATCATTTTATTTAATCCACACCACAACCCTCTTAGGTAAACATTATTACTATCTCTGGTTCACATAAAAGAAAATTATAATTTAAGGGCACACAAATGATAGAATTCTTTTCCTTTTTGTTCTGCAGAGAGATCTTCTAACATAATAATTAAGAGAATGAGTTTAGAGCGTGCAGACCTGTGTTTAAGCCTTGCTCCACCATTTAGCACGGAGATTGCCACTGACTCAAATACTTGGTAAGTGTCCAAGAAGGAAACAATCAGATATATAAAACAAAAATGAATTTATTATTATTGTTCTTGTAAGAAAAGACAGAGTTTTTCAACACTGGATAAATTCCTGGGTTAAGGGAGGTTGGCTGATAAATGAAGGATACATAGGGGTACATGGTGGATGGATGAATAAATGAGTCTCTTAGTAAACATTGGTCTATGGCCTGAGTCCTTTCAATGTAACACATTAAATGTCACCTGGGTGCTTTTAAGAATTGATTCCAGAAAGGCACAAAGTCACTGCAGATAACATATATAAACATGACCAGTTAATCCCTACCATCAGAAATCAGCCAGTGATTTTTCTTCTTTAAATATAAGTCCAAATTGTTATTTCTTCCCCTTTATTCCCATCTCTTCTTCTCGCTAGTCATCTTTGTAGAGAACCTGTTTTCCTTTCACTTATGCAAATATTTCCATCAAATATGATTTTAACATATTCATTATATTTGTTTTTGAAACGTCCCTCAAATTTCTTTTTTACTCCTACAAAGTGTAGATTGAATTGTATTTACATATTTTAATTAGATAATTGAAATGTCCAAAATTGTAGTGTTACTGGAAACTCTAAGAGGATTCAGAATAAGTGAATGTTTGAGATGCCTTCCGTGTTTGTGTTTGTATCTGTACCTAAGGGACTTGGTCTTAGAGATTTTTCCAATTTTCATTTGTTTGGTGTGAGATAGACGTGAACTATTAACTAAAGAATGTGAGATAATCTATTTGCAAGTCAGAAAAAATACAGAACTTGAGGATATGAACATTTGCTACAATTTTCTATATTTTCAGATAACAAGCATTCAGTCTTTTGTAAAATCAAGACTAGAGCTTGGGACTTGTGTTTGCCCATTGGAGAAGAGTATTTTCTCCAGAAACATGGATTCCATTTTCCTTTTTGTGTCATAACAATTTTAGTTTTAATGGTATATTTTTAAAATATATTATTAATATATTTTTTAAGCTCTGGGATATTTTTGAATAAAATAAATCAGTTAACTTTTAATTTTTCTAAGCTGACTTTGAAGTACTTGTAGGACTACCTATGTATTTTTAAATGAATTTTTAAATGAAGTTTAAAAAATTTTAATAATAACAGTTTATTTGTTGGAAGTACAGTGGAGAGAAATAGGGAAGTAAGAAATGTCAATTGGAATTCAAATTTGTTTATGAAACATAGAGTTTAAAGAATTTTTAAACATGTAATACTAGTCTCATATGGCATATTCACATACAAGAAACACTTCTAATTGTCTTTTCTTCAATTTCATTACTGAAGGTTATTACAAAAGTTATAGTACTTGTTTTTCAAGACTTTGGAGAATCTTCTTGGTACCTGATATTTAAATACTAAAATTATTGAAATGGAAGTTTCAAAATGTAGTGGTATAATGAACTATCTTGGATCATGGAAAACTTCTTATCTATGAGGATTTTTTTTTTTAATTTTATGACCACACCTGTGGCATATGGATGTTCCTGGGCCAGAGATTGATCCCAGCCACAGCTGCAACCTACGTGGATCCTTTAACCCACTGCATCAGACTAGGGATCAAACCTATACCTCCACAGTGACCTGAGATGTTGCAGTCAGATTCTTAACCCACTGTGTCACAGCAGGAGCTTCGATGAGGATTTTTTTTAAAAGACCATACTCCAAGGTGATAAATTAACTTTTAGATAGTTGTGGCCTTAAAATGTTATTTAGAAAGTGATATTAATAATAGTAAGTTGAGAATAATACGTTTTGGGTATTTTTTTTTTTTTTTTGCTTTTTTAAGGGCCACACCCATGGCATATGGAGGTTCCCAGGCTAGGGGTACAATTGGAGCTGTAGCCAACGGCCTACACCACAGCCACAGCAACGCAGGATCTGAGCCGTGTCTGCAACCTACACCACAGCTCAAGGCAACACTGGATCCTTGACCCGCTGAGTGAGGTCAGGAATTGAACCCCTAACCTCATGGTTCCTAGTCGGATTCTTTTCCACTGTGCCACGATGTGAACTCCAAGAATAATAAGTTTAGAATGAATTTTATAGAAAGTCTTCCTCCTTAGGAGGCAATGTATTCATTTTCCTAAGAGATTGATATAAATCACACTCCAATAATTTAATAAGCTTTTCAGTTTCTATGAAGGTGCCTTTTAGGTATGGAACGTAAGATACTGGTATAGAGAAAAAAGGTACAAATGAAAAATATTATTTGAAGTGTAATCTCTACTATGGTAGAGAAGGCCTGGGATATCAAAAAGGTTTTCTAATTATTTCTAATAATGTCACGAAGGTGGGAAACAGGAGAAAATATAAAGTAGGAAAATTAATCTCAGCAACATTTTTAATTTGGGAGGAGTAGAAGGCAGTCTTTCACTGTGTGTGTGTGAGTATACTTTTAATAAAAGCCACTATATTTCTTACACTGAACTACTCAGTTATTCACTTATTTTTTTATATGCTTTGAGTCATGCTTGCCTTCAGGCTGCATAGCACATGAAGTAGGTGTCATCTGGAGAAGTTTAAGGAACCAGTGGATTTTACATGTGTAGCACCAAGGGAATATGCTACTCAACACATAAATACATAAAAGCAGCTTCAATAGACATTCCTGTAAAATAGCCATGGAATTAGGCAACAAAATAACATTTTGCCCATTTGAAACATTTATTTCTTACCTCTTACCATTTTGTTTGTTTGTCCAATTCCACTTGTTTTCACTCATAACTGATTCATGGCAAATGTTATCTGTTTTAGTTTCTTAGAGCTTCTATAACAAAGTGCCAGAGATCGGGTTTTAAACAACAGAAATTTATTTTTTCACAGTTTTGGTGTTAGAAGTCCAAGATCCAGGTGTTGGCATGGTTGGTTTCATTCTGAAGCTTCTCTCCTTGGCATGTAAATGGCCATCTTCTTGCTATATCTTCATATGGTTTTGCTCTATGCATAAGCATTGTCTGTCCTAATCGTTTCTTATCAGAACTCCAATATACTGGATTAGAGTCCACCCATATTAACTCATTTTATATGAATTTCTTCATTAAACAGTTTATCTCCAAATTCTGAGGCACTGGGGACCAGGCAGGACCTCAACCTATAAATTTGGATGGTGTCAGGCAAAATTCAGCTCACAACTTTAATTTTTAGTTTTCACTCATTTGAATCAGCTTGTTTCCTTTATGATTGAACTCACTGATGTGGTATCAAATTGTTATCAATAAATTCAAGATAGTCTGCTTCTAATTGGGAGACAATGATCTACAAAGCCCAGGCTTAGTTATAATTTTTTTCTCACACATCGACCCCATTTTCATTGTATTTTTACTAATTCCTTATGGAATTAAGGCAGAAACTATGTTTTAAGTAGAATTTTGAGAAATTGAATAGCCTCTTTTTGATATTCTTGCTATGGATGTGAAGCAATTTGTAGATCAAATCTCTTGGATTGTTCATTGTTTAAAGGCCATCCTTGTGAACAAAGCCAGTCACCAGGTGATAAAGACACTCAAGTACCTATAGAGGGATCCACATGGAGAGTAACTGAGAACTCACCTCCTTGTTTATAGATAGTCCAGCCCCAGTAGAGACTTCAGATGACTGTAGTCCTATCTGACATCTTGACTGTAACCACAAATGTGACCCATGCTAGAAAGATCCAGCTAAGGCATTTCTGATTTCCTAACCAATGAAACTGTGAGAAAACTGTTTGGTGTTTATATTTTTAATGTGTATTCATATTTTATGTAAATTTTTTCCTTTTTTTCTTCTTTTTTAGGGCCACACCTGCAGCATATGGAAATTCCCAGGTCAGGGGTCAAATTGGAGCTCCAGCTGCAGGTCTATGCCGCAGCCACAGCAACATCAGATCCAAGCCACATCTGTGACCTGTGCTGCAGCTGTGGCAACACCATTTCCTTAACCCACTGAGCAACAGGGATTAAACCTGCATCTTCATGGATACTAGTCAGATTCTTAACCTGCTGAGTCAAAATAGAAACTCCTATTTTTCCTTGTGTATTATTTTTCTTTAGTTTTGAATACCTAAACTTGATAGAAAGATTGTATATTATGCAATCTTGTTTAGACACTAAAAATCCCCTAAGTGTGTATTTCAACCCATTAACATTATTATTATTTTGCATTTCCACAGAATACATTCATTTATACATTCTTAAAAATACCATAGAGTCTGTTATCGGTATGTTTATCATGAGGAAATTCTGAGTAAGTCAGAGAGGTGGAGCAAGACGAGGGTTGTGGAATGAAATGTGGCATGGAGAACAAGGAGATGTGTGTGGCAGAGAAAGGAAAGGGAGATCCACAGAAGAGCAAGATATAGGAAAATAGATATTTGGATAAGGAGAGGGATAGAGGGACATGAGCAGGTTAAACATTGTCAAAATTGAGAAAACTGGATCAAAGCAACCTGTCACTGTGTTTAAATACCTTAAAGTGAACCATTATAAAAATGTACATATTACCTGGAATTTTAAAAAAAATGTAACTTTCCCAGGGGGTTATTTGTAGTCTAGATCTCATCCTTACTGTATAAAAAGAGGTAAGAAAATGATTACTTTGATTTTATTTTTTTAATTTTGAAAATTTTTAAGAGAGAGATTAAGAGAAAGACAGAGGGAAAGGAATTCTGAGCAATCTTTCTGTAATATGAATGATCCTTACAAAGGACAGCAGGGATACTAAGGTGCTCAGATCATCCAGAAAAACAGCCAGTTGTCTCAGAGTTGAGTCTCCTCATTTTATGTACTCCCGCTAATTGATACTTAGAGGTCTGCCAAGCTTAGGCAGTTCCATTATTAATTTCCTGCCAGGGTTCAGGCCAAGATTATCAGTAGTGGTGTACCTCATGCTGATGAGCAATTAAAATATGACAGACTCAGATGGACTTCCATTCAGAGCCCCGTGTCTCCTGTTGAGTGTGTACAAGCTGAACTGAATGCTGGAGATGAGAGTCAGCCCTAAGAATGAGTCCATATTATCATATGGTTGAGGGAATTATGTTTATTATTTATTTATTTATTCATTCATTTATTTATTTACTATCCATTCAAGTTTGCCCAGCATGAACTAGATCTAGGGATCGACAGAACCTGTATAGTACTAATCATATTAAGGTAACATAATTCTTTTATTTCCAGTATTTTCCACTTGGGTTATATTAGATAGAAGAGTCCTATAAAGGAGTTAAATAACAGCTTGCCTTCCTCCTTCAGCTTGACATATTGGATAAATGCATTTTCCAGAAGAACTGGGTTTGATTGACTCTTGTATTCTTAGGGACAGAGTAATCTACCTGTATTATTTATAACTAGTGACAATGACTTGTTTCAGAGATACTGCCCACTCATAAAGAAAGGTCTTCCTTGGCTGGTAGCTTGTGATATACATTTTGAAAAGCAATTTTTTTAAATACATAAAGTATTAGTTCAGATAAAATCATATGTCAGTTTCTCAATCTTTTAGCTTTTAGTATGAAAATTTACACATCTCAGCTCCTTTACTCTATATTCATTTGATTCGCACGATGTTGTGCAACAAAGAGACTTCCAGCACAGGGCAATTCTATGTGAAGCTTGTAGGCTAAGATGTCATTTTTTCTCCTTTGAAGACATTTGCTTGTGCCTCATTTTTTTCCTATGAAATGGAATTTCTTTTTATACAACTTCGCAATTCATACTGATAGTGAATGACTAATTAAGAAATATCTAAAATTTATTTTTTCCCTTCTTCATAGGAAGAAGATATACTCAAAAGGCCAGATTTTGTTTTGGCTGACTTTCAGTGTCATAACATTATGTATTCTTTAAAGTTATAATTTAGTTTTTTTTTTCTTCACTTGGCTTAACATTCTAAGTTCTCTTATTATTTGAATAATAAAAGGCCTACTTGCTTTTATTTTTCTGTCTTTATAAAGCCTTCAGTTTGTTTTGTTAAATATCACACTTTGTTTAAACAAAAGAAAACCTGTTTATAATTTGCAAAGTCAGAATGGGAGGGAAAATTTTATATGGCTGGCCAGACTATCTCACTGAGTCCAATTTCACAATCCATTAACACTCTGAAAGGAGAAATTAATTTGAATATCTGTCATATTCTAGAAAAAGGGACAAACTATTGGGAAATCTTACTCAGTTGACCTCTTAGAAAGGACAGAGGAATTCACATTTATTAATAAATAAGGTGGAGGGATTTTTTTTCACTTAAGTATTCATTAAGAATTTAAAGTTTCCTCATTGTCCTTGATGCAGTACTATAACAAATCTCAGAAAGCAATATGGCTGCACAGATAGCTTGCTAATGAACTCAAAGGAAAGTAAGAATATGCACAAAATGTGAAATGGGATTCAGGTAACTAGAAGGAAAGTCAAGAGGTCTAGAGTTGTGAAATTACAATTATGAATGCTAACAAACAAATAATTACCCTTGTATACATTGTCAAAGACTACTAATTAAGTGTACTAAGCAAACAAAAATAGCAACTGGGCAGGGACAGAGTAGCCGCTCCTGCTGGTGTCATTATTCAATAGTTATTAAAGTCAAATGTAAATTATCAATTCCTCCTTCCTGCCTCCTTTTTCCTCCTCCTCTTCCTTCTAATTCTCCTTCTCCTTCTCTCTTTCACATTACCTTTTTCAAAGTGAAATAGGATCTTATGGTGAGAACAATCAGAATTTAGGATTCTTATCTCATAACAACAAGCATAGGATCCAGTTTGAGAGGTGAGCTATGAGATTACAAAGAGAAGACAGTGTCAATATGTGTGTATTGGTTAGGAATAATAACACCAATATTCTACTGCTACTGTTATGATCACTGCTGGTATCTACAATAACTGCTTATCAGGCACTTTATCATTTAGAAATTAAGTGGATTTTTATGAGAGTGCACAACAGCTAAGTCTCAGAATCAGAATGTTAAAGCAAAGCTGTTCTATTCCAAAGCCCAAACATAACCTCTACATTATATCACATTACAAAGAGATGGAAAAAGTTGTTTGCGGAGGGAGGTTGCTACTTGTTTATTTAGAAAGCTAGAAATACTTTAAATTTTGGACTAACTTTAGAGTATCTTTATTGAGGAACCTGGGATTCTAGTACAAAGAGATGTTTCAGGGAAATTTATGGTACAGTATTTGAAATTTTGTGACAAAGACCATTTCTCACCCTTAAAGAAAAGGCAAAACTTGAGGCAGGCTTTGCGATGTACATGAACCCCGCAGTCTCTTCCACATGTCTCACTTTTATTTCCTGGCTTATCCTTTCTGGAAGGACCACTCTTAGCAAGATTTGCCACCAAGTGTTGGGCATAAGAAGGACAAGACAACTTTCCCTAGTACCCACCATATGATCCATACCTGGGAAAAAGAATTAACTCATCTCATTAATGACTTATGTGAAGAAATCCATGGCACAACATGAGATATAATGTGAGTTAATAAATCAAGATACTCAAATATCTTGAGTTGACTTATGGACAAAGTATATCAAGACTGAATATAACCAAAAATAAATGTAAAATTCTTCATTCGTGTCTAGATAAGTGACTATAAAAAACAGAAAATAAGGTGACATGGCTAAGCAGGTGCTTGCATGACAACTTAGAAATTTTATACAATATAAAAATCACTGTGTATAAGCACTGCAAGAGCACGGGCTCTTGAGTCAACAAAGATAGATTCATTCAGACTATGAGGCCTGAGCTATTTCACCTGATCTTTCTGAATTTCTATTTCCTTTTTTTTTTCTGCACAATAGATTTAACTACAGTAATTTCATGAAGAGATCATTATAAAAGTATAAAGCTGCTGATATAGAGTAGCCATAAATAAAAAAATCTGACTTCTCTACCTCTTTATCAAATTAATAAAGTTTATGCAAAGTGAGCTTGCATAAAAATAACTAAATATTAAGTACGAGGGCAGTCATAACCCTGCTTTATCTAGCAGGCTAGAACAAGCCAGAATGACTTCAGCAGGGGTTGATCTAGCTGATAAGACTCTTAATATCATGCCACACAGGAAGTAAGGGGAAAATGAATTTGCTTAGGAGATGGAAATTGTGTACATTTAGTGAAATTCAGTCCAAACCTCTTGTACAGGATATGTAATTGAGACTTGATCCTTTTTCTTTCACAAGGAAAAAATTGCCCTGGGCTGTGATTTTGTCTAAACTGGGAACTCATTTTGAAAGCTCAGGCTGGTATTTCAGAAATGCTGGTTAGACAATGGTTGATGATAGACGGCATTGACCTGGTAAAATGCTATGCCAGTCATCATGTGATGGCACTGGGGAGGAATCAGAACGCAAGTACATCCTAGGGGACCAAACTATCTGCCTTTGTCTTGTCAAACTTTAGCTGCAAGTCTGCCTGTCTCTTTCTCTCTCATGCAATACAATTATCTTTAAATCCTTTTATAGAAAGGAGTGAAAGTGATGAAACCTTGACAAAAGGCCAGATGGATCACAGAAGGAATGCCACTGATGTGCATATTGTTAGAAGAGACAGGGGTGCAGTTGATCAGTCCTAGGCCAGTAGTTAAGTCACTGTGCTGCATTTTCTGTCTGCTTTGAGGCTAGACAGAGTGAGAGGAGAGAAAACAGTCCATGGGACAGAAAAAACAAAAACAAACAAACAAAAAAAACCCCTCCATGTGAAAAGGCTTTCCTTATAGGCTAAAAATTTACCTATCAAAAATATTTGCATTTCCACTTCCGTCAGTTAGCTCTAACCTTCAGTATACAAGAGAACTGGAAAGGGAATTTCCATGACAAAAAATAAAACAAAAATTAATGAAGTATTTTGATATTGCCAGCAAAATATATGTTTTTGTTTTTAAAAAGTATGCTTTTAATGAAAATAAGCATCCTGATATGAAAAACTGGCCCCATGTTACAGGCAATTTGGCTCATTTCAAATAGGAGAGATATTCTCATATTGACAGGAAGTAGAGCATGAGTTGAACCACAGAGGCTGTGTTCATCTGAAGCAAAGAGTGCTTTCAAATACAATAGATGATCAATAGGTTAGCGCTCTAGACCTGTGATACAGAAAAGAGGGCATTGCTCAGCTTTATCCCCCCCCATACAACTCAATTTAAAAATAATGTTTTAATGGATATAAAGCTATTGAGCTTCCTAATAACAAGCAGTAATCATCTACTTTAGATTCTCCTAATATTTTCTCTTTCCTCTATATTTCCTCCATCCTATTTAATAAATTATTGTAGTTTAGTGTTTAGGTTTGGGCTTTCCTTCCATGGATTATAACCTTAGCAAACTGAATCTTTATTAATTACAAACCGTAATTCATAGCAGGTTGTTACAAGGATAATATAGAAGATAATTTCCTTTGGGTCTTTTTTTCTTAAGATGACCAATATCTCCAATATGATATAAACCACAGAATTTTCATGGGATTCTTTTTCTAAAGTATTATAATCAGTGAAATACTGTTAATTGTTTCTGGGAAATTTTCTATTTCTTATTACATGAAAATGCAATCTAATTACATCCTTCAATTTTCTTTTCTGGGAATTTCATTGTGCTATTACTGATGATCAGAATAAATGTTTATATTAACAATAATAGTTTGAATGATAGGCACTCTAACATATAATAATTCTTCTAGGCAAATTTTTTTTTTTAACTACCTTAAAAATATCTATGCCTGGGAGGGAAATTTGCTCCTGCAAAATAAGCTTTGGAATCAGAAAGTGTTTAGCTGCTGGTTGCTTCTCAGAGTTAACAGTTTTGTATGATCTTTTAAGAAATTGTTTATTTTTATTTAATTTTTCATGTCAAAAAATGAGAATTTCAGATAAAATTTTTGCTTAGGCAAGAGAAACGTACATATGCACAGGTAGACATATATGGAAGGACTTATAGCTATAGATTTAACATAAATATTTGTCTATCTTTAGGGCCCAGAAATATCTGGGCAAATCTGATGTGTTGGGGTGGGTTTCCTATAGCTTTCAATTAACTCAAGTAGTTTTCCTGGGTATGTAAGTACCTGTGTACTGAATATGTTTGCCTGGACACTGAGTCACCGCAGGCTGATAAGAGCAGCATAGTATCTGTGGCCTAGAGAATCCATGCCTGAAACTTATGAAGAATGCAGTTACCTGTGCAACCTGAAGGACATATTTTCATGATGCTTTTTTCTGGGAGATACTGCACACCTTTGTGTATGTCCACTTCACAGTGTAGCAACTAGAATATAGCAAGTGTTCAGTAAACAGTTGTTATATTAGTAAACTATTGAGTTAGAGTTCATTAAATTAACGGAGTGTCCATGGTGACTGCTTTCACACTTTGAATGTTTCAGGTGCTTTCTCAGCATGACTGGAATAGAGCCCAAGGAACTGAGCCTCTGCTGAATACAATAGTAAATAGTAATTTACAGCCTTCAAATCTTGTCTCTGGGAGAAAAGTATGAACTATTTTAGAAAAAGTATTGAGATATTATCTATTGGTCTAGTCTAGTGGAGCTTGCCTAGAGTAAGCACTGCTGAAACAAGGTATTTTACACTACACTCTTTCAGGGGGTCTCCATGAGCATCAGCACCTGTATATTGTGAGATTCTAATGTCTTCTGTCCTCACTGAAAGTTAAAAAGCAGTTGAAGTGTAACCTAATGTAAGCTGTAATCTAATTTGGCTTGAGTATGACCTAGAAAGTTCATAGTTGTGTGTGACCTCCAGGGCAATTCAAATAACATGATGCTCAAGGCCCTAAGCAGAGACTAACAGTCAGGGTAGCAGTCAGGCTTTGAGGTAGATGTGAAGGTGATCTCAGAGGCCAAGAAAATCTACTAAATGTTTATCAAAGAATCTAATGAAATGGTAATATATTTTATCTGCATGTAAATCAGGCTGGGAACTAGGAATCAAGGCCGTCTGTCTAATTAGCTTTTCTTTCCTTTCTCTAAAAGACAAGTCTGTGCTTTTTTGCTAAATGATGAAGTTGGTGCTGCTGTTCAGTTCAAAGTCTTGCTATGGAGTAGATTTTATGTTGTGCTATGGTGCTCGGTGTGTTCAAATAGTTAATTCAGCAATTTCTTCCAGCGCTAGTCTCTTCCCACCTTATACGAAGATCCCTTTACAGAAAAGTTAATTGTTATCGTAAATGGAAAAAAGAGACTTTATTGTTATAGTTCAGTAACTGTGAGGATGCAATTCAAATCTACTCAGACTTCTTGGAAATAAGAAAGATATAAGCTGAAAAACTTTAGGAAGATTTTTGGCATGGTTCCTGTAACAGTTTTGTTTCAATCAGGTCGAAAATACTGACAGATACTTCCATGCTGTACTTAACTCTTAGAATCAATTTTTACTAAAAGAGTAGAAAATATTTAGATTAGAAACAAATAATAACATAAATTATAAGACTTTATATCAAATATAACATAACTATATCAAATATATAGAAAAATAATTATTACAATATAACATAAAAATACCAATCAGTTACCTAAATGGTCAATAAATGGCGACAAAAAATAAACGTATTAGCAACAATAAATAACCATCATTGCGGGAAATCAGGTGCAATTAATATATTATGCTTTATCAAATGCCCTAATAAGATATGTTTGAAAAAAAAGTCATTCATTGTGGGATTTGGGATTGAAGAGAGGGATAAGGTAATGAGACAGTGTATGCGATATTTAAAAATTTCAGAAGGTGTCTTTCACTAGACAGAATTATAGGGAAGACATTTTAGGCTGAATATTTGATGGATTTGAAAAAAAAAAAAGGAATCTGGTATTATCCTGTGTTGGCTAGATTATAAAGGCCACTTCCCTTCAATTCATCAGTAGCATGACACACACTGACATTTCCTCGGTAATACTTATTTGTGGGGCTGTATTAACACAGGATGAAGTATTTTGATACAGCAGAAATGAGTCTGCCCAGAGGTGTTTACTGAGCCATCACTAGGCTATGGAATGCTTTCTAAGGCAGTATTTAAATGCTGCCAGGAAAACCAGTTTCAGGATACAGTCCAGGATTTTCTGTAAAACCTGTTTTCTCATACTTGCTATTTGTTTGCTTGTTGCTTTCGGTAAGCATGAAGACATAAGCTCATACTAAGTTATTTGGACATTTCATCTACATAGGGATATATTATTTACAGAAAAATATGGAAGCTTAATAGAGGAAAAAATTGTTTTCTGTAATTCTAAGCTATAACTAGTTTGAGGTCCTTCTCCTGTGAATGTGACCGAGCCTTCCCTAAGCTTTAGTGCTTGTGAGATTAAATAATGTCACAATAATGGGAATAATCTAAACTTCATTATCTTCTTTCCACATATCTTTTCATAGTTCTCTACTTCTGCTGGAGATACAAACTGAAATCACAATGACCTCTAGAAAACACATTTATTAGGATGGCACCATGGTCACTTCGGCCAGGCCTATTGGAAAGTTCCTCACATATTATAGTAGATAGACATTTTTAGTTACATGATGCTAAATATTTTTGCAGAATAACGTATATTTCTCTTTTCAAAAAAAATCATTTTTCTGTGGCCGCACCTGTGGTATATGGAAGTTCCCAGGCCGAGGATTAAATCCAAGCCTCAGCTGTAACCGTAATTATGTATCTGTATATGTGTGTGTGTATGTGCACCTGCAGGGACATCAGATCCTTTAACCCACACCTCCTCGGCGACTGGAGCCACTGCAGTCGGATTCTTAACCCACCGTGCCACAGTGGGAGCTCTGACATGTATTTTCTTGCCACTGAAAACTGTATGACCAACATATATCTCTGCCATTCCTCCTCGACTTTGAGGTACAATTTGCATTCAGAGAAAATTACACTTTTAATGAACAATTCTATGAGTGCCGATAAACATCGAGAGCTAAACTGTCACCACAGTCAATATCTAGAATATCCCATTACTCCAAAGAGTTGCTTAATGCCCCTTTTTAGTCAGTCCTCTGCCCCTGCCCTCCGTTCCTGACAACTACTGCTCTGTTTAATATGTTTTTCTTCAGATTACCATATAGATGGAATCGTCAAGCATAAATCTTCCTATCTTTGGCTTCTTTAACTTAGCTAATGCTTTTTAATTGCACAGGTTTTGTTGATTATATCAGTTTCATTTATTACTTTTTTCTGAATAGAACTCCATAACCATATTTCTTTACCCATCTATAAGTTTTTGGACATTTGTTTGTTTGTTTTCCAACACATCAGGAAGTTGCAAATATAAGGAAAAAAGTTCTCACCATGGCACAGTGGGTTAATAATCTACCTACAGCAGCTTGGGCTGCTCCAGAGGTGCAGGTAGGTCACAACTGTGGCTTGTATTAA
The DNA here is from genome assembly GCA_004024745.2 of Catagonus wagneri. NCBI lineage: Eukaryota > Metazoa > Chordata > Mammalia > Artiodactyla > Tayassuidae > Catagonus > Catagonus wagneri. The sequence goes on from PVHT020003785.1 coordinate 8,688,579, forward strand.
ATCTCTGACCCGGAAACTTACATTTGCTATATGTATAGCCATAACATTTTTTTTAAAAAATTAAAAATTTAAAAATCTATAAATGGTGTTATTGAAATATGAAACTATAAAAAATCAAAGTATTACAAAATAATGAATATGTATATAAATATTATATTTGTCATTTTTTAAGTTATCTTAGATATGGCAATAAAGAATAATAAGGATACTCTAAAGCTACATTTACTTGGTTATGATGGACTTCTTTTGACTTATAAAACATTAATTTAATACTAAAAGACTTTAGTTACTATTTTCTTTGATCACATATCTTTCCACTTGATAAAAGGCATTTCTGAGTTTCTAATTATTTCCAGTGTGCAAGCCTTTGTGCATCCAGTAAATGAAAAAGACCTCAAGAAAGACCAGGCCTAGTTGAGTGGCTTGTGTTCAGAATCATCAAATAAAAATATCAAGAAAAATATGCATACATATCATTACAAATTACTGTAAATTCTGTGAAAGAAACTGACATATTTCTACTTTAATTATCAACCATGGGGCCTTAGTCAGAAAAAGTTTTTTGGAAAAGGTGATACCTAATTGTTACCTGAAGCATAAGAACACATCATTGTGAAAAGTTTGGGAAGAGCAATCTAGTAGAAGAAGTGAATATAAGAAGGCTTTTACACAGGGATCAATGTAATGTTTTAGATGAACTGAGAAAAGATAAAGTAGCTACACAAACAAATGAGTGAAGAGGTTGGCTATAATTAGGATGGAGATAAAAGTAGGGTAAGAGCACACAGTTCTCTATTTAGCCTGATGTAGTAGTAGTAGTAGTAGTAGTATAGCTACAAGTTTTTTAAATTATTTGTGCTGTGCGTGACAAAATTATATTTTTTAAAGATCTTTGTACTGATTGTGGGAGAATGGATTTATAGGTGGAAGTCTGAAAATTTTATTTGCGTATGCAATCAATATATTAATGTATACTATATATATGTCATGTATATATAGTATACATATACATATAAAAGTGTATATATCCTATATGTGTGTGTTTGTGTGTGAGTGCTCATGTGAATGCAGGAACCATGATAATCCTCCATTAGAGAAGTGATGATGCCTTGTATGGTAATAGTTGAGATGAAGAGAAGATAATGGATTCATGGCATATTTTGGAGTTAGATTCCAGGTGTGCAGATCAAAGAGATTATAATAAAAAATGAAATATATATTTTTCTCTCTCGACCCCTACTAAATTTAAAATTCATTAAATGCCAGTTATGTGCAAAAATATGAAATTAAATAAAATATGCAAAATTTTATTAAATTATAGCAATGATTTCATGTGTGAGAAGTCAAGCATGGATTTATACATCCCACAAAGCTTAGCGAAAAAGATGTAATGAAAAACCATCCTTTTCATCCTTTTATACTGTTGGGCAACAGTTGGATTCTAATGTTCTGGAGATTCAATTGTAGATACAATTTTTTTAAAAAAATCAATTCATTCTTCACCTTCAACCTTTTTGTTGTTTCTCATTTCCTTCCATTCTGCTACTTCTTTGTATTTTTAATAACTAACCGAGGAACATTTTCTATTTTAGATTGCCTAATAGACACTATACAATATAACACTGTATTATCTGGAAAGAGCAATGCTTCATGTTGGCCTATTGAACCTAATATTTCTTGAAAGGCACAAAGAAAAATGAGAGAATTGATGGTATGTTCAGCTTAAACACCAAGTTGGCTTCCCTTCAATCTCAATTTCCATTCCTTATATACCCTTTTTTTTTATAGTTGCATCTTCATTACAGTAGTAGACAGTAGGAAGAAAGATAATAGCAGATAGAATGTCTTTGATTTTTAAAAAAAGGCAACCAGCCCTACATTAACTTAGTGATTGTTTTCTTTCTCAAAAGTGGATATCAAAGCAAACAAGTTAGCTATTTTTATTAACTCGCGCTACAGATGACAAACTATCTTCCCAGGGTCTGTTTGGAATCTGAAGTAACCCAACTGTAGATATGCTAAGAAAGTACACTGATATGAGAAAATTGATATGTTTTTCCACCCAAATCCCAATGCTGAAAGGAATTATCTTAGTTTTTTCTTATTATATAAATCAGCATAAATGATCTGAGAGATTATGACTCTTATCTGAAAGCAGGACTGCTTTAAAATGAACACTATATTAAGCTTACAAAAAAGTATATGAGAAGTTTCTGTCCTGGCACAGCAGAAACAAATCCTACTAGAAACCATGAGGTTGCAGGTTCGATCCCTGGCCTTGCTCAGTGGGTTAAGGATCCAGTATTGCTGTGTGCTATGGTGTAGGGTGCAGATGCGGCTCGGATCTAGCGTTGCTGTGGCTGTGGCTGTGGCGAAGGCTGGCAACTACAGCTCTTGTTAGACCCCTAGCCTGGGAACCTCTGTATGCCGTGGGTGCGGCCCTAAAAAAATAAAAGGCAAAAAAAAAGTATATGAAAACGCATTATTATAATAAGCCATTTAGTCAAGCTCCATTTTGAACAACGCATTATTATAATAAGCCATTTAGTCAAGCTCCATTTTGAACAATGTGTTGCATATAGTCGCTGAATTATATACATTGAAGTTGCCTGATTACCTTCTTTAATTCCAAAATAATCTAAAACAATTAAGTAAACAAATAGACTAAAATAAAAGAAAATCTCAGTCAACAGAAAAAGCTGTTTTAAAATGATGATGCTTTATGCATAGAGGAAAAAAAATGTTACACCAATGCAATGTCAAAAAAATTTTGTTACTGCAAACTCACCATTGAGACTAAATATTTACTGACCTTGATATTGTCAGAGTTATGAATGGGAGGTGAGTCACATATTTCAGAAGCCTCTGTTCATTAAATCCGAATGAAAGGAATATTTGAAAAATATTTTATATTAAAATGGACTTTTAGTTTATAGCTCATGTGGGTCTAGTGTTTTCTGTTTTGGAACATTTTTAATTAATGATTCAATTTATTTAGTAGATATAGACTTATTCAGATTGTCTATATCTTTTTATATTGCTTAGCACAGAATTTATTTCAAGGAATTGGTCCAGTTCATCATATCAAATTTCTGGGCAGAGAGTTGTTCATATTATTCCCTTATTATCCTTTTCATGTCCATGGGATATGTAATGGTGTCCACTCTTTCATTTCTGGTATTAATAATTTGCATACTCTTTCTTTCTTTCCTAGCTCATCTAGCAAAAGGCTGATTGATTTTATTGATCATTTCAAATTCCTAAGTTTTGTTTTTGTTGGTTTTCTTTGTTCATTTCCTGTTTTCAATTTGATTGATTTCTTCTCTAATTTAATTTTTTATTCTGTTGTATTTCATTTGCTTTTTTTCTACTTTCCTAAGATAGAAATTTAGATTGATTTTAGATCTTTTTTCATTTCTAATATATTCTCTTAACCCATTAATTTCCCTTTAAGCACTGCCCTTAGTGTACCAAACATGAACATGTCAGCTCTTTTGTATAAAGATCAAGGAGTTCAATTCCTGGCTCCTATACTAAGATTAGGTTTTGCTTTTAAGAAACAGCCAAACTGTCTTCAAGCGTGTCTTACCACTTTGTTTTCCCCACAGCAGTGAATGAGTTCCTGCTTTCCACATCCTCACTTAGCATTTAGTGTTGTCAGTATTTTAAATTTTACCTTTACCAGCTGATATTTGGTGGAATCTCATTGTTGTTTAAATTTATATTATCTAAAGCATAATTTTGAGCATCTTTTCCTGTTTATTTGCCATCTGAGGTTTATGTTCAGAACTTTTGCCTATTTTTCTAATTGCAATTGGTGACTTCTTAATTGTTTTTAAAATGGTTTTTGTGTATGTTGGATACACTCATTTTCATATGTGTGTTTCAGATATTTCCTCCTAGTCTTTTATTTGTTCTTTTTAATCCTCTTGACTGTGTCTTTCATGGAGAAGTTTTAAATTTTAATGCAATTTATTGATTTTTTTTTCTTTCACAAATTGTGCTGTAAGTTGTATCTAAAAAGTCACCTAGATTTTAAAGGTCACCTAAATTTTCTCCTATGTTATCTTTTAGGAGTTTTATAGTTTTTATTTTATATTTAGATCTATGATCTAGTTTATGTTCATTTTTAATAAATGTATGAGTTATATCTAGTGTCTAGGCTAGAAAACATTGCCATATTAAAATTTCCTATCCTCTTACCTCTCATAATCAAATAAATTTCAAATAGTTACCTTTGAATAATTAAAGCATGGAATTTTAGAATGGAAGAAACGTGCAGGCTACTTAATTCAGATTTTTCATTTTGGCATTAAGGAAGCTAAAATCCAGAGAAGTAAGTTCATTTTTCAAAAATTACAAGGGTCATCATTAATTCAACAATAAATTTTCTGAACATTTAGAATTGCAATTGTTGGCATCCCAATGGGAATAACTAAGATCATTACCAACTCAGTTATGCTCTACCTGAAATCTGCGTTTTTTCTTAATTTAGCCTTATAAATATATTTGAGATTTGTGCAGATTAAATTAAATGGATATTTTTTAAATGAAAGTATTATATAAATTATAAAATACAAAACAGATGTCAGATTCAGTGTTGTGACTTATAATTGAAAATAATTTCTCTTTGGAAATAAACTATCCTCTGAAATTAAATGAGTTTTTCCTGAGAATAGTTTGATCTTTATTGATCTGATCATTACATTTCAATTAATACAGTTGATAAATTTCAGACATTGAGCCCTCCTCCTCATTCTGCTATAAAATAATTATCTATTCCTTCATATATGGTAATTCTCAGTATTAGAAAATGTAGAAAAATTGCACATTTTTCTTTTCAGTTGTGGCCTATTCGTCACATATATACAGTGTTCTTCTTTTTTTTTTTAGTATCTGTGTTAATGAAAGATAGCTACTATTTTCTGGCCATGTATTAATGCAGATTGTGAAACCCCATAACATCAGTGCCTACCTGGTTTAATACTCTGCATTGTGAATGATTATTCTGTTAATTTACTAAAAATACTATAAAAGGCTCTATGTTTGATATCATGCTGACATATTTGGTTAACTGATAGGACAGAGCCTGAAAGTAATAGCAACTTTAGATCAAACAAAAAAGGATATTCCGACTTACTGTTGATAGACTGTTTCTAAACGCATTTACAAGAAATAGTGCCATCTCTCTGCAAATGACAAACCAAATGCCAGTGTTGTTCAAGCCTGTAATAATAAGAGAAGTGGCTAAAATGTATACCTGTTTATGTGCTTTATGAATAATGAAAATTATGGTAAAATAAAATTTTAAAAACATTAATGCCACTGACACTGCCATTTGAATCAGGAAACCATCCCCCCGATATTTCCAAATTTGATTGTGGATGATATGTTGCCATGTTTTACACTGGATCGAGAGACACTAAAAATTTGTTTTTATGTAAAATCTCCTCTTTTTTAAATGCTGACCTAATTTTTTATGAGATACTATTCTGGGCACATGAAATGTTTCTGAATGTAAAATTCTTCCAGAAGTCAGGCAATATTATACCTATAAAAATAAAGTAAAATTATATTCTTACCAAATTATTTTTGTAAATTTCATATTATATGACCAAGGCATAAGGTACTCCCTTACTATTCTTTAATAGAACTAGCTAAATTATCCTTTTTTTTCTAGGCCTAAAGGAATTAGTAATGATAAAGTCAGGTAGCTATTTGTACAGAAAAATGTTCAACACCCTTCCAGATCATCAAAAAGAATGACTAATTGCTATACTATTCTTAAGACCAATGCAGAGTCTCTAAATACAGTGATCTGCTGTAGATTAGTTCTAACAAAAGGAAATAGGATTCTTGACTTAGGTTGATATATTTAATGTTTATTTGTTCACTAAGCAGAAAACTCATTAGAATTAGATTGTATTTAGGTTGGTGGTTTATTGACAGAAGGAAATAGTTGCTTGTTTAAATTTTGATAAAATTGGAGTTCCCTTCGTGGCTCAGTTGTTAACGAATCCGACTAAGAACCGTGAGGTTGCGGGTTCCATCCCTGGCCTTGCTCAGTGGGTTAAGGATCCCGTTGCCATGAGCTGTGGTGTAGGTTGCAGACGCGGCTCGGATCCCGCGTTGCTGTGGCTGTGGTGAAGGCCGGCAGCTACAGCTCTTGTTAGACCCCTTGCCTGGGAACCTCCATATGCCGCGGATGCGGCTCTGCATAAAGGCTAAATAAATAAATAAATAAATTTTGATAAAATTATTTGAGGCTCATCATTTTTTGTCATGTGTCCTTAATTTGCAGCAGAGAAAGTTTTTTTTTTTTTTTTTTTTTGTCTTTTGTCGCTTTAGGTCTGCACCCACGGCATATGGAGGTTCCCCGGCTAGGGGTCTAATTGGAGCTACAACTGCCGGCCTGCATCAGAGCCATAGCAACGTGGGATCCGAGCAGCGTCTGCAAACTACACCACAGCTCACGGCAACGCCAGATCCTTAACCCACTGAGCGAGGCCAGGGATCGAACACGCAACCTCATGATTCCTAGTTGGATTTGTTTCTGCTGCACCACGACCGGAACTCCAAAAAAACTTTTAAAGATTGTAAACTTTAATAGTTTAATCAATGTGACATAGACATTGCAATTCTAATTATTTCTGATTAGTTAGTATAATAGAGTTTTTCAAAATAGTGCTTAGAGTTTTCAAAATTCTTAGACAAATCATGATGCTTTCATAAATATTGTAAGTACATATATTTAATACCTTTTTTAATAGGCCAAGTCACTCTACTACACTATTGTTTAAATATTTTATTTAAGTGAATCATTTTTAACAAAGATTTTCCCAAGTACTAAAATTCTAAATTTGGAGTTCCTGTTGTGGTTCAGCGGAAACAAATCTCACTAGCATCCATGAGGACGTATGTTCAATCCCTGGCCTTGCTCAGTGGATTAAAGATCTGGCATTGAGGTGAGCTGTGGTGTACGTCACAGGAGTGCCTTGGATCTGATGTTGCTGTGGCTGTGGCATAGGCCAGCAGCTACAGTTCTGACTTGACCTCTGGCCTGGGAACCTCCATATGCCCCAGTTGCAGCCCTAAAAAGAAAAAAAAATCTGAATTTATTTTTTACTCTTGAGTTTTCTGTTCTTCATGGCAAATTGATATTATGAAACTGTCATTCTTACAAATACAATGTATAGACTTGGAAAGAGGTTGATATTTCTCAAAGGTTCAAGTTAAATATTTTACTGTAATTTTAATTAATTTTTATTTTTATTTAATTTTTATTTTGTGATTTATTTTAGAAATGACGGTTATCTTGGAAAAGTATTTATTTTATTAATCAGTGCCAAAATTCAATGTTATTTAGTTGTTAAAGGAGTAAGGGTAGAGGTGTGATGAGTAAAAATAATCATGGACATGTACTAATTCAAATATGGGATAAAAATCAATACAATTGGAGAGTATATCTGGGAAAATAGTGTAGCTCATCAAAAAGTTTAAAAAAAGAAAGTTAATTTCTTCCAGTTATTCTCAAACCATTTTTTTCTTGTTTATACTTTACTTATTTTACAAGTCTCTTCCCATGATGTATGGTTCAAAGAATGTAGTGGCTTTCCCTACATGCTGACTATATATTATAGGACAAAGTATCAAAATAGTTTAGGTGAAATGCCCAGTCAATTGATCTTTAAGAATTCAAACATTTCATTAGTGAATGTTTTCATGATTTGTCAAGATCATAGATGCAAAAACAGAGATGCATTTTGTTTGGGTTTTTGTTTTGTGTTGCTTTAATTGACAAATGCAATTTTAAAACTTTAAGACAAAGCAACTGTACTTTCCCAGTCTCTACCCTCTCTCTACCTTGGGACTGTACCTTTGGACATTTAGAACAGCAAGTTATTTAGCAATTCCACAGAGGTTTTTTTCTCCAGTGGGCAACTGCTCATTTTAATACTGTCTGCAAAAGTTCAGGTGGTAGAGCATACTCCTAGATGTGTTTACCACGTTTTGATGCTATATTCCTAGATGTGTGATGCTATATTCACTACATTTGAAGCAGACTGTGATGGATATTATAAGGACCGTACTGAATTTAATCACTCATCATTTAGCTGTAATGCCCAGCAGATTTCTTAGCCAGGCTACTTGTCACCAATAACAACTGATTGGAACTGGATCTGTGGCTGCTTCAGTGGCTGTGAGGGATAATATTCTAAGATAAAGCTGAAATCTACTCACTGGTTATCTGATCTAGGCATTGTCTGAATTTAAACATATGAAATGTTTCTTCTGAGACATGTCTAGATTGTCTGGGCTACCATAATGGAATAATATCATTTAGGTGGCTTAGATAACAGAATTCAATTCCCAGCATTCTGAAGTTTGAGAAGGCCTTGAACAAGATACTGGCTCATTCATTTCCTGACAAAGGATCTCTCCTACATTGCAGATAGTTGTTTTCTTATGGTGTCTTCACATGGCAGAAAGAGAAAACCACAAACTCTCTGGTATCTCTTCCAGGGCACTAATCACATCATGAGGGACTCACCCACATGACCTAGTTAACAAAAAGGCCCTGCTTCCAAATACCATCACTGAGAGGGGAGGGAAGGGGGGCATTAGGGCTTAAATATATGAATTTTAGAGAAATACAGTTCAGTCCTTGGTACCATTTTTAACAATACAAAATATGTCAAGAAAAATGTTGTAATTATGCATAAATATAGTTGCAATGAATTTTGCTTTTTTGCTGTTTATTTTTTCATTTTGCTTTTTCTCTCTTCTGAGTTCATAGTTATGGGAATGAAGCTTAATGTGAAAATTTAGTAGTTTTATATTGTCAGTTAGTTTTAAAAACTGCATTCTCTTCTTTAGGTTATAAACAATATAAATGTCTGAGTTATTTGTTTCAAATCACTAGTTCTTATGTCTGAGTTATACATTGTCTGTGTTTCTGTGTGTGTGTTTATATAGGTCTGTGTACATGTGTTTGTGGGGAAGAAGTTCTTCCTAACAGAGATAACTGAAGCTAAGTTTGTAAAACTCAGATGATTCGATTTTTATATATTCATTTCAGTGGGATTTGCTAGAAAATATCTACTTTTACTACATATGAAATATTCATTAGAAGATACACTAACCTATTTATATGCGGTCCCTAACTCTTTTCTGTCAGTAGGAAACACGTAAAATTATTTTTTCTATTTGAAGTTGTCCTGTGCTTATTTTTAAGTTAACATTTCAAAAAAGTAATACGTTATTAACCTCTTTTTTGACTGAATATTTTCTAGTATTATTATCTGTAATGTTTCATTCTTCTTTTAAATTGAGTGCCTTTTCCCAACATTAAGACATTTTAATAAATAGTGAAGAATTTTAAACAAGGAAATAGACATTACTTTCCCAAATACTTAATTGAAAATTACTACACAAAATGGTCTTAAATTGAGAGAATTACATCTCTGTAATAGAGTTTTAATAAATTTTGTTGCCTAACTTTTTCGTATTCTTTACCCATACAAATAATTTTTAAGAAAAAAATTTGAAAAGGATTTAACTTTTTGTTTCAGTCATGCAATATTATCTTTAACCTAGTTAAATTAAATAAAAAATAGTCTCAACAATATAGTCATAGTTTTTATAATGATGGTGGTGACATTGATACCACAGTACATTTTCTGAATTCAAGATAAAATATACCCTGCAAGTTTTTTTAACATATTTTTTGGCTTATCATTAAACTTTTAGCAGTTTTGGACTTCCCGCTGTAGCCCAGCATGTTAAGAATCCCACTACAGCAGCTCTGTCTCTGCGGAGGTGTGGGTTCAATCCCTGGCCTGGGAACTTCCATATGCTTTATGTGCAGTCATTTAAAAAAAAAATATTAGCAGTTTCAAGAACCTCAACTCTCAAAAAGCAATTGATGAAGACAATGTCCAATTCTAAAGATATAAGCATTATGTTATACTCTGTTATCAACTTGGTAAAACTGGAAATTGTGTCTTACGGTCTTTCTCATATGTTTCTGGTTGACTGTAAGAGGAACTTGCGTATGAAGTGAGAATTGGAAAGAATGTAGAGATCTGTATTCAGAGATTATCTTGTGATCAAGTACAGCAATGGCAGATGCAAAAGTGATTGTCCTCACTCCATGTCCTCTTCCTGACTTCTGGCATTGCTGACCAATAGCAGCCCTGGGGACCATGGGTAGAAACCACGTGTTCTAGTGAAAACGTGTTAGATAAAAATTAAAATACTTGCCAGAATTTGGCAAAACAAATATTTACTATGAAAACTCAGTGTTTTCTCTGTGATTATCAGTCTCTTTATTTATAAAATGTGTAGTATAATTGCCTTTTTATTAGTTTAGCAATTAAAAGTGAACCATTTGAGAAAGCAGTTTAAGCAATGAGATCCTGCTGTATAGCACTAGTAACTATATCTAATCAATTATGATGGAGCATGATAATGTGAGTAAAAGGAATGTTTATGTGTATGTGTGACTGGGTCACCTTGCTGTACAGTAGAAAATTGACGGAACACTGTAAAGCAGCAAAAATGGGGAAAAAATCATTTAAAAAATAAGAAAGCAATTTATATACTACATCATACTCAAGAGCATATAATTGAAATACTCCGGTATAAGTACACTCCTGCTCATAATAGTTGTTTTATCTAGGCTGTGACTTTTTTTGATTCACGTTTTCCCATTTGTATTATTTGTGTTAGGTTCTATTCATTTATTGAAGTTTAATCTCTGACTTGAGATATTGCATTTCACTGACAGCATACTACTCATGCCTAACATGCTTCCCACTTTGCTGATCTCCAGAAGGATGAAAGTAAAAGCGATACTACAAACTAAAGACAAGGTTTTTATTTGGGAGAAGAGTTAACAAATAAATCCTAGTGGAGTTCCCTTCGTGGCTCAGTCGTTAACGAATCCGACTAAGAACCGTGAGGTTGCGGGTTTGATCCCTGGCCTTGCTCAGTGGGTTAAGGATCCCGTTGCCATGAGCTGTGGTGTAGGTTGCAGACGCGGCTCGGATCCCGCGTTGCTGTGGCTGTGGTGAAGGCCGGCAGCTACAGCTCCTTTTAGACCCCTAGCCTGGGAACCTCCAGGTGCGGCTCTAGATAAGGCAAAATCAAAAAAAAAAAGCCAAAAAAAAACAAATAAATCCCAGTAACTGGTAATTATAATATGATAGTATAATATAATAACTTTAGACTAGAGTTGTGTCCCCCAATTGATATTGAAGTCTCAACCCCTAATAGCTGTGTATGTAACCTTATTTGGAATTAAGATCATTGATGATGCAAACAAGTTAAAATTAGGTCATACTGATTTGGTCGAACCCTAATCTGGTGACTGTTGTCTTTATAAAAGAAGAAAGATATCTACACACAGAGAGACTGATACACAGGGAAGAAGGCCATGTGAAGCTAGAGGTTGTAGTTATATTACAACCGAACAAGGAATTTGATGCAAAGGATGGCTAGTAGCCACCAAAAAACTAGGGATAGGCAAGGAAAGATTCTTCCCTAGAGGCTTCAGAGGGAGCATGATCTGCTGACACCTTGTTTTAAGACTTTGAGCCTCCGGAACTGTGAGAATAACTTTTAGCTGTGCTAAGTCAGTAGATTTCTGGTAATTTTTTTCCACAGCCAATTTTTGCGAAAAGTGCTCATTAAAGCACCGGATTCAGAAGCATTTTAATAGATTATTTAAGAAAAAAAAATTCGTAGTCAACCAACTTTGCAATAACCTGAGTTTTATTTGTAAAATTGAAGGGATTTAATTATTGCAACACAATGCATGTATGCATTGCTAAATTTATGTATCATTTTCAGAGCTATTAGGAAAAGGAAGAAGATTTTAATATAACATTTCATTTAACTGGGTATCTTTAGATGATAAACTTTAGAAAATACTGCTATAAGCAAATCCAAAATCTGAAAACAGAATTTATATAAAAAGGATTTCAGTGTAATCAAGTAAGGCTTACTCCAGAACTGCAAAGTTCTTCTACAATATTAGACGTTATATTACTTATATAAAATAAATACTTGAATATGTTAAGTATCAATATCATAGTCACAGATACAATAAAGAAATTCAACAGAATATGGGACAGGTTGCTAGTTATAAATTCTTTAGGAATAGCCACTACTAATGATTAAAAAACAAGAATCATTCCACTAATATCAGGTATGTAACAAATTTTCTGTCACTAATTTTACTTATTGTTAAATATTGGTCTGAAAATTCTAATCAATGCATTTATCTAAAACATATTACAGATAAGTAATTATTCAAAATAAGGAATTACCTGCAAAAAATACTATCTCATATATCTTAGAGAACCAGATGAAAAATAATGAAATACAGTGTAGTCATTAAGTTATTTGATAAATGTTAATAATATAGTATTTTTTCTTTTTTAACTTCTGAAAAAGGATACAAACTCTACTCAGTATATAAGTAAATACATAGCATGCAAAATACATTTTTTATTTTTAGTTAAAAAAATTTATTAAAGTATAGTTGATTTACTTTGTTGTGCCAGTTTCTGCTATACAGCAAAATGACAAATATGTATACACACACACACACACACACACACACACACACACACACGCACATGCATTCTTTTTTATATTCTTTTCCATCATTGTCTATCCTAGGAGACAGGATATAGTTCCTTGTGGTATACAATAGGACCTTGTTTATCTATTCTAAGTGTAATAGTTTGCATCCACTAACCCAAACTCCCAGTCCATCCCACTGCCTTCCCCCTTCTCCAAATACAAGTTTTATATTAATAATATTTTAGACAGAAAACTAGAAAAAAACCCAAGCTTTTTATACTGATCTTTTTGTTATTAAGTAGTAGTGATTTTGCTTTATTATACGTTTTGGTAATTTTCAAATTCTTTATTGGAATACAAACTAATTCTCTCTATGTATCTCATTTATGAGAAACAAAAAAGGCCTCAAAATATAGAAGTTATGTTATTTTCCATTTAAATGACGCATAAAAATGGAATTTCTTTTCATTCGGTTAAAGTGAATGATAATAGTTTGTTTTGTTCCAACTATGGGCTTCTTCTCCTGTTTTCCTTTCTCTTTCCCCTCTTGTTTCCCAACAACTCTTCCTTTTTTCTTTCTCCTCCTCCTCTTCCTCTTAACGTCTGCTACTTTCTTAAGTAATATTCATGTGGACAAATGGTTGGCATTTAGGTATCCTTTGAGTAACGTTAGTCAATAACGTTATCATTCAAGTGTATATTTTAAATTTTGTTAAAATTATTTTCTATAAATTATAGAGAAAAGTCTTTGATTAATGGTTTGTTGATTGTGTAATTCAAGCGTTAAGATGTAACGTTGCATAAGCCTTATGGGAAATTCCATTTCCGTTTTCATACACTTTTCCTCCTCACTTTTCACAGTTTTCAAGGTCAGGATGGGAGGAGTTAAATAGTTAGACATATTTAGGCCTAAGGGCAAATCTGATTCTGAAGTGACTAGCTGGCATTCTCTTGAGCGGGCAAAGGATTGTGATGGTGGTGACAGAAAAGTGTCCTAATGATACATGGTGGTAGGGGTTGGGGAGGCAGAAAGGCAAATGTAACTAAAATGGATACCATGACAATGGAAGTTTCACAAAAACCGTGGAAGACAATTGGAATACCAGTTCAGGGAACTAAGATCTACTGCCTGTTGAAGAAACAAGGGAATAATTCTGATAGATTACTCCAGAAACCTTTGATATCGGTTTTGTTTGTGGTAAAGTAACCCAACCTCTAATCCTATTTCCTACAAGCATCTTGGGGAGGGTGACTCTCTCTAGTGTCTCCTGGTTCATGCCTAGAATTGCCTGGTGTTTCTCCTGACACCAAATGATCTTCCTCTGGCAAGGCTGCTTGAATAGGAAAATAGTCTCATACAAAGATATTTTAATAGCAGTATACATTCCGCAATGATGTACTCAAGGTATATGATAAAGTGGATATGCGTATGAACTGACCAAGGCCTGAGCTAGTCCTACTGTTTAAACTTGAGTGACACAAATGCTTGTGCCTCAATAAGTAGGACCTCTTTGACATTCTAAATCCAAAACAATCATGAATACTGAGTCATGCTATAAATCTCTCATTTTATTAATTTTCTAAGACCTGTGCATCTCAAAAAAGGTGGTAAAAGGAAGGCAGAATAAACCAAAAGAAAGCAGAAGTAAGGAATTCATAAAGATAGAAACATATTTAGGAGATCCTGCTGTGGTGCCATGGGTTAGGAATCCAACTTCAGCAGCTCTGGTCCCTACAGAGATATGGGTTCGATTCCTGGCCTCTCACACTAGGTTAAAGGATTCAGCATTACCTCATCTGCAGTGGAGGGCACAGATGCAGCTTGGATTCAATTCCTGGCCCAGAAACTGGTGGGTGTGGCCATAAAAAAAAAAAAAAAAAAGCAGACATCAATGATGTATAAAAGGGAAAAACAATAGAAATATATAAATCAAAGAGTTAGTTCTTAGGAAAAAAAATGTAAATAGCAAGTAAATCCAAAAGTTAGTTCTTAGGGAAAAAAAAGGTAAATGGTTAGTATCCTCAAATATATGTTTGAAATGAAAAAGGGTGATAATAGAGAATATTAAGTCATGAGACCAATTTATTCAGCTTTATGTGTATGCATTTGAAAACCAAGATGAAAGAGACATTTTTTCCTGGAAAATAAATGAAGCTTTCCAAAATTGAATGTTGTAGAGAAAATAAATATAAATAGATTAATTGTGATAAAAGAAATAGAGGAAATTGTTAAATGCCAAATAACTCTTCAGCCAGGAAAGAGTCAGGCTCAGATTGTTTATTTTTCTTTTAAAGATCAGATAATGCTAAAGCTTACATCAAAATATAAAACTACTGCCAAATTTCACTCATAAATATTGATATAAAATAACAAATATGATATTAGCAATCAAAACTCAAACCAACAGCATGTTAAAAAGTAGCATACCATGAAAAAGTAGAATTTATTTTATGAATGCAAAGGTGGTTCATTATTGGGAAATGCATTCACATATGTCATTTATGAAAAGACCTAAAAGAGAAAAATCATGTAATTATCTCCTTAGATGCCAAAAGGTATTTGTACAGAATTCAAGACCCATTCACATTAAACATACACAGTGAAATAGAAATTGGTAAATGCGTTTGCAACATGACTTATTTTCCTCAGCCAAAAAAATTAAAGATTTGAGCGGTAAGCAATTCGAGTGGCAAATATATCTTCTTTCAGATCATATAATTTCATATTTAAAAAACTAAAAATAATCTATGGAAACATTGCTGCACTCAATAAAATGATATAACGATGTATAAAGTTATGCAACTAGCATGTAAAAAACATACTCAATGTATAGGAACAAAAACTGTTGAGGAAGAAAAAAGCAATAGTACTAATGTAAAAGATACCCCCTCTACCACCATTTAGCAAATATAAACAACAGCACATATTAAAAACAAACAAAAAAACAACATAAAATTAACAAGGTAAAGAAAAAGTATAAAACGTTTCTGAAGCACATGCATGTAGATTGAAACTGTGGAAGCCCATATTATGATCTTGGCTGGGAAGATTCACATCTTTTTTTTTTTCTAAAATAATTTGTAAATTTAATGCAATTCCCAACATAATCCCCGACTAATACTTTTTTACTAGAATTAGATTAGAGAATAAACATGTTGATTTGGAAGAAAAACACCAGTGAGACTATGCAGGAAAATACTGGCAAAACAAGGCTAACCCTATCAGTAATAAAAAAAATAGTTGAAGTTCACGTTGTGGTGCAGCAGAAACAAATCCGACTAGGAACCATGAGATTGAGAGTTCGATCCCTGGCCTCGCCCAGTGGGTTAGGGATCCAGCGTTGCCATGAGCTGTGGTGTAAGTCACAGACACAGCTCGGATTCTGCATTGCTATGGCTGTGGTGTAGGCCAGCAGCTGTAACTCCGATTGGACCCCTACCCTCGATATGCCTCAGGTGCAGCCCTAAAAAAGTGAAAAAAAAAAAGTCAAAATTTTATAATTAAATCCATATGTTGCTTGTAGAATAAAGTTAGAATAAAATTTATGAAAAATTAGAAAACGTATCTGGTAATTTAATGATGATAACATATTTCAAACCTGTGAGAGATGATTTTTTGAATAAATGATATAGTGATAACTGAATAGCCATGAGCAAAAAGGCAATTTTTTTTTTGCTTTAATTTGTCCTGCTTAGTCTTAGAATATATAGTCCTACTGACTCATGTTTGGTTTCCCTTTTTATCTCCATCCACTCAGCACCTAGCTCTGCTGCATGATTCCAATTTTATCAAATCATTTACCTAAAAATATCATGACTCTCAGTCATGAATAATAACAAGTAACTTTGGGTCTGAATGAAATGTCTGATTCTGGAGTCTGTCATCGTGATCCATGCTCTTTCAGTTTATAATTTGTTTATTAAAATAGATAGGATTGTCTTTGAGTTGTCTACTTTAAAAATAATGAGTGGTTGAAGAAAAAGGAATATTGGGGCTTGTAAATTATGAATAAAATCACAGTTTCTAACATTTTAGATATTTTCTTCAACTGCTTAAAGCCCTAAGAAACATAAACTACATTATTCTTTAACAGACCTTCCCCACCTTTAGATTACGTTAGTTTAAAAGAATCCTATATTCTCAAGACTAGCACTTAACAATGCTAGCTTTCTTCCAGTCTGCATTTTGGACTTGATTTGCTCAGCAGGCAGTTATCTGTTTGGTTTTCATATCAGCTGGAGGCATCATTATGTTACATTGAGTGAGACCTTAGCTGTGTGCACAAAAGTAATCTAACCCAGTGTTCTTACTAAAATATGCAGAGGAGAATTTAAAATTCCTCTCCTGAACTCAATATAACCAACGTATCAGATGATTCAGAAAGTACTCACAACACGTAAGCCCAGAGGATCTTGTGCAGAGTAGTGAGATTTCATGAACAGACTATTACCTCATAAATTGTAATGCTACACCAGCATTGAGTATTGTACTTTTTACTAGTGCTTTGTCTTTTTGTTCAGAAAAGTATATCAAACATATATGAACACATAAATACTTGCAGCAGTTTTATAAAGACTTAGTAATGCTGAAGAAATGAAAATCTACACCCTCAAATACAATGAATATTCTTGAATAACAGTGACACATGGCTTTAAAAACACCATCATGAAACTAGAGCAAAATTATGTATGTATGTATGTATGTATGTATGTATGTATGTATGTATTTATTTATTTATTTATTTTTTAGGGCCGCACCCATGGCATATGAAAGTTCCTGTGTTAGGGCTCGAATTGGAGCTGCAACTACTGGATTATACCACAGCCACAGCAACACTGGGATCCGAGCCGTATCTGCAACCTACACTGCACCTTGTGGCAATATTGGACTCTTAATCCACTGAGCAAGCCTAGGGATTGAACCCGCATCCTTATAGATACTAATTGGGTTCTTAACCCTCTGAAACACAAGGGGAATTTCAAAACTAGGACAAATTTAAAATCATAAAATAAACTATCAAATATAGGAAGGAAATTAAATGGCAGTGTTTTAAATAGCAGTGTTTGATTCTGACAAGTTTATTTTTAAACAGTGGAATGTTATAATATTAAATACTCTGTAGAAATCTGATACATGATTCAGTATCAACATTCAAAAGCTAATTTTGACCTCTATATAAGTCTTGTTTCATTTTAAGAAATTATAAGCTACACTGCAAAATTTATGTACTATTTACCTTCTTTTACTGGATAAGAAAAAAATCTTAACTTCAGTGTAAAAAGTATACTTTTTAAATTATCTTCATGTGTCAATTTTAATCTCTATCCATGACTAAATACCCTTCCTATCAGAAAGAACTGTTTTCATCACTATTCCATTACTACCCTGGAATCTTACTGTTAGGTGTTATTTTCTGTGATTCAGATGAAAACTTGTGCTGTTTTACATTTTTTATATTGCTTGGTCATCTTGATTTCCAATGTGTTTCAAATACCTCTCCCTCAATATTTGATACAACAGTTAGAGTTTAGGAAGTTTAGAGAAGACTGGTACAATTCTATCAAACAACTTAACCTAAGTGGCATGCACTCAACCTACCACCCAACAAGAAAATATGAAATAAATATTAAAATATAAAATAAAAATAGAAAACAAAAAATAATGTCAAATGCACATGAAATATTTACCAAAATGTTTTAAAATTATATCCTAAATTTAAAACTGGGCTTAAGTCTTGGATGGAAGAAGTTAACAAACATCTTTCAGCAAAAAAAAAAAAAAAACATAAAATGACCTATAAGAACACTAAAAGGTACTTGCCACAATTAGTCACCTAGAGGTGTAAATTAGATACAAGGAAATACTAATTCACACCTATTAGAATCACTATAATTTAAAAAGCCTGAAAACCCCAAACAATATTTAAAATAGTCAATATGCACTCTTACAGCTTGCTGGTGAGTGTATAAAATGTTAACACCAATTTGGAAAACTGTTGGGAATTTATTATAAAGTTATTCATGCTTTTCCATTGTTGTGACCCAGTAATTCTACCCCTAGTTATATGCCATTCAAAACGGATTACATAGGTCTATACAAGGACTTGTAGAGAATATTTACAGTAGCTTTGTTCATAATAGTCAAAAACTTGAACTAAGGTAGCAATAGGATTGATAAATAAATTTTTCTATATTCCTACATTGAATACTATCCACCAGTAGTACTGGCATACTGACACATAAAATGTGAATAAATTTCAGAAACATTACACTGAACATTTGAAGATACACATAAAGGATACACAATGCATGATTTCATGTATGTGGAATCTATAAAGACAGAAATATTGTTTACTGAATAAAGGGCATGGATTGGCTGGGAAGAGACAAAGAATTTCTGGGCTGATGAAAACTTTTTTTGTCTTGAAAAGGATATGAAGTATATGTAGGAGGAAAAGTAATTTTTTCCTGTACTCTTATAGGTTCTTGGCTGATACCCTCACACATAATAAAAGACAGATTAACAGGAGAAAAGCAAACAGTTTAATTTCATGTGTGTCTCCTGTATACAGAAGAGATAGCCAGGAAAACTGAGTAGCTCCCCCAAATGGGCCAAGCCACCACCATAAATACCATCTCCATTTAAAGACAAAAGAAAGGTTGTTGGTGTGGGGGATGGAACAGGGGGACAGAGCCCAATTATCCTTAAGTTGAATAAAAATGACCAGCATGGCTATCTTTGTCTTCTTCCTGGTCTTAGAAGAATAGCTTTCAGTTTTTTCGCTGTTGAATGTGATGTTAACTATGGGCTTATCATACATGGCTTTTATAACGTTTAAAGTTTATTCCTTCTATACTCATTTTGAGAGATTTGATCACAAATTGATGTTGAATTTTGTCAAATCTTTTCCCCTCATCCACTGAGATGGTCTGTGATTTTTATCCTTTATTTTGTTAATGTGTTGTATCACATTGATTTGTAGATATTGAACAGCGCTTGCATATCTTGGAAAGGATAGATATTAAATTTTCTTGAAATGTTATGAAGAATTCCCCAGTGAAGTCATCCAGTCTGTCCTTTTCTTTGGAGGCAGTAGTGTGGGGGATGTTGATTACTATTTCAGTCTCCTTACTGGTGATTGGTCTATTTAGGTTTTCTATGTCTTCACATTTCATTCTTGGAAGGTTGTATGATTCTAAGGATTTATCCATTTCTTCTAAGTTGTCCAATTTATTGATGTATAGCTGCTCATAATATTCTCTTATAATCCTTTGTTTTCTGTGCTGTTTCTTCCCTTTCATTTGATTTTTTTTTAAAAAATCAGAGCCTTTTTCTTTTTTCTTACTAAGCTTTGCTAAGTATTTGTCAGTTTTATCTTTTCAAAGAACCAGCTCTTAGTTTGATATTTTCTATTGTCTTTTTAGTCTCTGTTTCATTTATTTACACTTTGATCTTTATTATTTCCTTCCTTCTACTAACTTTGGGATTTATTTGTGCTTCTGTTTCTAGCTTTTTTCAGGACAAGGTTAGATTGTTCATTTTGAGATTTTTCTTATATGTCGAGGTGGACCTATACTGCTATAAACTTTTTTGTTAGTACTGCTTTTGATGAAATCCACAGATTTAATATGTTGTATTTTTATTTTTATTTGTCATCAGGTATTTATTTCTCTTGAGTTCTTCATTGACTCATAATTGTTTTGCAGCGGGTTGTTTATCCTTCACATATTTGTCATTTTTTTAACTCTCTTCCTACAGTTAATTACTAGTTTCATACCCTTTTGATCAGTAGAGGTGTTTGATATGATTTCGTTCTTCTTAAATTTATTGAGACTTGTTTTGTATCCCAACATATGGTCCATCCTTGAGAACCTTCTTTGCACACTTGAGAAGACTATGTATTCTGTTGCATTTGGATGGAATATTCTATATAAATGTATCAAGTCCATCTGGTCTCATGTTTCATTTAAGGATACTCTTTTCTTGTTGACTTTCTATCTGGATGATGTATTCACTAATGTAGGTGAAATGTTAAAGTCCTCTATTATTCTTGTATTGTTTTCAATTTCTCCATTTAGTTCTGTTAATAATTGCTTTATATATTTTAGTGCCCCTATGTTAGGTGTATATGTATTAATAACCATTATGCATTCTTGATAAGTTGTCCCTGTTATCGTTTTATATATATAAAATATCATTATGGATATAATATATACTTTTGTATATTTTTACCGTTTTTGCCATAAAGTTTATGTTGTCTGATATGAGTATGACTAAGCTCATATCATATGGGATTTTGGGTTCATGGGCACCCCTCTGTGAGGGCTGGCTGGGGTTGCAGGCACCTTCATGGCTGGAAGATTAGGATTTCTTACAGCTGCAGACACCACTGCAGCTGTGTGTACTGCCTCGACTGGTGCTACCAACTTCTTTGTGGCTTAGGCTCAGCTGCTAAGTCTAGGGTCCAGGATTGTAGACACCACCTCTGCTGTTCCCCTGTTTCTGACTCCTTTGAGATTTACAGTTCACTTACCTTTAGATATACAGATATGTGGAATTCTGTAGTGTTTTAGTATTGGGCAGAGTTGCCTTTGTTAAGCCATGGATATTTTTCTAGTTGTAGACTGAATGGGAAGATAAAGGGAGAATTTCATGTTACCATGATGCCAACATTTACTTGTTTTGTTTCAACTTTCAGTGTAAATAAATGCAATGTAATCTGTGAAAAAAATTAATAAGCAGAAACTTCAATTAAATAGATTCAAGAAGACCAGGATAGGGAGCTCTCATGCCCTACAGTGATAGCAGAGCCAACTTCCTGGCAAGAGCTCAGCCAGTGAGAAACTGTCATAACTCAGCCAATGAAAAGGCAAAGAGACTCTCTTTACTGGAGCTCTCCTAACTTACTTTTCTCCTTTATAAAAGAGATTTCCCTTCACTTTTGTTGGAGACACCATGGTTGCGACTCTGATTTTCAAGTCTTTGTTGATCCCAAATAAAGCCATTTTATTTTTTTGGTAGATAAATAATTGACAATATGTTTTAGGTCAATAAATTAAAAAAATTGTCAAAGAACAAGAAACAAGATAAGGGTAAGATGATAGGAATGGGCTCAATAATCAATACAGAAAAGATTTGGCTGTCAGTGTTAGTAACAAAGCCAAATATTTGCGTCATGTTAAGGTACATATCTTTTCAATATTCATGAAGCATCTGTTCAAAAAGTATTATGATCTATGGATTGCTTAGAATTAAGTATTCTTTAGGAATTTCTCACACTAAGTTAATTTCAAAATATTAATTCAATCTCAGTCAATAACTTTGCTAACTATTACTTATATATTTCTACCTGTAAAATGGCTTCAATCCCTATATGACATGGAAATCCTACTGTATCTTTATTTTTTCTTTTCCACATAGATAAAATGATTAAAGCAGGTGACAACATCTACTTAGCATTTGGAACACTGGGTCAGGAATGAGAACTTCTGAGTGCTTTTGGACAGTATGGGGCAATTTTTATTCTGGCACTGAGGGAATTAGCCATGTAATTCACATTAATTTTAATGGGAGTATGGTGAATAATCCATAAACCATTAATGTATCCTTTTGGAAATTATCATGAAGGATAAGCATAAAGTTGCATAGCACAGATGTTTAATTGAAGATGGATGTAATATCAGAGCTGACTGCATTAAGACTGAAGAATAAAAAAGCAATTACTTGTAAAGATAATAAGGTCTGGAAAATAAAATGATGTGTTAAATTTGGCACTGATTTGAAACCTGTTACTAACAGAACCAGAGGTGACTATCAAATGAAACTAATCTGCATATCATTTAGTGGGTTTGAGTCTAGATATGTCTTTTTTTTTTTCTTTTGCTGTGATTTGGGGAAATGCTTTATAAAAATCTGTTGTCAGTATTTTGGCACATGTGTGATTCAATTTCCATAATATTCAGTTTTCAGGTCAATAAATCTTACAGAGACAAAAAGAAGCCCTCCCAAACCCCAATTGAGGATATTTGAGCTCAAAAGTTTCATCATTATTATGATAATAAAATATTCCCAATTACTTAGGAACATTCTTCAAGAATAGTGAATGGTTACTTTTTATGGTGTTCAGTAATGTAGCAGGGTCATTATATTTTTACATGATCCAAATAAGGCTAAGAAACCAGAGCTAACATAGTTAGGTTGCCTTTCACTAGTCACCATTATCCAGTGATCTTTCTCTTTTTTCTAGTCAAAGGAATTTTGCAGCTAGCAGCAGGATATGTGATAATGCACCCTAACTACTACAGAAAGAAACTTTTGGCCAATTTTGATTTTTAACATAGTAACGTGGTATATCATAGTTACTTTACTGCTTATGAATTTATGATGAGTATTTAAAAGAAAATTACTTTCAGAATTTACATGTTTGTTACTTATTTTCTTCACTTTTCTGGATAGTTATATTCTCATGTGATTTAATAAGTAAACAATCTTAACTGTTTAAAAATCTTTCTTGATATGCAATGTGCATTATGAATATGGGATTCTAATATGTGGGGCAAAGAAGCTAATCTAATAGTTGACAGTATATAATAATCTAAATGGAAACCAGGGTCTTTGGCATGAAATCATTACCTCAGTACTATATAACACATAAATCTCTAATAAGATTTTGATGATAATTTCTGTTGAGCTGAATTGGTTCTTTATATGTTTCCTTCTGCCGTGTATATTTATTATTAATTGTCTATTAAAATTTGTGATCTTTAGTGCACTGAAAGATTAGCCTGAGCAAATAATTAGAAATGTTTAATTTATATTGATTATAAATCTCTTTGGGGAAATCTGAGAATAAAAAAACTGTGCAACAAATAAATAGAATTTGAATTCTCAGGTAAAGCATTAAATATAGAACCCTACTTTATTTTATTAGCTTTGATGATGGATTTTTTGTAAATTGACTTTATGCACATCATGGTCAAATTGTGTATGAGATAATGATGCTAGAATGGTTGGCTTCCTGGCTTGCAGAGGAATGCCTTCTTGCAGTGTGCTCCCATGATCATTTCTTAATGCAGTCATACAGTGAAAGAGAGAAGGAACTCTATCTCATCTTCTGCTTATAAGGACTAATCCTATCATGAGGACACAACCCTCATGACCTAATCTAAACCTAAATACCTCCCAATATCATCAAATTGGGTGCCAAGTTCAAAATAGGATTTTGGAAGGATGTAAATATTCACTCTATAATGCATATTTTGAAGAGATGGCATATTTCTGAGTGACACTTAAATATACGTTCAACTATGATTTCCTAAGTATTACCTTTTATAGTAGGATGAATGTATATGTAAACAGAGTTCTTTTACTCCTGGAAATCACAATCTAGCTAGAACAAAAGGAATGGAAGACCAAAAATGATATTATGAACCATATAATAATGAAGATTGTTAGAAAAGCAGCAAGATAATGCAAAGGGGAAAATCCTTAATGCTGACAAGGGGTTAGGGTAAGCTTGTGGAGAAGTGATATTTGAGCTGAGTCTTGAATATAGAGAACATTTCAAGAGGAGGACACTGCATTTGCATGCCAATTTTTAAGGTATAAATGACTATTGTGGTGAAAACAGGCTTGAGTTAGGGAAGAGGAGATATTAGAATGAAAATTTTTATCTGGATATATTAATTTTGACATGCTTACATGATACCTAAAAGGAATCAGAAGTTAAGCAGTTTTATATCAAAGTCTGCACCTGAAAGTATAGTTCATGCCTAGATATACGAAATTGGTAGATATAGATAATATTGAAAATAATAGGAAAAAAGTTGAGACCAGGATTTGGCAAACTTCATGTGAAAGGCCAGGTATTAAATTTTTAGAATTTAAAGATCATGCAGTCTCGGGAGTTGCCATTGTGGTGCAGTGGAAATGAATCCAACTAGTATCCATGAGGATGCAGGTTCCATCCCTGGCCTCACTCAGTGGGTCAGGGATCCAGCGTTGCCGTGAGCTGTAGTGTAGGTTGCAGACACGGCTCAGATTTGCGTCTTGCCGTGGTTGTGGAGGAGGCCAGCAGCTGTAGCTCTGATTCAACCCCTAGCTTAGGAACCTCCATATGCAAAGGGTTCGCCCCTATAAAGAAAAAAAAGGGATAGTCTCTGCTACAACTATTCACCTTGGCCTTCGTGGCATAGTAACAGTGGAACATTACATATAAATTAGTAGGCATGGCTGTATTCCAGTAAAATGTTTTTATAAAAATAGAGAACCAAATATGGCTCATGTGTCATAGTTTGCTGTGGGCTTAGACAAAAATTGTCTTAGTAAATGTAGTGATCAACACTTATTCTATTTGTAACATGGATTATTATTCTAGTTTTCTAATTTACTTATCTGACTTTAACTTATATCCTTACAACTACCCTACATATTCAGCAAACTATAGCTCATTCTCCAGATCCACCTCATACTTCTCTGCATCTTGGAAGGGGTAAAGGAAAATTTTAGGATGGGACAAAGCTGACTTTTTTTAGGCAAAAGCTAAAAAAAAATGTAGAGGGAAATATTAGACATGAAAGAAAAAAAATATATAT
Source organism: Catagonus wagneri (assembly GCA_004024745.2). Classification (NCBI taxonomy): domain Eukaryota; kingdom Metazoa; phylum Chordata; class Mammalia; order Artiodactyla; family Tayassuidae; genus Catagonus; species Catagonus wagneri. The sequence goes on from PVHT020003785.1 coordinate 8,713,764, forward strand.
ATATAATTGCTAGATCAAACTCCAGAGTGGTAGGTAATTATTGTCAGTCAGGAATCTCTACATTACATAAGAAATCCAAATTAAATGCATCCAAGCCAAATCTAAAAAAATGTAAAAGAAAGAAATACTTTGACTCACAATTTCTAGTTATGAAAAGAATTGAGATTTTTTTTTTCCAAATAAGAAAATGGAAGAATGATTCTTTTTTTTTTTTGTCTTTTTGCCTTATCTAGGGCCGCACCCGCGGCATATGGAGGTTCCCAGGCTAGGGGTCTAACAGAAGCTATAGCTGCCGGCCTTCACCACAGCCACAGCAACACGGGATCCGAGCCACGTCTGCAAACTACACCGCAGCTCACAGCAACGCCGGATACTTAACCCACTGAGCGAGGCCAGGGATTGAACCCGCAACCTCACGGTTCCTAGTTGGATTCGTCAGCCACTGAGCCATGAAGGGAACTCCACGAAGAATGATTCTAATGAATATTGAAGAATACCTGAAAAAAAAATGAGTAAACTATAAATAAAATAAGGATTTGGTTAGAAGAAGTAGGACACTTTCCAGATGGCTTATATCCCACCAGTATGCATTGGAACAGCTGTAGTAGTTGTTAAAATATTAGAATATTTTCATATTCTTGGCAAAAGAAAAAATTACTGCCTCTCCCAGACTGTCAAATTTCCATTGTTGGTAAAACCTCCCTAATTTTCTTTAGGAACCTCTAGACTCTCTATGATTCAACAATTCAAGGCTAACTGAAGAACAGGGAAGCCTCTAGGGCTTCAGCTCCAGCCCTAAGTCCTGTGCTATTTTGACAAATCCATATTGTATTGAAACTTTAAGTGTCTGAAAACTATTCCTGATTCCACCAAAGCAAGAAGCAATGATGCAAAGTTCAAATGTAGTTGTGACACATGTTTACTAACCAGGTTACCTGGGGACCATGTCTCATAAAGCAAAGGCCAAGTATAAAGCTGAATTCATGAAAATAAGCCCATTTAGATAGTGACCAGAAGTGCTGGGATCATGGGGATTAAAGGAAAATGAAGTGAGAAGTAGTGTAAAAACGTGTGAGAGAATACAGACAATTTTAAGGTATAGCCTGGGATTACCAATTATTTTCTGACTCCTGCTGGGTTACTGATCAGTGTAGTACCTGAGAAAAGAGAGGTTAAGGCTTATCTATTGAATCTCCTGAGATCTGTTAAATGCTTTTTACCTATAGAATGTCAAACGACCAGTATGTTTTCCCCTTTCCCCAAATTTCAGGACCCCAAAGGCAGATTTGATACTTTTGTTAAAATTACAAAAAGATACTCTAGAATGAACCAAAGCCCCACAATCATCTTCATCTAGAAAACCTAGAGAAAGGCTCCCCTTTCCTCTCATTTGGACCCCAGAGCCACGGACCGGTTAAATAGACTGTGGTATAGATTTCAAGCACTGTCTGCCACCTCTGTCATTGGCATCCCAAGACCTTGTCTGGGCATTTCTATGCAGGATTCAACCTACACCTTTATACACAATGACTCTGATGAGTCCCCATTTTATTAATGACATTCCATGTTTGACTGAGTTGTTCACATTAATTGGTTGTCTTGGCATGAATGATCTAACCTATGTAAATACGTTTTATTCAAGCATCTGTGGAGAAATCAAGGTAGAATTCACAACCTTTACATGTATCATATTTTTCTAAACACACAAAATTACTCATCCTCATTTTTTTTGTGCTATTCTTAGTTTCATTGTCAAGATAAATGTATGAGATTGAATCCACAGGCTTCAGGCTTTGGGCAGAAAAGTTTCAAACTTATTTTAAAGTTAAAAACATTTCACTATATCATTTCTCCCTCATGGTAGTTCTGAACTCTATGGCACCTGTTTTTCCTACACTCATATATACTGCTTTCATAAATCTCCTGGACCATAATCACATTTCATCTTGTTCATTCTGTCTGCCCTTTACTGTATGCTTCTTTCCTCCAAAAGTTAACTAAGTTTTTATATATATACACAATACAAAAATGAATTATTTATGAGTTTGGATTGTATGAGATTGCAGCTATCATAGGCAGCCATTCCAATCTTAAAATTATTAGAGAAAAAAATGGACTTTATTCTTCAAATAACTTGGTTTTGGAAATGCATTCTTAGAGCTTCAAGTCCCTGTGAAGATGCAATACATCACAAAGGAAATGACTCTCTAGTGTTCTATTTCAATACATCACTGGTACAATGATTCTTTAATAATGTTTGTCAAATGTCACATATCAAGAGAACACTGTGGAACAAAGAAGTCACTATTTATTTATTAGTGCTATGTGTCATTGCAGAGTTACCAGCTGATGCACAAGGTCATGAACCCAGATAGGAGATTCAACACAATTGTTATTATGATAAGCAATGCTATTAATGCCAAGTTCAACATAATTAAGCTTGCCTTGAGGATCCTCAAAGAGTAATTGTGATAATTTTGATGGGGAGGCAAACATTGCTTATGTTGTCAACTGCTAGGTGGAAATTTTAATATAAATTTTATTTTAATAATTTGTAGCTGTTACTTATAAACTATTCACACATCATCTGAACTATGACTTGCTTATTTCTTTATGATTTTGATTGATATGTTTATTTCCTTGTTTAAGGAAATTTTATGTGCTGTATAAATGATACATTTTTGTTAAACTACTTTACCTCTTTTCTGCCTACAAAGATCACATATCTTTTCTCCTAAATTTAAAATTCAAAGCCTATGAAGTAAAATTGCCCTGGGAAAAGACTCATTTAATTGATTTATATTATTTGCATAAATAGCTTTCCTCTATTTACTTATTTATTTAGATTATTTCTACATCACTCTTCCCAAAGGACCAGTTTTCATCTTATGTTATCCTATTAAAACCTTCCTTAGAGAGTAAAGAAAAAGATTACCATATTTCAGTCTTCCACTGAGAAGACATTTTATGATATTTTTGTTGTCTCCTCCTGAGACCAATATAATTATTCCTGTTTCATCAACTGAGCCCTTGGAGAAGCTATATAGTCTCAGAAAATGATTTAAAGAAAAATCATTCAAGTAAATAATATTTATATTTGAAAAGTAAGAAACACTTACTATTTTGAGGCCAGGATTCTTCATGATACTACATCTATCCTGACATTAAATAAGTATATTTAAAAATTATAGAACTACTAAGAAGGTTTTGTAAAATAATGGGATAAAAGATTGACTTATAAAAGTCAACTATATTTCTCTTTGTTGACAATATAATTTGGAAATTAAAATTCTAAAAATTTTAAAATATCGAACATGATTAATTTATAGATTATGCATTTAACAAAATACAGGTACTTATGGAAACTAAAAAATACAAAACCTTTCTGAGTGAAATTAAAAATCCAAATGCAGAAATATACTAGATTCATAGATGTGAAGACCCAAAGTTATCAAGATGTCAATTCTACCAAAATATTTATAAATCTACATCAATTGCAATTGAAATCCCAGAATCTGTTATTATAGAAATTTACAAGTAAAATCTAAAATGTCTACAGATCCCAAGGTACTAACCTAGCTGAAACAATTTTGAAAAGAAATGCCAAGTGAAGTCTGATTTTAAGAGGTTCCAAAAAGCTACAGTAATCCAGAGAGCTGGTTTTGGCATATGTTTATAAATGAAGATCACTGGAACAGAAAAGATAGTCCAGAAATGGACCCAAGTATACATTGTCATTTGATATTTTTTACTTGTCCAAGATAATTCAATTAGAAACAAGTTAATCAGTGAAAGGTCATGAATCATTTGAAAAACATTATTTCATTCCATGCACAAAACATATTTAGAAACATATCATATATCTAAATATAAGTAGCCAAAAACATAAGCCTATAAGAAAAATAGTGTTTTTCCTGATTGAGGGAGGAAGAGTTTTCTTAGAAAAGGTATAGAATGAAGTAAATCATCAAAAAGGCAATTACTACATTAAATTTTATTAGTATTTTTAAAACAATATTCTTAAAATGACACATTATAAAGAGTGCAAGCCACAAATGTAGATATTTGCCAAACATATGTCTGGTAAATTACTACCTCCAGAATATACAATAAAAACACATCTCAGTGCTAAAAAGATACAAACTTCAATAAAAATGGGTAAATATTTCACTTTTTTTAGCAGAGAATATTTTCAGTGGCAAGACACACATGAAAAATTGCACAGTATAATGTTATTTATTAAAGAAATGAAATGAAAACCACATGTGTGTTTTTTTCCATAAGTCCACAAGAATGTCTGAAATTAAAAAAAAGTCTCAGAAAGTTATTACGGAGCAGAAGGAGCTGTTATACACTTGATGAGATGCAGACTGCCACAGCTGCTTTAACAACAGTGTGTAACTTCTTATAAATTAAGATAACATATTATCCAGAGAAACAAAAGTATGTTTAGAGAAAAGCATTTCTGCATATGTGCATAACATCATTATTCCTTAAGAACAAAACTGAAAAGAGAAGAGAAAAAAGAAAAGAAAAAAAAAAATAAACCACTGATACATGCGATGAAATGAATGAATCTTAAAACTATTAGGTGAGGTGAAAGAAGTCATATAAACCACTACATATGATCTGGTTTGGTTTATATTTAATTCTAGGTAAGTCAGACTATAATGACAGACATCCAGGAGATGGGAACAAAATGTGGGATTCATTACAGAATCCCACAGAGAGATTCTTTTGTGTGTGATGATTAAAGTATCTTTTGATTGTTTTAGTGGTTAAATAATTATACATGCTATTCATATTGTACATTTCAAGTTGGTGAATTATATTTTATGTATACTGTACCTCAATATTTTTTTTTCCATTATAGCTGGTTACAGATTTCTGTCAAATTTTCCAACTGCACCGTGTGGTGACCCGGTTACATGTGCATATATGGGTTTGTCACATGTGATTAGAGTTCCCAGTGCTATACAGCTGGATCTCCTTGATTTTCCATCACCTAGGCACTAGTTAACCTCATTCCCTCCCACCCCTCCCCCACCCTCTTGGCAACCACAAGTCTGTTCCCCAAGTTCGTGATTTTCTTTTCTGTAGGAAGGTTCATTTGTGCAGTATATTAGATTCTAGTTATAAGAGATATCATATGGCATCTGTCTTTCTCCTTCTGACTTGCTTCATTCAGTATGAGGGTCTCTAATTCCCTCCGTGTTGCTGCAAATGACATTATTTTATCCTTTTTTTGTGGCTGAATATTATTCCATCGTGTATATATACCACATCTTCCTAATCCAATCATCTGTCAATGGACATTTGGGTTGTTTCCATGTCTTGGCTATTGTGAATAGTGCTGCAGTGAACATGTGTGTGCAAGTGTCTTTTTCAAGGAAATTTTTGTCTGGATATATGCCCAAGAGTGGGATTGCTGGGTCATATGGTAGTTCTATGTATAGTTTTCTAAGGTACCTCCGTACTGTTTTCCATAGCGGTTGTATCAGCTTACATTCCCACCAACAGTGCAGGAGGGTTCCCTTTTCTCTACACCCCCCCAATATTTGTTGTTTGTGGACTTGTTAATGATGGCCATTCTGACTGGTGTGAGTTGGTATCTTGTGGAAGTTTCAATTTGCATTTCTCTAATCATCAGTGATGTTGAGCATTTTTTCATGTTCTCGTTGGCCATCTAATAAATTTTAAATAAAGCTTATTTTTTCAAATACAGCATTTATTTATATTCTGAATCTGTACCCTTCTTGAATCTACCATCTATTGAGTTGTGTCAATTTGCTGCACTTTCTTGCAAAGTAGTATTAAAATGAAATAGATCTTTTGCTACTAAGACAAAACTTGGATTAGATGTTCAGTTAATATACTTTCCATTAACACTAAAGTTTAACAGTAAAAAATGCAACTTCAGTGTAATCAAATGGCACATCTTTAAAAATGGCAATTGCTTCTTACTGGGGTTTTGGTGAGTTTGAAGCTTGACTTTTTAACCTAGCAGACTTGACAATATTAATTTTATGTTGTGTGGCATAGATTTATAAAAAAGGATAAAGTAAAATATTATTGAAATCAGAGAGAGAAAAGAAAAGTAAAAAGATTAAACACAGAACAAGCCGAGGTACAAATTTTTTTCGAATCTGTGTTCAAAATCAGTGATTTATTTCCAATTAAAATTATCATCCATCATGCTAAAATATTGCTGTTAATTAGAATTTTACATGCTTTGCTAGTTTTGTTTGTGATTAATCTGTAAATGTATTTTGGCCTTATAGTTGAATAAGCAATATATAAAAGGTGTTAAAACCTAATTTATACATGACATTAACATTAAAATAAATATAATGTAAGTCACTGTAAAAGGAACAATAGAATTGTATTTTGTTAAGATGACCTATACATTATACAAGTTTGAGGAAGCTGATTAAAATAAGTAGAATTAAAATATTTATAGACCTATAAAACATATTTATATGCAATAAATATATACAAACATATATAAACAAATATTTATATGTGTAAAATGCATTTCAGTTGACAAAAAGTACTTTACATTATTTTGTCCTCAAATTCACTTAGTAAAGGGCCACTTTTTTGTCCCCCAATACATGCAATGACCTTGAGCAAGGCAAATATGCCAAACTTTATTCATTGGTAAAATGGTAATCACGTATGGTTCTTTATGCACACTGATTTGTTGCATCAGCAAAACAATTGAAAGTGACACACAGCTAAAAACGGTATACTGGTGAACCATGTCTATAGAAAATGTGTCCATCACACAAATTCCATGGTCTACTTAATTGGAAATATGAAAAAGTGAAAAATAAACAAGTCCAAGAGCAAAAACCATAATCCATTTGCTTCCTGATATTTCTCTTTTATTTTATAGTCATTACATTTTTGGCTATCCTGGAGTGGCGATGATTATTGTCACCTTGCTAAGAGAAAAGCTTTTTAAAAAAGGAAAACAATCTTACAGGGATTTGCACCATTCTCAATTTATTTAACTTGTCAGTTCTCTGGAAAAACATCAAAGGTCATTAAGCTGTTAGACAAATTTTCCATGTCATTGATATTACCAGTATTTCCCTTTTTGATAGGATCTCCTATGCACCAAAATTTCAAAACATTTAATAATTGCATCAACCTAAATGCTGGCATACTCCCCTCCCCATACAATACACATGTACGTTCACACACACATATACAAACACTTAATTGCTGTTGCTTTAGTTCAAAGAGTTCTTATTTTTCAAAAATTTTTGATGATTTAGTTTCCCAAAGCTCATAATAATTTATCATTTAATACAATTCACTTTAATATTTTGTTTTCTAGATAAATGTTGACTCTCTATAAAACTGCTGTAGCACACAGAATTTCTCCTTCATGTTTTTATAATTATATGAATACTTTATGAAGCTAATATATTCGTGTCAGCAATTGCTTGACTGAGAGATCTAATATTTTCAGCTTCTACTGTCTCTTAGTTATGAAATACCAAATGGTGTGGCATAGAGCCAAGCATTCCTAGACCAGAGGTACTTAGTGCTTGTGAGTTGTGGCAAAAATAAAAACAAAAATTACTTCTATAGCTGTTGTTCTGATGATATATACTTACGTACTTTCCATATTTATTATAATGATGAGTTTATTACTTCTCTTAAAATTTATTTTTTCCAGAGAATTCTCTCATATTCAATTTTTGACTGATTAGTAAGAAGCTGTGTCATTTTTCAAATAATTTTGAGAATTTATATACTCACATAAACATGTCACTTACCTTTAGCATGCTAGATTGTTGTCAGATAGTATTGATGGAATACCTTCAGGTAGACTTGGTTTATAGTTTAATTTGATGTTAACAAAAGAAAGAATGGGAGGAGTTACTATTTTTTTGAGGCAAAGGTATCTAATACCAAAGGGGCTGGGGCAGGAAAAGCACCACAGAGGCTTAAACAGTTTGTTTTTAAAAGTAAGAATAAAAACTGATCGTATAAAATGATCAGTTATATGCTAAAGATCACACAGAAGCTATAATATGTACGCTTGCATTTCTATGTATTTACTGTTCTTTAACCTTCATAAAGACAGTGTTTATGCCTTCTTTTTAATTTTTTTATTACTAAATTTACAAAAATATTGAAAGCTGTGAATAAAGAGAGAATAATGAACACAAAATCTTCCTAAGTATAGTTAAAAGCACATAAAACTTGCCTACCAAATTCAGTATAATTGAGGGCTAATGCTGTACTTCAAACAAGCTGAAATACTTTCATAACACAAAAGAAGCTGTAAGAACAATATGAATAAGAATTAAAAACTCAGAGATGAGATAAATGGAGACATGTATGATTAGAAAATAAACCTGTCAGAGAAAAGGAAAACATATTTCAAATTTGAAAACTGAATTTTAACAAGCAAAATCAAATAAGCACTATATGTAATTTATTATGGGAAATAAAAGTAAATTCAAAAGATACTAGGAAAAAGTTCATACTTTCTAGCACAGGGAACTATATCCAATCTCTTGTGATAGACAAAGATGGAAGATAATATAAGAAATGGAATGTATATATATGTATGACTGGGTCACTTTGCTGTACAGCAGAAATTGGCACAGCATTTTAAATCAACTATAATTTAAAAAAGAATATATAAAAAACAAAAATAGATACTAAGAAAAAGCTAAAAAGGATTTGAGAAAAATAACTATGTCAATAGAGACAATACTGATTCAAACTTGGAAAAAGCTGTTCTATACAGTATAAGTGAGTAAGGAGAGATTAACATTTCTGGTTTGAAAATACCCAAAGAAAAACTGGCAGTCTTCAGTTTAAGTAAACAACAAATTAATTTTTCCTACTGATTTTGGACTTGAGAAAGCATAGATTGATTAACAGATTTTCGAACTTAATCTTTTCAAATAGAGAAGAAATTTTGTCCAAATTATTGTGAACAATTAATGTTAATCCCAAAATCATTCTTTATAAAAAATAGTATTTGATATTACGTCTCAGTTTTTGTCAACATGAAAACACTTACTCTGGACCTTTTTATATATAGAAACAAAATCTACATTTTTTTAACGAGTTTGATTTTCCAAAATATAGTTCCTTATTTCCTTTGACCATATTGCTTCTTTTTTCTTTCCTTAATATTATACCATTCAATATAATATATATTTTACTCTCTAACCTGCTTACTCTTAACTACTTATTCCTCCTAAGCTATTTCCAATCTCTCTCTGGCTATCTCTTTTTTCCTCTACATCTATCTCTAGCTCTAACAAAAAAAAGAAAGAAAAAAATGTGTATGTTTAGTAGGCTACATGGATTATGTAAGGACAGAACAGTCATTTAACGTTGATGCTACTTTGATTTATGAGAAAAAAAAAAGTTCTGCCAATTCATTTCATTACAGGTCAGGATCATTCTGAGTATTCATTTTCAAATAAAGTTCCTATGCAGATCTACCATCTTAGTTTTGTTCTCAGCAACTCTAACCTGAGCAGTGTCACACAATACTTAGATACATTCACAGAGCTCAATTCAGACAATGCTGTTCTGTTCAAACTCCTTTAAAGCTTCCTGAAATAAACATACAACATTTATACTGGCATTCACAGTCCTTTACATTCTGACCATATCCAGCCTGCCATTCTTCTTTCCTCACCCTTGATCTTACATTTTACATGTATACATATGGTATGGTCCCATGATTATTTCTCAAATGCACTATTTAATTTCACATCTTTATAGCTTTGTGCATATAGTATCTTGCTGCCCAAAACTCTGCACCATAGTTTCCTCTTTTGGAACATTTTTCAAATCTTTTGTTCTAAAATGAGAACTTTATTATAATTTCTGAGATGGTAGACATTTTAATTTCCTTTGTATAACCAAGACCAAATACAGTAGTGGATAACTGATAAACCAGTTTTGAATGAATAAATAAGTTAACTAATAAATCTCCTTGCCTTTCCTATAATTTAAGTTTAACTGTTCCTCTTGCTTTAATTGTATTACACCTGGCTTGGTCAATGCACAAATGTTGAATTTGGATTCTGTTCTACCCAATTTGTTCTTTAATCTCATGTAATAGATGAGATCAAGTATGCCTGTGAACAGTTTCCACATAGATTGGAGAATAGATAGATTTTTTGGTTATTTTTCTATAACAGTCCATTTACCTCTAAATGTGGTGGATGATTACCTTGGCAGTAGTTTGATTTTCCTCTACTACTTAGATTGTAGTCCAAACTAAAAAACTGTATTTAATCATCAATTGTTGCTGATACTTGGACATAAACAATCTCACTAGTGAATTATGTTTTCCATCACTACAGTCGTTCTTGTATGGTTGAATTAGGGGATCGTTTATCAAAATGTCCATGTAGGAAAAATAATCCAAACAATATTTGGTTCTGAAACAGGTAGAACCATGCACACGCTTGCTATGGTGCAATCACCATAATTTTGGTAGTATTTTCTTGTAGTTTTTCTTATGATTCTAAACATCTTAAATTTAAGGTTCAAACTAATTTACTATCTTTCAAAAATAATGCTTTAAAATAAAATATTAAATTTTCTTAGATAATAATTACTGTGTTCCAAGCAAGATGGGATATGCTATAGGAAAACCAAGGAACTGTTAGAAAAAGTGTCTCACTTTAAAGTGTTTTAGAGTATATTGAATATACAAGACTGATTTAAGTTGCTCCTAAATAATATATAACAGAATAGATTCTGTGGTGAATAAAAAATATTAAAATGTTAAAAGAATATCAGGAGTAGAAGCCAACGTTAACTAATATCTTCATTCAGTAGGTTGTTTTAAGCACATACAAAGTATTAAGTGATGAAATAGGTAGTTATTAATATGTATGAAAAGCAAAGGTTAAAATAGTAAGTTAAAAAAATCTCATATTCCTATACTCCACAGACTGAAGTGTATTGGGGAATAGATCTTTATAAAATAGCATGCAAATAAAGCTAATTTATTATTACATTCCAAGCTAACAAGAACAGTGTAACCTGTTGCTATTACAGAATATAAGTAGCCTGACAGGAATGTCAAGTAACTTTCCATAAGAAGTAGTGGTGTCAGACACTACTAGTTGGCTGACCTGGTTCTCTAAGCCAGTTTCCCCTTTCTTTACCTCTACTATTAAAATTTCATTTTAAGAAAGAGTCTCTTGAAACTGGACTTTAACGTCTACCTGATAGGTCTAATTAACAAGCTGAGAAGTGGCAGAATCCTAGAATGAAGCAGAAGTTAGACTGACACACTTATTCTTTCTTTCTGTTATTTGGGACATAAATGTGATTCCGAAGGCTCCAACAACTGTTTTGTCTCCATGAGTTAAATACATACACACACACACACATGTGGGCGCGCACACACACACCATAGAGAAGGTGGACAGATGAAAAAAAAAAAAAGATCCTGGATTTGAGTATGTTGTTTATCACCTGTATCAGTCCCAGATTGCCTACTTCCATATTCCTTGTTTGGGAGAATTTTTGATGTCCTATTGCATGAAGCATTATTAATTGAGTTACTATCATGTGCAATTTAAAACACTGATTCACTGAAATAATTGAGCTGATAGTCAAAGGGTGAGTGGATAAGTGAAAGTAATAAGGTGAGGAAGAAATTATTTCAGGACAGAATTTTCCCAGTTAAAAGTAGCTTTTTCTAATATTTTCCTGGCTTCCCTAAAGCTCTTCATATCTTGCTTACAGCACAGTAATTAGAATATGTGAAAAAATAATATTTTACCCTAAAATATATCATTTTTGAAAGATATGAATAAGTTTTATGCCTTTTTTTTTTAAGGCCTCACCCATGGCATATGGGAGTTCCCAGGCTAGGGGTCGAATCAGAGCTATAGCTGCTGGCCTACACTCAGCAACAGCAACGCAACAACGTGGGATCCAAGCTACGTCTGTTACCTACACCATAGCTCACAGCAATGCCAGAGCCCTAACCCACTGAGCAAGGCCAGGGATTGAACCTGCATCCTCATGGATCCTAGTCAGCATCGGAACTCCCTGAAGCCTAAATTTGAAATGTGTAGAATAATGAGAAAATTTTAAGAATTCTAAATGCACTATAAAAAACATGTTCATGGTTCTACCAAATACAGCATGCTATTTGAACAGCTAAGCATTGTGTGTTCAGATCCTGAGAAAGGAAGGACCACGGCAAATTTAATGAATTGATAATTCAGCAAAGATGACTAGAGATAGAGAAGAAGCAATAATATGAATTGACTGGTGAGATGGGTGGATTAGAAACGAGCAGTTTCCTGAAAGTTATATTAAAAATTTCATAAATCATTAAGGCCCTTTACGCTAGTTGATTCAACATCCACCTTTCTTACCCTACCAAACCCTGCTTTTCAGTGAGGGTTAGGGTAGTGGGGAAACTTGTCTTTTTGTTATGAGTGTTGTTTTATAAAATATATGAGTAAAATTTTTGTAGATGTCACAAAAATTTGCCTTTTGGTACAAACTGTAGCTAGTATATTATTATGAATCAACGGAATTTGATGGGAAGTACAAGGGTTCAACTTGGGTTAAAGATGAACAAGTAAAGTTGCTGCAATACAAACTAACCATTAAAACTTTGATATAGTTGAAACTAATATATGTTAGTAAATATTGATGAAGAGAAACAAGGAAATACTAAGTTTAAATTATGTTTTAGTTGATATCCCATACTTTACGTTATATTCTCTATCCTTTAATGGACTTTTCTTATTTTCCTTCAGAGATAGATTATAAGATTTTTTTTTTGCATAATTTTATACTAATATGTTTATTGTCTATTTACTCACTAGTATACTCCATGAGAGATGGAGATTTACCTAAAAATGCAATAACTGTATATGCTTCTTTTTAAAAAATATATTTCCCTTCAAAAATTATTTTGTGAGTTTTAGAAAAGGAAACAATAATAGGACATAAAAAATGTATTTGTAGGCGAGGTTTGAAAGACAAAAAGGAAATATGATGGCAATATCGGACCAGATGAAGATAATAATATTTAGCTTTCAAGGTATATTGTCAGGAAATCCTGTTAACTTGTCAACTTTAGGCCAAAATTGGCCTTTGGATTCCATAGCTGCCCTGGAAAAGAAATAAACACATTGATTTACAAGATCCAGAGCATAAAAACAAAAAGTAAAATAAATAAATAATAAAAGTTATTCAGGAGAAGAAAAACTTACTTGTACTAGGACCTAAAATATTTCCTTATTTCAATTAAAGAGCTATGTAACTAAGAAATATGACAATGACATTCTTACCATGAATGCATAAATCAAAATAAAATGGCTATTTGCCATTGTATTCCCCTTTTTTTTTAGGGGCCACATCCACGGCAAACCATTGTATTCTTCAATGTATTTTTTTAGTATAACAACAAAGCACAAATTAATAAATCCAGTGAACTGAAAAGCTTAATAATTTTTCCTTAACACAGGAGTTGTTCTGGAATAACCAAAAGATATGAGGTGAACTGCCTACGTACAGAGAATGATGAATTTCAAATCACTTGGGTAATCCTTACATTTATCTATTATCTGAGGTTTTGGTTAATTTAAGCAGCACAGAATTTGTAATTAAGAGTTACTAACAAACAGATAGCTGGGAGTGACTTATTTTCAGTTTGCCAATTTATTAAAGTGGAAGTAGAATTAACATACTCTAATAGAAATTGGAAATATTTTTCAGAATGAATTTACCCTACCTCCACTAAAGAACGGAGAATGAATTGTCAGTAATAGTAATATGCAAAACCATACTTATTTTCTGCCAAACATTATATAGGCATTATCTTAATTAAAAATATGGTTCAAAATGATGGAGTTCCCGTTGTGGTTCAGTGGTTAATGAATCCGACTAGGAACCATGAGGTTGCGGGTTCGATCCCTGGCCTTGCTCAGTGGGTTAAGGATACAGTGTTGCCCTGAGCTGTGGTGTAGGTTGCAGACGCGGCTCGAATCCTGCGTTGCTGTGGCTGTGGTGAAGGCCGGCAGCTACAGCTCCTGTTAGACCCCCTAGCCTGGGAACCTCCATATGCTGCAGGTGCGGCCCTAGACAAAAAGACAAAAAAAAAAAGTTCAAAATGAAAGTGAAATATAGTGCATAAGGCATTATTTTATTATTTTCTCTGACAGTTCCATTTAAAAATTACTACAAATTTGAAAACACTGTTTTCCTGTCCAGAATGAGTAGTGGCTCATAATTGCAACATGGGAAGATGAAAGAGGTAAACAAAACATTTTAGAAAGTAAAAATGTCTCTGAAGGCATTTCTTCTAGGAGTTAGTTATTGTATTTGGTAAATCATTGAAAAGTTTAAAGCACCAATACAAATTATAATTGAAAGCGTTTATAGGGCTTTGAATAAATAAAGCAGTATAGGTAATTTGTTGCAAATAAGTTTTGTTGTGTCTGTGTTGTCATCCTAACATGTATTATCATTGAATATTCAGTCTCAATTGCAAACTATAAAACTCCTAGAGATAACATAGGAAAAAAATCTAGGTAAGCATGGGTTTGTTAGTGATCTTTTTTTTTTCTTTTGCCCGTACCTGTGGCATTTGGATGTTCCTGGGCCAGTGATCAAATCCAAGCCACAACAGGACCTATGCCCAGCTGCAACGACACCATATCCTTAACCCACAATGCCACAGCGGGAACTTAAGCAATGACTTTTTAGATACAACACCAAAAGCATGACCCATGCAAGAAATGATTGATGAGCTGGACTTTATTAAAATTAAAATCTTCTGCTCTGTGAGGAACACTGTCAAGAGAACAAGACAAGCCCCAACTGGAAGAAAATATTTGCGAAGGACAAATAAAGACTGTTATCCCAAATACAAAAAGAACTTTAAAAAATCAACAATAAGAAAACAAACAACCAGGAGTTCCCATTGTGGTGCAGTGGAAACGAATCTGAGTAGGAACCATGAGGTTGTGGGTTCAACCCCTGGCCTCACGCAGTGAGTTAGGGATCTGGTGTTGCTGTGAGCTGTGGTTGCAGACGCAGCTGGGATCTTGCGTTGCTGTGGCTATGGTGTCGGTCAGCAGCTGTAGCTCAGACTTGACCCCTAGCTTGGGAACCTCTATATGCTGCTGGGGCGGCCGTAAAAAGCAAAAAAAAAAAAAAAAGAAAGAAAGAAAGAAAAAAAGAAAAAGACCAAACAACCAGTATTTAAAAATAGATCAGAAACCATAGCTTATATATAACTTGCCAAAGAATATAAGCAGATTACAAATAAATACATTTAAAAATTTTTTCACACCGTATGACATCGGAGAAATCGAAATTAAAGCAACAATATGATACCACTGCACAGCTATTAGAATGGACAAAATCCAGAACACTGATAACACCAAATGTTGGCTAGGATTTGGAGCAACAGGATTCTCATTCATTCTGGTAAGACTATGAATGGTATAGCCACTTTGGTAGACAATTTGGCAATATCTTAGAAAATTAAATATACGCTTACCAAACAATCCAGCAATTGTACTTCTTAGTATTTCCACAAAGGAGTTGAAAACTTATTTCTACACAGAAACCTGTAGATGGATGTTTATAGAAGCTTTATTTACATTTGCCAAAAATTGGAAGCAACCAAGATGTCCTTCAGTAGGGGAATGGATAAACTGAGAAACATCCATGCAGTGGAATATTTTTCAGCTCTAAAAATAAATGAACGTTCAAGCTATAAAAATATATGTAGGAAACAAAAGTGCATATTGCTGAGTAAAAGAAGCTAATATGAAAAGGCTACATACTATATGGTTCCAAAAATATGACTTCTAGAAAAGGCAAAACTATGGAGACAGAGAAAGACCAGTGATTGCCAGGGATTGGAGAGTTGGCAGGAGGAGTAAATAGGTAGAGTACATATTTTATTTGATTTTATTTTACTTTATTTTGAAGAATAGTTTATATATAATGTTTGCTAATTCTCACTGCATGGCAAAGTGATTCAGTTATACATATATATGTACTCTTTTATATTCTTTTCTGTTATGATTTATCATAAGTCATTGAATACAGTTCTCTGTGATACACAGTAGGATCTTATTGATTATCCCCTTCATGTATGATAGCTTATATCTGATCTGCTAAAGCCAAACTTCCATTCCATCCCTCCCCCAATGGCAACCAGAATTTTTTTCTCTATGTCTGTGAGTCTGTTCTCTTTCAAAAATAGATTAATTTGTGTCATATTTTAGAATCTATGTAAAAATGATATGTGGTATTTGATTTCTTCGACTTACTTCATTTAGTATGCTACTCTCTATTTCTATCCATGTTGCTGCAAAAGGCATTATTTGTTTTGCAATAGCTGAGAAATATTAAATTGTATATATATATGTACGTATCTTCATTATCCATTCATCTGTCAGTGGGCTTTTAGGGTGTTTCCATGTCTTGGCTGTTGTGAATAGTGCTGCTATGGACATAGGGGTATATATATGTTTTTGAATAATAGTCTTGTCTGGATATATGCCCAAGAGATGTATTGCTGGATCATATGGTAACCCTATCCTTAGATTTCTGAGGAAACACGGAAACACCATACTGTTTTCCATAGTGGTTGCACCAACTTACATCCCCACCAATAATATTGGAGAGTTCCCCTTTCTTCACATCTTCTCTAGCATTTGTCATCTGTAGATCCTTTTTTTTTCTTTTTTCAGCTGCATCCACAGTATGTGGAAGTTCCTGGGCAAGGGGTTGAACCCTTGCCACAGTAGTGACCAGAGCCTCTGTAGTGACGATGCTGGATTCCTAACACACTTTTTTTTCACAAAGGAGTTCCATTTGTAGACTTTTTAATAATGTCCATTCTGACCATTCTGTAGTTTTGATGTGCATTTCTCTAATAATTAATGGTACTGAACATTTTTTTTTATGTATCTATTAGATATTTGTATTTCTTCTTTGGAGAAATGTCTATTTAGGTCTTATTCCCATTTTTCAATTGGGTTGTGGTATAAGCTGTTTGTATATTTTGTGTTGAGTCATAAAAGCTGTTTGCATATTTTGGAAATTAAGCCCTTATCAGTCACATCATTTGCAAATATTTTCTCCCATTCTTTAGGTTGTCTTTTCATTTTGTTTATGATCTCCTTTGCTGTACAAAAGCTTGTTTTTTGTACATTTACTTATTTTTTTTATTTCTATTGCCTTGGGAGACTGATCTAAGAAAATCTTAGCACAATTTATGTCAGAGAATGTTTTACCTATGATCTCTTCTAGGAGTTTTATGGTGTTAAGCCATTTTGAGTTTGTTTTTGGCATGGTGAGGGGACATGTTCTAACTTCATTGATTTGCATGTAACTGACCAGCTTTTCCAATACCACTTGCTGAAGAGACTGTTTTTTTTTCCACTGTATATTCTTATCTTCTTTAACAAAGATCAATTGACTGTAGATATGTGGGTATTTATGGGCTCTCTAATTTGTCCCAGTGATCTATATGCCTGTCTCTATGCCAGTACTGCACTGTTTTGATTACTGTAGCTCTGCATTACTGTCTGAAATCTGGGAAGGTTATGCCTCCTGCTTTGTTCTTTTAATTCAGGGATTGCTCTAGCAATTCTGGATCTTCTATGTTTCCATAAAAATTGTGGGATTATTTATTCTATTTCTGTGCATAATGACATGGGCAATTTGATAGGGATTGCATTAAATGTGTAGAATGCTTTGGATAGGATGGCCATTTTAACAATATTAATTCTTCCAATCCAAGAGCTTGGGACAACTTTCCATTTCTTTAAAACATCTTCAGTTTCTATTATTTTTTTAATAGTTCTCAATGTATAAGTCTTACACCTCCTTGGTCAAGTTTGCAGAGGATTTTAGAGTAGTGAAAATATTCATATGATATTATAATGATGAATACATGTTATTAAACATGCACAATACCATGAGTGAATCCTAAGGTAAACTATGGCCTTTGGATAATCATAATGTATCCATGTAGTTTCATCAATTGTAACAAATATACCACTGTTGTGGGTTGATAATTGGAGAAGATATCCATTTGTGGGTTAGGGAGTACATAAGAAATTTCTATACTTTCCTTTTAATTTTTCTGTAAACCTAAAATTCTCTTTAAAATAAACCATTTATTAAAACAATAACTAAATCATCAAAGGACAAACAAGAGAACATTAGTCACAGACGAGAAATCATTGCTAAGTCCTAGATAAGTGTGAATTTTTATTAACTGAATCTGCATTAATATGAGTAAGATTCCCTTTTTAAAACTATTCCGTGTTGCTGTCTCAAAGCAGCTAGTTGCTATGGCAAGACTAATTATTTTTAATGACTCGGAAAACCTGTGACTAAGTTTGCTCTTCAGTGTGACAAAGAAAAGAGCAGCTTATATTCACTCTTTGCTTTTTTGTCTCACCTTGAATGCATTGTCTTTTCTCATATAAAGCTTGAGTTCTGAGCCAGAGACAGGTTGAAAGACATCCAGTAATCAGTACAGGACTCTGAAGCAGTAGAGACTTATCAACTCTAAAGAAAAAGTAGAGGGAAAGCAGGCCTTCTTCTCTGAACAGAACATAATTCATCATTACAAACCATCACAAGCAATTTGTTCAGAGGAAATCAATGCAGTCCTCCAGTCAATAACTCCCTAACCTTATCTCTACTCTATCTTTCCCAAGAAACAAATTGCTTAGAACTATGGGAAACTCAAAAGAGAAAAATAAAGGAAATTTCACTCTGGTGAAGAAATTTAATTCATTTAGTTCATTTAATTCAGGATTCTGTTTTTATAACACTGGGGTTAGTTTTGAGGAGTATGTAATAATTTTTATTTCATGTCTATATAAAATACTAGTTCTTATGGTAGTTGAATTAGCTTAAGTATTCTGCTTCTAGCATGGACAAGAATTTGTGGATAACTCTGGAACTAATCCTTAGCAAAATGCCTTAAGCTTTTAATATCACTAAATATTTTTAAGAATAAAAACTTGAAATATAAATTAAATTTTTTACTATATTCTAGTTTTAGTTTTCTCTTTTTGATAATTTTACTTCTAGCCATAAGTACATCTTAAGAATTATAATTTTTAAAGGAAAAATGAACTATAAGTGGTTTCTAGTCATTTTTATGGGATGAAAAGTGTGTTACTATTATTAATCTAATAGTTCTTATGTTTTAGGTTATTCAGTTAAATAATATAACTTTAAAGCAGTATATGCCACCACATGCAATTTAAAAAAATGGATGTACAAATACAAGTACAAAAATACAAATAGAAAGAAAATAGTAAAAGACTTGAACAGTTGCTTTACAAAAGATATTCAAATGTCCAAATGCAAAGGTGCCTAATTTCATTAGTGATCAGGAAAATGGCAATCATAAGTATAATTTGATATTACTACAAACTCAGCAGAATAGCTCACATGAAAAAGACAGAAAATATGAAGTATTGACTGTGTGTGGACCAGCAAGAATTTTAATAAATTTCTAGAGAGAAGTATAAATTGGTATGACCAAAACTGAAAACTCTGGCAAACCAACCAAAAGTGAACAGCCAATGCATCCCCTGTGAGTCTAATTCTATTCCTAGGTTTGTATCCAACAAAAATGTATACTTCACCAAAAGACATTTAAATTATGTTCATGGCAATAGTGTTTGTAATTGCATAGAACTGAAGTTATACA
The DNA here is from genome assembly GCA_004024745.2 of Catagonus wagneri. Classification (NCBI taxonomy): domain Eukaryota; kingdom Metazoa; phylum Chordata; class Mammalia; order Artiodactyla; family Tayassuidae; genus Catagonus; species Catagonus wagneri. The sequence goes on from PVHT020003785.1 coordinate 8,733,496, forward strand.
AAAGGCTAAAGGCATTAAAACCAGTAAAAAGTTGCATGTTTACCCAATAGTAAAAGTGTAATGCAACAATATGAATGAACAAATTACAACTATGACTAGCAATATGAATGAAATACATACACATAATGTTGAATAAATAGAGCCATACAGATGTAGGCACTGATTCTACTTATATCATCCAGATAACTAGAATCATTCAAATTATTAAAATGATTAAGATATGACTCCATCTATGTAATATTCAAAAGTAGCATCTGTAGTGTTAAAAGTCAAGATAGTGGTGACCTTGGACATAAGGATGTTACTGAAGGTTTCTGTGCTTCTGATACTTGGGGTGCTAGCTCCATTAATATACAGTCAAGAAAATACAGTCAAGATGTACAATTATAGCCGTTCTCTATTTTGATGTACATTAAAAATCAGTAAATTGCTTACACTTTATAATCCTTGGTAAAAATAGAGCTATTTAGTTTTATATGGAAACAATTATGTTCTCAATACAATTTTTTGTTTCCTGCACACACAAAAGATTAGAAGAAACAAATCAATCATGTCATCGATTGAAATTAATATGTTCACATTAAAGTTTTACTCTAAATGAATTTGGAAGTACAATGTTTTTTGCACAATATCATCTGTGTTTATGCCAAGAAAACACCGTTATGTGGCAGTACAGATTAAGAAGAGGCAACAGGTTACAAAGAACTCAGTATTTCACCTACAATTTTGCTGTGAACATTATCCCAAATAGCCATTTCACATTATTTCATCATTGAGAATTGAGTGCTGATGAGTTGTGGGTTGATGAATTGTGCACATTTGTCATTCATGGACTTGACAGTTCTGCTCACTACACTACTATATATTACATTATTGTTTCTTGAACACAGTTGAACTGCTCATGTTAAATGATGGTTTGATGATTTGTTTCACATAATCTTTTTTCAATAACGAAGGCTGAAAATTGTTGTCCTAAGGGCTATAAGTGATGCAAATCCTATTTTACTTGAACTTCAAACTGTTTTAAAGTAAGTGGAGGGAGTATTTTTAACATCTTGGTTATTCACATTAAATGTCAATATTAATAAATATTGATATTTCTTGTCATTCTTGAAGAAGCGGACAGTTTGGTCTGTATTCCAAGGTAGCAAAGACATGTTCATATTGATTAAAGGCTGCCCTCGTGAGAATGTGTAATGTGCATTTAAGTTCAAAACATTCTTTAAAATTCATTATTATGTACTCAGCAATGATTCAAATATCAGTTGTGATTTATTGTTTTTTTCTGAACAGCAATTTTTATAGTATAAAAATATTTCTATATGTCAATATTCCTAACACAAGTAGAGAAATAACATTTAGACTTAGAGGCTACATTACTGTTAAGGAGGGTCAGTGAACATACTCTTTTGGTTTTGTTTCAAGTGAAGATTTTAAAATATATAATGTGCAAAAAAAGGTCATTTTTATCTGAGACTGTTTCATTCATTTGTAAACTTCTTGCCCTTAGATACAGATTAAAAAAAATTTGTTCTAAAAAAGTTTTATATACTCTGCAAGGGATACCCTTGCTCTTATTCAAATGAGGTTACTTAAAAAAGACACATGGGGGAGAAAGAACAGTCACAAAGAATGTGAATGTCTCCCTTGTAAAAAAGTTAAAAAGTAAAGAAGAATCTGGAGCTGCTCAAAGAGATGCTGAAAGAAAGTAAAAGCATATCCACAAATAACTATAAAGAAACAGTTTAAGCCTACATTTTTATTTAATAAAAAAGTCAAATGAAAAGACTAGTTTGTATTGATACGATAAAGTTACAGAATTCCTTGCAAGTAAGCAAGAGACGAAGTGAACACAAAAGTTTCCAAGAGTTTATCTTGGAAGCAGCAGCCCAGTCTTTGTCTGCATATACGGTGTGACAAACATATTTCTCAGAGATTCACTTTTATCTAAAATTCCTACTCAGATCAACTGAGTGTGAAAATGGAGTGTGATGATCAGAAACCTGTCCAAGTTCTATACTTTGGAGCTTCCATGGCCATGATGGTGGTAGAACCCAGGAAATGGTAACTTGCTTGCTTTGATTAAAGGGTTGGGAAAATTACTTTTGAGATCAGTGGCAGAAGTAAATTTAGAGTTAAATTTGATCAAAATAAAGCAAAATTGGCATTCTAAGGTCATTTTATGCTATTGACATTGACAAAGTCCTTTTTTCTTTTTTTAATAATGATTTTTATTTTTTCTGTTATAGTTTGGTTTACAGTTTTCTACAATATAGCGAAGTGACCCAGTCTCACACACACACACGTACATTTTTTTTTCTCACATTGTCCTCCATCATGCTCCATCAAAAGTGACTAGATACAGTTCCCAGTGCTATAGAGCAGGATCTCATTGCTTATCCATTCCAAATGCAATAGTGTGCATTTATTAACACCAGATTCCCTGTCCATCCCACTCTCTCCCCCTCCCTCTTGGCAGCCACGAAGTCTTTTTGAATCAGCAGAAGTCGGCTTTGATTCCAAGACCTTATTTGGATTCTCCTAAAGCATTTACTAATCTAAGGTTAAGGACCGAGATTTGACTTGGCAAAGCAAAAATTTCACTGAAGAAATTTAAACAGGCAAGGAAGACTTTATTCAAGGTCATTGTAATAAAGAGAATGGCTAAAACGATTCTGAACTCATCTCCACTGAAGCAAAAGTCAAAAAGATTTTTAAAAGCTGGGGTGAAAGGAAGATTGTAGGCCTTCTGTGTTTGTTACTTGGCTTTACCCAAAGTGAAAGTAAACTTTTTTTCATAAGAGGAGGTAGTTATACAATTGGATCTAGAAATCTGCTGAAGTTAGGATCCTACCTTCCCTAGACTAAGCTGAGAGTTAGAGACTCTATCCTCCATGATGAGTACATTTTGAAGGGACAGCTAAGTCCTTTGAGAAAAACAGTCCTGGACTGTAAAAGTGGCAAGAGGCTTTTAAAGATATTTACATCTCGAAATGCACAGAAAGGTTTACTTTGTCAATTTTCCAAATTAAATATTCTAATAATGGGGAGTTTCAGGGTCCTATAGTTAGGAAGAATCCTGTCTAACTTTTAGTTAAACTCAGCAGAACATTAAGGCTATTTGGGTCAGACTCCTGAAGCACCCAGCTTCAACTTTAGTATTCTGTTTACTTCATAGAATTTTATTGTTTATCTTTTTATTTGTGTGAACATATCAAACATTGAATCTATTGTACATTTTTAAATACTCATAACAATACCAAAAGGTCAAATTTGAAATTTGAGAACTGGGTTCAGATGCTTGGCACTGTGTATTACTAGTTATTTTATTTTATTTTTTTCACATTTCCAATTATTTTATTTTTTTTATTTTTTTTCTTATTAACAATGAATTTTATTTCAGTTATAGGTGTACAAAGATCATAAGTCAATACGATAGATTTTGTGTCCCAAACCCACAGTGCATCCCCCCACCCCCCAGATTGTCTTATTTGAAAAACCAAGGTTTTCCAAAATCTGTGAGTCATTGTCTGTTCTTCAAAGAAGTTCATTGTGTCTCTTTAGTTTC
>PVHT020003785.1:8740649-8794254 GCA_004024745.2 Catagonus wagneri
TTTTTTATTTCAGTTATTGTATTTTGCATCTCTTCTTGTTTAATTTTTACAGCTTGTATTTCTCTGCTCAGTGTTTCCTGTAAATGATCAATCTTTGCCTCCAGTTTATTTCCAATGCCTTGCATCATCTTCAGCATCAACAGTCTAAAGTCTCTTTCTGGGAGGCTGATAATCTCATCACTGAGCTGTTTTTCCGGGCTTTTCTCTTTCTCCCTTATCTGAGTTAGAGTTTTCTGTCTTTTCGTTTTTGTAGGTTTTTGGTGCAGGGACCTTTGTGTCGACACGTAGGTTTTTGGTGCAGTGACCTTTGTGTCGACAATAGAGTTGTAGCCTCTCTTAGTTCTGGCCTTTGCCTCCCCTGTGACTAAAGTTGGCATGGGCAGGACTTCCTGTAGGCTTCCTGATGGGAGGGACTGATGCCTCTTAGGTGGGATTGATTCCTAGCCCTCTGATGGGTGGGGCTTTGTCTCTGGATGAGATTACAGGCTGGTTGTGTGCCTGAGGGGTCTTTAGGCAGCTTGTTTAATGATGGGTGGGGCTGAGATCCCACCTGGATTGTTGTTTGGCCTGGGTCTTCTCAGCGCTGATGGGAGGGACCATATTTTTCCCAGAAATGGCCACCTCCAGAGAAATCAGGCTGATGAATGTTCCCGAGAGCTTCGCCTCCAATGTCCTTCCCCCACAACAAACCACAGTCACCCCTATTTTCCCACGAAATCCTCCAAGAATTGCAGTCAGGTTCCACCCAGATTCCTCTGGAGACTGCTTTGCCCTGGGAGCCAGTGCACGTGAAAGTCTGTGTGTGCCGTTCAAGGATGGGGTCTCTGTTTCCCCCAGTCATGTGGAGCTCCTGCACACAAGCCCCACTGGCCTTCAATGCCAGATGCTCTGGGGGCTTTTTCTCCTTGTGCCCAATCCGCAGGCGTGGGGTTTTGACGTCGGGCTCAGAACTCTCAGTCCTATAGCTGAGTCTCTGTGATGCAGTTACTTTCCAGTCTGTGGGGCTTCCCACCCGGGAGGTATGGGGTTGCTTCTATCACGTAATCGCTCCTCCTACCTCTTGATGTGGTCTCCTCTTTGTCTTCTGGAGTAGAATACCTTTTTTGGAAGTTTAGAGTCTATTTGGTTGAAGGCTGCTTGGCATTTAGTTGTAGTTTTGCTGTTTTTCGGGAGAGAAGTTGAACTCCAGTCCTTCTAATCCGCCATCTTAATCCAATCTCCTCCAGTTTTTTTATTTTATTTTATTTTTTTGTCTTTTGTCATTTTAGGGCACACCCGCAGCATGTGGAGGTTCCCAGGCTAGGGGTCGAATCAGAGCTACAGCTGCCGGCCTACACCACAGCTCATGGCAACACTGGATTGTTAACACTGTGTATTACTAGTTAAATGACCTTGAATAACCTAATAAACACAAAAGGCAGTGTTAAGAAATTAAAGTAAATTGAAAGAAAAATAAACATTTCTCAAACCCTATCTATTGGGAACTTTCGTAGACAGACTCTGCAGGGCCACCTGGTTCTGCTGTGATCTCCACTTCCTGGTGTCCATGCTTTTCTGTAATTTCCTTCCCTTGACTCTGCTTGCTTGATGCATTTAGCAATGATATGATAACTCATGGCCTCTAGGTACTGAAGGCAGCATCCAGAGACAGAACTGGATTTTTATTTGGGGTGCCTCTTTTAAATAATTGTGACACTGAAAAGTGACTAGCTTGTTGAACCTCTATTTACTCATCTATAAAATGCAGGGATAATCCCCAAACTCCCATTCAGTTCAAAAGATGAAGGATCCTGTAAATGTTTCAGAAGCTCATAGTTTCAAAAATTTAAAAGAACATACATCGTTTCTATGGACAGTTCAGTTGATGAAAATGACTTAAAATAGTTTTTCTGCATTTCTCTATGTCACTAATGTTATTTATTTTTCACTAAGTATTTGGTGCTGTATGTCTTCTTTGCTGTTTAATAATGCATTAGATACAGGTAATAAAGTATTGCTTTAAAACAAAAAAGAGCATATAGTGATTATACTATTTGTTGCTGTGCAAAATATGAAATGGAAGAGTATACTCAACTAAATCATATTAAAAGCTAGTTAAGTGAGAAAGGCTGCTGGGAAGTTCCAAAGAATGTGAAATTTCTTCTATACTAGAAATAACAAAATTATGTACCTTCTTGAAAAGTATTATCAGAGTAGCAAACCATCTTCAAGTCTTAAATGATTCTTAAATATGGAGTCTTTATTATCTATTTCAAGCTATTTAAAATGTATTTGCTCCAGAAACTTGCAAAATATTTTGAAAAACCATGAGTACCCTGTCCTAAGTTTAAATTGACATCTAAATTTTTTAATCACAAATTTAAATAATTTCTAATATTATAATTTCCAATAACCAACATTTTAAAGCAACTGTTAACATTTTCTTTTAAACATATATAATAAAATACAAATACTATAGTAGTTTGATACTTTCAATTCAGTTTTAAAAATAGGGATCTTAATTAGAAATTAGAAATATTGTATCATTCTTTTACTCTTTAGAATAATAATTCTATTTCATATTCTATCAATGTTTTAATAAACTTAGAAAAATTTAGAATAGTTTTAGAATTATAGAAAAATTACAAAGAAACAGAGTGTCCCAAACAGAATTTATAATGTAGCATGGTCCAGATCCTATATATATATATATATAATGTATTTTTTAACTTTTCAAAGTAACTTCTCACCTATTATTTCATTTCCTTATCTTGGCAATCCTGCCAAACTGGCAATATAGTAATTATCATTTCTACTTTACCTATAAGGAATCTTAGATGGAGATATTAAAGGATGGTCAAAGATCACTAAGGTATGGGTATCTATGAATTTAAGTAAAGACCTATGGATTGTCAGTTTAAATATTCATGATACTTATCAATCATTTCTGAATTATTGCAATTATGCTGTTTATTTTTCACACTTGTTCTTGCCTGGAAATGTATGCTTTTTCATGAGGCCACTTTGAATTAAATTCTTGATCCAATAATGGTCCAGGGCTCTTCTAATATTCAAGAATTTTTTTTTCTTTTTCTTTTTTTTGGGGGAGGTCCACCTGTGGCATATGGATGTCCCTGGGCCATGGATTGAATCCGAAACACAGCTGGGACCTAAGCGGTAGCTGCAGCAATTCTGGATCCTTTATAACCCACTGCACCAGGCCAGGGATCGAACCTGTGCCTCTGCAGCAAGCCAAGCCACTGCATTCGGATTCTTAACCTACTGTGCCTCAACTGGAACTCCCTCAAGTCATCATTTTTGATCACCAGTAAAACACTAAAAATCCAGTAAAATATTTAATAAGATTGAGTGATGATGGGATGGACTGGGAAATTTTTGCTTTTACAGTGTGCTATTTTATGCTTTCCAGTATATTCTTATTTTTAAAATTTCTTCTTTGCAATATAAAATCGAATATATTTCTACATGAAGTTTGTCTCCTATTTCCATAATATCTTATATAGAATTTAGTTTTTATTCTCAACCTCCAGTTTTATGAGATGGTTTAGACTGCCTCACACAGCTTGCAGAGCTTCCTAATGAAATTCCCTTCTAGCCTCATGTTTCTACAGTTTTCATCTTTTTAACTTATTTTAAATCGATTTTGTTTTTCATAAGTAAAAATCACTCCTTTTAGTACATCTGAAATAGCATCTTCCTTTTCAGTTCACATACTCCTTTTATATTTTGTTTTCCACCTAAAATGATTCATATCTACTTATTACATAGAAACAGGAAACTAAAGGTATATGAGAATGGCAGGGAATGGGAGGTTGCAGGTATATGTACATATGAAATTTTATTTGAGTCTCAATACCAGATATATGGGATAGCTTCATTTTTGCAGGTTAAGTTCGGGGAAAGGGAACTTCTGCTTGTGATTTCTCATAGAAAGTCTTTCAGGTATTTCGCAGATCACTGCCCTGAGAGCTCTGGTTCAAACCCCAGCTTTATTATCCCGGTACTGTTTGTGCACTTTGTAGTGTAAAAGCCTCCATCAATAAACATTGTAAGGATGAAATTTACGTTAATCAGTAGGCAGTTACAATCACACTAAGCTGGTTCATCTAGCACATTCATTTAATAATAAAGAGCCCATGCATATCCTTTCCTGTGGAACTGGAAATTAAGCTTGTGGAATGATTTTTTGATACTCATAAAATAGCTTTAAACTTGGATTTAAAAAGCGTTTTACAAATACTAATCCTTGTAACACTTCAACTGATAAGGATTATGAATGGTAGTTTCTGAGAGGAACTAAGAGATCATCCGTTGGTACCCTAAATTTCCAGAACATGAAGCCAACATAAGAAATAGATTTTCTCTGTTCGTCACTCTCTAGTACTCATTTTAATCATGGGATGAAGTTCTTTCAGTAAGTGCAAGCCACAAGTCTGTGATTCTAATTCAAAAAACAACCTTGAGAAATCCAAAACTTCTCAAGAGAAAAGTAGGTCATATAAATGGATAAGTAATGAAATATCCTCTTAAATATACAAGAGTGCACTGTTGAAGATTATTTTGAGAAATATTTATTTTGTAGAACATTTAACAAATCATTTAACAAAAAAGTGTATCTAGAAATCACAGTTGTTATCTACACTGATTATTTTATGTTGTCATGTAATAATCATAAAAGGACAGTGAGTTATTTCCATTGCCATTTCCCAGGAAGGAAGTTATTTGAAGACAGAAAATATCTTTCTCAGTCTGCAGGATCTAGGACTAAAATTCAGCTCTGGTGATCCCAAGATTTGGGCTTGTTTACATCTACCAAACTGCCTTTCTTTGGTAATATCTGTTCTTTATTAATTTCTTTAAAAATTCCCAGGTAATCAATATTTTTATGTTCCCTCTGCTTTCAAACTTGATAGCTTAAAGCCGCAAAGGAATCAAAATACATACTCCATTCTCAAAAGCACTCCAGAATACAAAACTTGGTGTGTATAGTAGAATAGTAATAAATCACATATGTAGAAATTCTCCCACAATGTTATGTAAAAGAGCAAAGCAAATAACTATTGACAGCTAGAATACCTCCAGGTGAACAAAACTGATGTCATTAGACATAATGCGCCATCCATTAATCATAGATATTGAAGGACTCTCCATTATACCAAAAGACTCTTGCAGTCTTGCTTGACAGATGATTCTATACTTCATAGTATGAATTTCCCCATTTCAGGAATATTAGGGTTCAGAATTTTAGACAAAGGTAAGAAAACCATTCTAGGTAGTTAATATGGTTAAAAGTGAGAGTTTATTGCAAAACTGGAAGGAAATGAATTACATTTAGAAATACTGGTTTCTATTTTATTTGGAAGCCTTTTGACAAAAAGGCAGAGAAGTACACTCAGTTAAATAAGATTTGTAGGCATCACTATGTTATAATTTAATTGTGAATATTCCTTTATTATGCAGAATTCTGAGACACACACCCCCCCAAGGCTTTCCTCCTCATTCTGTGCATGCCCTTTATAATCCATAGAGAAATTGGTTTTACTGACATGATTAGGTTATGTTATGGTACAGCTGACCTTAAAGTAGGGCACTTACTTACCTAGATATATCCTACTTTTGTAAAATGCAAATGTTTCTCCAGCTGGTTGAAAAATAGAAAGTGAGACTGGTCTGTAAGAAAGCAAACATCAGCGTGTGAACTAGAGATTGGATCACATGGAAAAGGACCTAAAAATGCCCTCTTGAAGCAGAGAACAGATGCTAACAGACGATTACCAAGGTAACAGGAACCTCAGCTCAAGAAACATCCAAGAAATGGAATTACTTTAACAAGAGTGGTCTTGGAATTTAATTTTTCCCAAAAGCTTCCTGATAAGAACTCTACCCAGCTAAGACCTGAACTTCAACCCTGCAGTATCCTTAGAAAAAATACAGTCTTGGATTGCATGGATTACATGGAATGGACTTCTGACCTAGAGAACTATGAGGAATTAATAGGAGTTGTTTTAAACTGCTAAATGTGTGATAATGTGTTATACAGCAATAGAAAACTAATACAATTCCTAATAATAAGATGCATTAAATAATTGTAAAAAGTAGGTTGACATTTATGTGCCCAGATACCAATTTGTTATCCAGACCGCTTCATACCCTAGTGGGTGTGGATTCCTAATGAGGTTAAAATAGAGGTTTGTCATGTATAAATGCATGTGATAAAATGTTCAAATCTGATAACACTTTCACTGCTAAAGTTATATCTGAGTATTTCAATTAGATTCAGTATACTGCTTTCCTATATAATTGATGAGCAAAAATATTCATATTAGATTTTATAATCAAATATAAAAATATGGAGTTTCAATACTTATTATAATAATGACCATTTATAATCCACTGATTATTCTAAAAAAAAGCTTGATTTTGACTGCAACAAATTCATTGATTTAAATTTCTGAATAACCTTAAATGATTTTTTCTATATTATTATAAATCTATTTCAAAAGACATTAGTCACTGGGAACTATGTCTAACCACTTGTGATGAATCCATATACGTATGTGTAACCCTGTCACCATGCTGTGTAGCTGGGTATAATGGAAAAAAATAAGTAAAATTAAAAAAATAAAAAATAAAAAACATAAGCAAAAAAAAAAAAGAGAGAGACATTTGTCAACTAACAGTTAAGTGAACTTGAAAAAGAGAAGAACTGGGAGTTTGCAATAAATATGGACAGTTCTGAATATTGTTAGACTAAGGATTGCCAAGGACTTCAAAAGACAAGTAATACTCAAGAGGTAAGCCAGGAGTATTTCTAAATGGCAGGTCATATTGAATCACAGAGCAGGAAGCAGTGAAAACAATGATAACATGGAAACATGGCCTGTCTAAAAGGGAAGCAGCTCAGTTCAGACTGATTGTTGATACATGGAAATGTATTGTCTCTTCTGATTTTTCCAAGTAAGATCAGAAATCTAGATCTTCAGTTAAAACTTTCTAGTTTTTAAATCACTCCATAAGCCAAAACTATATGAAAAAAAAATTTAAAGCTAGAAAACTTGTCTCCAACTAGATATAGTATAGTTTATGAGCTATAAAGAGGCCATGTGACATTTTGTAATTTTACTTTCTTAAGAATTTCCTACAAAACAATCAGGATAATTGAGAATAATGAGTAACTGAGTTTGGTTAAGAAATAATTATTTTATATAAAAGGTGAGTTTTTGTCACTGTATTAATTAAAAAAACTGTTGTATTCTTATATGGTTTATATATCTGTGGGTCAGATGGGTGGCTGTACTCAATGCATTTCTGATATTTCTGGCAGAAGTAGATACACAAGGCATGTTATTCTCATGATGAAAGAAGGACAAAAGAGGAAGTATGTATCAAGCCTGTGCTGAATTGAAATCACATCCACTAACATCACATTGACCAAAACAAGTCATATAGCCAAGCCCAACATCAATTGAATATGGAACCTCTGTCCACAGTAGGAGGGAGAGGTAAATAAATATTTACTGATAAATATTCAAACTATTGTGGTCCTAAGCCAGTTACACAAGGTATTTGAAATTACATAATTAAGTTGTGTAAATCCAACACAGATATGGTGTAAAGAGAGTTGTTTTATGAAAACTTACTTCAGTGCTATGAGCTGACTCAATAAAAACAAATAGAAAAAAAAATTCCTTCTTAAACTTTTCCAAAAGGTTGAAGAAGGAATACTCCCAAAAGACATTCTATGAAGCCACCATCATTCATATGCCAAAACCAGAAGAAGATACTACCAAAAAAGAAAATTATAGTACAATATCTTAGATGAATGTAGACACAAAAGTTATCAACAAAATTTTAGCCAATCGAATCCAATGGCATATAAAAAATATCATACACCATGGCCAAGTGGGTGGGATTCATCCCAGGTGCACAAGAATGGTTCAACATATGAAATCATATGCAATCAATGTCATGCACCACATTAACAAAAGAAAAGTCAAAAACCACATGATCATCTCAATAGATGCAGAAAAGCATTTGACAAAGTCCAACATCCATTCATGATTAAAAACTCTTGCCAAAGTGGATATAGAGGGAACACATCTTAACATAATAAAAGCCATGTATAACAAACCCAAAGCAAATATAATACTCAATGGAGAAAAGCTGAAAGCCTTCCCACTAAAATCTGAAACAAGACAAGGATGCCCACTCTCACCACTGTTATTCAACAGAGTATTGGAAGTCCTAGCCACAACAATCAAACAAACAAAAGAAATAAAAGGTATCCAAATTGGAAGAGAAGACGTAAAACTGTATGCATCATGTGTGCAGATGACATGATATTATATACAGAAAACCCTAAGAACTAAACACGAAAACTACTCAAAGTGATCAATGAATTCACCAAAGTAGCAGGATACAAGATTAATATTCAGAAATTGGTTGCATTTCTGTATCCCAACAATGAAACATTAGAAAAAGAATAGAAAAATACAGTACCTTTTAAAATCATACCCAAAAAAATGAAATACCTGGGAATACAGCAGACCAAGGAGGTGAAAGACTTATATGCCGAGAACTATAGAACATTAATCAAGGCAATTAAAGAGGATTCAAAGAAGTGGAAAGATACTCCATGCTCCTGGGTTGGAAGAATTAATATCATAAAAATTACCATACTGCCCAAAATAATCTACAGATTCAATACAATCCCTATCAAATTACCCATGATATTTTTCATAGGACTAGAATGAACAATCCAAAAATTTATATGGAACCATAAAAGACCCAGAATGGCCAAAGCAATCCTGAGGAACAAAAAACCAAGCAGGAGGCATAATGCTCCCAGACTTCAAACAATATTACAAAGCCACAGTAATCAAGACAGTGTGATATTGGTACCAAAACAAACATATAGACCAATGGAACAGAAGAGAAAACCCACAAATAAACCCAGACACCTACAGTCAATTAATCTTTGACAAAGGAGGCCAGAATATAAAAAGGGAAAAAGACAGTCTTTTCAGTAGGTGGTACCGGGAAAATGACAGCTGCATGAAAATCAGTGAAACTGGAATACACCCTCACACCATGCACAAAAATAAACTCAAAATGGCTTGATGATTTAAATGTTAGACAAGACACCATCAAACTCCTAGAAGAGAACATAGGCAAAACATTCTGACGTGAACCATATAAATGTTTTAAGTCCGACTCCCAAAGTAACAAATAAAAGCAAAAAAAAAAAAAAAAACAGTGGGACCTAATCAAACCAACAAACTTTTGCACAGGAAAGGAAACCAAAAAAGAAAACAAACTACAACTTATGGAATGGGAGAATATAGTGTCAAATGATGCAACTGACAAGGGCTTAATCTCTAAAGTATACAAACAGCTTATACAACTCAGTAGCAAAAAAGAAACAACCCAACTGAAAAATGGGCAAAAGACCTGAATAGGCATTTCTCCAAAGAAGATATACAGATGGCCAAGAGGCACATGAAAGAAATGCTGAACATCACTAAATATTAGAGAAATGCAAATCAAATCACTATGAGGTACCACCTCACACCTGTCAGAATGGCCATCATTAACGAGTCAACAAATAAATGCTGTAGAGGGTGTTGAGAAAAGGGTACCATCCTACACTGTTGGTGGGAATGTAAATTGGTACAACCTGTATAGAAGTACCTCAAAACACTAAATATGGAACTACCATATGACCCAGCAATCCCACTCTTGGGCATCTATCCAGATGAAACTTTGATTGAATAAGATACATGCATCTGTATGTTCATTGCAGCACTATTTACAATAGCCAAGACATGGAAACAACCTAGATGTCCATCCACAGATGAATGGATTAAGAAGATGTGGTACATATACACAATGGAAAACTACTCAGCCATAAAAAAGAACAAAATAATGCCATTTGCAGCAACATGGATGGAACTAGAGAGTCTCGTACTAAGTGAAGTAAGTCAGAAAGAGAAAGACAAATACCGTATGATTATCACTTATATCTGGAATCTAATATATGGCACAAATGAATCTTCCCACAGAAAAGAAACTCATGGACTTGGAGAACAGGCTTGTGGTTGCCAAGTGGAGGAAGAGGGAGTGGGATGGACTGTGAGTCTGGGATTGATAGATGCAAACTATTGCATTTGGAATGGATAAGCAGTGAAATCCTGCTGTATAGCACAGGAAACTATATGTAGTCACTTGTGATGGAACATTATGGAGGATAATGTGAGAAAAATAATATATATGTGTGTGTATATGTATATATGTATATATATATGTGTGTATATACATATGTATATATGACTGGGTCACTTTTCTATACATTAGAAATTGACAGAACACTGTAAACCAACTATAACAAAAAAAATAAAAAGCATTTAAAAAGTAAATGAAAAAATTGTGTTGACTGAGGTATAGATGACTTTGTTGTGAAATATTGGAGGTTGTGGACAGGTAGAAATAAAATTCTGGATGATCCTATGCTAAGATTGCTTTGCTATAATCTTTAACTTTTCCCTCCACTTTAAAAAAAATGGAAAAAATAAATAAGTATATTTAAAAAATAAAACAACACCAAACTAATTTATAAATGATGAGTGACTCTAGTTAATGTACAATCTTATAGCATTCCAACTGGTAACTTATAGCCATAGAATGGCTTGCCAGTACATCAAATAGTATGTTTGTATTCATGTGTGTGTTTGAATTTAAATTAAAATGTTTAAAGTATTTACACATTGAAAGTTGTGATTTTCTAAGTTAACTTGCTTTTTAATTAACTGAAAATTACTCTTCTTGATCATATCAGAGATAAGAACCTCCTGGTTAAAAAAAGGAGATTCAATTATCCAGTGAAAAAAAAATGGATTTTAGCCTAAATTTACACCTTTAGCTAAGTACCAAATCTTCAAAAACTCACTTGACCCCTCTCCTCTTGAGGACAAGTTGATTAAATTACAATAGCAGTTGTAAGTGAATGGAATTCCCAATGAGATGTATAGCACTTTAATCTCTTCATTACTCTGGGAACCTTAGCAAAACAGCCTTTTCTAAATGTCTCTTTCACTAGATCACCTTCTAATCAGTGTGTTCAAACAAAGGCACTGTTAAAAGAATTTAACCAAATCTTCTCTGGCTCCAGAGTTACTTTTGCCTACTGGTCACAAGTTCGTTGAGAAAGTAACTAGTTTTAGCCCTGAAAAACTACCCAAGTATGCATAGCTTATGTTTCAAACTGAATTTAAGCTTTAAAAATTAACTGTTCCGGATATATTTCCTTGACTTTATTTTTAATATTTCCCGTAGAACATTTCCGCTATTTTGAATTTCTCTGTGATAATAACTGACAGGTTTGGTTAGGGTTACTTTCTGCATGATTTCAATGACTTCTTACTCTTTTTAAAAAAGAACTGGCCTCTTCAATTTTCATTGTGTGTCCACACTGCTTTAGTGGAATTGATTCTTTTGAACTAAAAACTACAGTCTCTTTTCACAAGTTTTCATTCCGGTTATTTAATTTTGAATTGAAAATATGATTACTGTATTTTCCTGAGAAACTAGCATTTCCCAAGGAGACCAAGAATTATGGATCAATTCATTTTAGATTCTTCAGTTTCTTTTCTTTGCTGTTAGAATAATAAAATTCCGTTGTTGCTGAATAACTACTTTATTGTACACTGTCAGCTTCATCTTAAATACAATCACACTCTTAATATGCAGGTTTTATCTAGAAATCTTTTATTGCATTTCCCTGGTATTGCTGGTTAAATGCTTTGTATACATACTAACTTTACTATATGTTGGCTCAAAATAGATCTTCCATTATAAAGTCTTTCACAGACCCAGATATCATAATGGAATAAAATATTTGCATTTATATTTTACTGTAATATTTTATCATAAAACTTGGGATAAAGAAAGGATATTTACAATTTTGAAAAAAGCTCTTATTGACTGTTCACATACACATATACTCTATCCTAAAATGTATCTTTCCTAATGATACCAAATAACTATTTCAACACAAAAGGAATAAAATTAAAATGTCTTTGATATGATAACCTTTAATCTCTTCCTGTAGTAAAGTTTTACTAGCTTGTTATTGCCTAGAATCGGTAAGACATTTAAAATATATCAGGAGAGAATTGTGTGGGTCCTTATGCCCTATGATGAGTCACTTTTCTTTGTTTTTCTATAAGATAGTTTTCAGAAGTCAACATGTACAACTAAAATTATTGTAGAAATTGATTGTAATTCTGATTTGAAGTTGAATTCCTTAGTAAATTGTAGAGGAAGTGGGAAGCTGAAATAGAGTAGTCCTTATAGTTTGAATTTTCTAAATTTATTGATCATTGTTTTTTCAATGTAGGTAGGTGGGATAACCATTAAAAAAAAAAAAAAAATAGCCAGGCAGTTAGGTAAAATATCCAGTCAGACCAAAAATCAGTTCTGTTGTTTTTATTATATAAACTAATGGCTGTGCCATTATATTCAAAATTAGAATTATCCTATTCTTCTTTTAAGCAAAAATACCCGCAGTATATGAGTGTGTTAATTAGCAAATGCAGTATGTTTGTTGCAAGAATTCTTTCCTTAAATGTTGGAAAACAAACTTTAGTCCAACAAACTCAACTAAGTTAATTCAAAAAAATAATGGAGAGGGAGTGTGGAACAGTGGAACAACCTATGGACTGGCATCAGCTTGGGTCCTAATCCAGATTCTGGTACAAACTGGCTATATGAACTTTAGCAAGTGGTTTCTTCTCATTTTCTAGGGAATAAAATTTTAAAAGAGTTGAACTCCCAGGTCTCTTTCAGATCTAAAATTGTAGAATTCTACTTGGTGGAAAATATTTTCAAGCAGTCTTTACTGAGAAAAAAAAAAAAACCTCCTTAAAAAAAAATCAAGCACTGTAGAGAAATAGCTGTTCACATTTTGTGTATGTGTGTGTGTCTGTGTGTGTGTAAAATCTTCAGGAAAAAAAAGACTTATTTAATGTTTTAAAACATTAACCAACTCTATATTACAGACTAAAAGAGAAGAATTTTTTAAAAATTAGAAATACAGAAGTCTTCTAAATTATTCCAGGTATTAATCTTGGAGTTCATCTGCTTGGTTCTGTAAAATAGTATTAGCCCATGAATGTTAGCTGCGGCTGTCACATGACAGCAGGGGGAGCTCTAATACTGTTTTGTTTTATGTTTGTTCCCTGTGGATTTAGGAAATACTCATTTTTAATTTGGTTGTGAAAATTAATATTTAAATATGATAAGGCTTCAGGTACTGGTTCAAAGTGCCATTATAACACTCGGTCAATCATCTTTATTGAGTTCATCTTTGGAAAAGTATGATTATTCAAAACCTCTTTATAGGAAAACAAGATATGTGTGAATATTTGTGTATGTATATATCCAATATAAAGATGAAGAAATTTACTTGTCAGCATGTTCATAATCTTTCAAAGTGGCCATATAAGCAAATTTAATCTCTAGTTGTTTTTTTTTTTTCATTTATTCCCAAAATAATTTTTATTATGGTTTAGCTTAATTTCATACTGAATTAGTCTAATATTAAAGTGGGAATATTGTTTTTCCTGGATAATATTATCTAAAGGTGAGCACAGAGAAATTAAATGAGAGTATTTCCATGAGCTAAAATCTTATACATGTAGATATACTACAGATTGTTCTGTTATCAGGGATCAAGATGAAAACTAAGATGGCAAGGTAGTAATTTCTTGTGCTTTTAAAAGAAAAACTTATAAATGAAAAGTAAGAAGACCACTGAAAGAGAAATAGAAAAAAAATAATTTGTGAAGTTCTCCATATCCTTTCCCTTTTACTAATCCTTAAAAATATTAACCTTTTGTAGTGTAGTACCCTATTTAGCCAGCAACTTTACCTACCCTTGTCTAAACCATTGCTTCTCAAAAGTTTATATGAATTATTAATACAAAATGTTAATATTGGGGTCATATTACAGTGCACATTCTGTATTGTAATAGATCAATAGGTCTGGAATGAAGCTTTCACCACAGAGTTTATAGAAACATTAGGAGGTTGCTACTGCTGCTGCACCATGAACCATGCTTTGATATAGTTGCGAGATAATGTATCTAAGCTTGGACTATATAAATCTCCCATGCCCCAAATCTCACTGTCCTTCTTATTTTTCTGTCAGGTGAAAATAACCATTGAAGCTAAGATAGTAGAGTATTCATCAAGCTGGATCTCTGTTTGACTGCATGGAGATTTCTCTAATGCTGATTGGCAGTAACCTACTGGATTTATATAATTGAGAAATAAACTTTATTGTATTAAATCACTGAAATTTAGGGCTTATCTGTTATATCAACTAGCCTTATCTTACTAATATATCTATATTAAGATTATTTTTACCAATGATGACATACTTTTTTTGCTTTTATAAGAAAGGATATGTGATAAATTCTAAACGTAGAATTTCTACTCAAAATGGAATACATAGGAGTTCCTGTTGTGGCGCAGCAGAAACAAATCCAACTAGTATCTATGAGGACATGGGTTCTATCCCTAGCCTTGCTCAATGGGTCAGAGATCCAGCGTTGCCATGAACTGTGGTGTACGTCACAGACATGGCTCAGATCCCACATTGCTGTGGCTGTGTGTAGGCTGGCAGCTGTAGCTCCAATTCAACCCCTAGCCTGGGAACTTCCATATGCCACAGGTGTGACCCTAAAAAAAAAAAAAAGGGAATACAAATTTTAAATAATAAATATTACCAAGTTGAAATTTTAAAATACTATATCAAGTTACATACCTAAAAGGCAAAAAAATATATTTTTTCAAAAATTCTCACTTCTAATAGGTACTCCTAAATTTTTATGTGTGTTTTTTTTAAAAATATTGTAAAAACACATAAAACTTACCATCTTAACCATTTTTAATTGCACAGTTCAGTAGGGTTAAGTATATTCACATTGTTATACAACAAATCTTCAGAACTTTTTTACTTTGTAAACTGAAACTCTGTACTATTTACTAACTCCCTATATCCCCTTCTTCCTAGTCCCTGGTAAACACCATCTTTCTTTCCCTTTCTATGAATTCGACTGCTTTAGATACTTCAAATAAATGGAATCATTCAGTATTTGTTTTCTTGTGTCTGACTTATTTTACTAAGTATCCTGTCCAAGATGTATACATGTTGTAGAAAATGACAGGATTTCTTTCCTTTTTAAGGCTGAATAATATTCTATTATATGTATATACCACATTTGGTTTATCTTAATAATTTGTAAACTTTATCTGATGGATAGCTACAAAACAATAATGTTCTTTACATTAGTACACTTTTTTGTTCATAATAGTTATAATACATTTTATATCATCTAGAAATTAACCGATTTGTCAAGTAATTTACCTGGGACTTTTTTTTTGTCAAATTTTCTATTACATATTGTGTACTGATTTATACAAACTCATTATACATCATTTATTCTAGCCCTTTAGGTGTTATATATTTATTTTAATCATCACAGCTTTAAAATAAATATATAATCAGAACTGGCAATATTTTCTCATACGGTTTCTAGGCAACAGTTTCTTTGGTTTTATATGCAGAAATAATTTAGTCTCCGTGATTTGATTTTCAAATAAGCTATGAAATTGAACACTACAGTGTAGAAAAAAATTCACAATGGCTATATTATCTCTACTCCTTTCCCTAGTAAAAATTGAATAAATAGGGTGTTCGCCTTGCGATGAAGCAGAAATAAACCTGGCTAGTATTCATGAGGACATGGGTTTTATGACCCACTCAGTGGGTCATAGATCCAGAGTTGCTGTAAGCTGTGGTGTAGGTCACAGAAGTAGCATGGATCTGGTATTCCTATGGCTGTGGTGTAGGCCAGCAGCTGCAGCTCCAACCGCTAGCCTGGAAACTTCCATATGCCGCAGGTGCGATCCTAAAAATAAATAAGTAAATAAATAAATAAATAAATACTGAATAAATAGTAACTATTCATTAAATTTGAACCAAAGTAGTATATCCTAAACAATACTTAGAAATTCCAGTAACTCTTTTACTCGACAATCCACACACATTTTCCTTAACAGCAAGTGTTTTTTCATTTTGTCTCACGTTAAACGTAGGATCTCCTTTAAATAAAAGATTGCAGCAAAAGGTTGATTGTTCTCTTTTGTGAAATTTCATTGCAGTCATCTCTAAGCATAGCCTGGATGCTTGATGATTTTCTGAGTGTGAATTTCGGAATCCTCCATGTTAATCTTAAACAGATTTATCCTTGTTCCATGCCTAAAGGGAAAGACGTCTGGCCATGACTTTCCACATAATTAGCCTTCATATTAGAAAATTAGAAAATTGTGTCTTTGCCTTCTGCTTATGTTGAAACATTAAAATGCAGTTCTGTTTCTTCTTATCATGAACTTTTAAATATGGGTAAAAACAAAGTCTTCTTGATATTTATAATAGTGGGGATAAATTGTTAAGAATTAGGAAAGATCAGACCTCAAGGGATTTTTTTAAAGCTAAATATAAAATTGAAAGCAATAAATGAATTTAAGCATCTGCCAAAAGGCTCAGATTTATATATAATGGAAATTCCAGCTTAAAAAAATATATAAACTAAATCAGATTTGCAAGTCTAAATATTTCTTTAGGAGATAGATACAAATATCGTTTCCAAATTTCTCTACTATACAAGATTTATCTCAAAATTTTGTGTTTTATGAATGACTGAGATCCAAAGTTAGAAATTATCAAGAAAATAATTTATGAAGAAACTCAGTTCATCTGGCATTTGTAAAAATTAGAAGACACAGCCTTCAATATTCACAAAAGTTAAAGGAGCATTAGGCAGCCAATTAAGCCAGTCTGACACATTAAAAAGCAAAATAAAACACTGAAAATCAAAATGAAACAAAAAATATGTTTCAGTGAAATACTGCTCCATATATGTGCCACTTCACTCATAGTCAATAAAATATTTGATAATAGAGCTTGTTTGGCGAAATGTTTGCTAACAGAAAAAAATATACTCTACTAATAAGCTTGCTTTTGTCAGTTGGGACTAGACTGGGAAATAGACTCTGAAATGAAGATTAGCATGCAGATCTATTAGAAGTATTTTTAAGTTCAACATCTGCAGAAAGGAAATGAGGGAAGGATTGGGCAGAAGATGAAATGAAGCAGTGATAATGTTTCTGTAGAAGTCTGAGCCAATACTACGGATGGATAATCGTTAAGATAGAGTAACCCTTCAAAGCTGTCCCAGATTGGGAAGAGAGTCAAGCATTTGTATTCCCACATGGATCAAGTATTGGATACAGGCTGACACTGGATGGGGGACTAATTTAGGTGATTTCCAAAAGGAGATGAGAGTCAAGGGTTGTATAAACAAAAAGCAAGTGATTGCTCTGATATTAATAATTACAGTAGTAAATTCTTTGAGATATAAAACCTAATAATTTATTCTGAAAGTTTCTTTTTGATGTATAACTAAGACCTAAATTTTCCAGCAATATTTCCTTTTATTATTATTTTTTATTCTGCTTCTTCACCCTAAATATTTTGAAGAGAGATTATTGAAGATCAGTAGATTTTTTTGTTTTTAACCAGCCTAGATTAGGGCATTTTCATAACCTGGAAAATGCAGGGTTCTAGACCAAGACTGGGAGAATTCATAGTGAACTGGAACAGGAATTCTCTGGCTTTTCCAGCAGTCCTGGAATAACTTCTCCCTTAGCTTCAAACTTAAGCTCAAACTATCAGTGGTCAATCCTCTGGCTAAACTAAACATTAATTCTTAAACCTTAGTGTGATAAGAAAAAGCAGAGAAGTCTGATAAATTTTCAGAATTTCTGTACAAAACTCTCAAATTCTCGTTTAATAAATTTGGGAAAGGGCCCAGAAATCAATACAATAAACAACTAATCCAGATGATCTGAATACAGAGGTCAACTGATAACAGTTTGAGAAATACTTAGGGCTGTCCATAAACTGAATATGGTAAGTGCAGCCTTTGAGTGATAAACATTCTATAGATATTTAACTAGTGAAAATGTAATGCATTTGCAGTGTGCTTTACAGCAGTGGATTAAAATACTAAAAGACAAATCATTCCTTTGTTTTCTGGTGCACTTATTGATCCCTCATATTGATTTATGTTAAATGACTATGCAATAATTAACAAAATAATTCCTAGTTCAGCTAGAAAATCTCTGTCTTGACTGATTTTCATCTGTAATTAAATTTAAGATCTGCTTTTAGGAGTAAACGTCATAATTACCCCAAATGTTGTGATTTAGTCATGGTAATTAAAACATAGTCATTTATTTTCCAGAGAATTCCAATGATCCGTAGGATTTAAACATATTCCTGTCAGCTGCTTTTGCTACATTAACAATTCAGATTCTCATCTCAGTTTATGTAACTATTTATAGTGTTGTTATGTTCTATTTTTTAGGCTAAATTCCCTTTTATTTTAGCAATAATTATTATAACCAATCTTGACAGCAAGTTGCAGATGAACCTCTCTGTTGCAAAAGGCAGTTTTCATTCTAGCATAAACAAAATCTGTATACATGCCCAAAATGCATTCATCTGTACAAAAAAATTAAGCTTCCATTAAATGATAAAATAAATAGCATAACATAATATAAAAGCAAGTTAGGATAGTAGAAATGAGGTATGCATCAGACCTCTTTCTATTTTTATATCAAAATCACTGTTAACTTTTTGACTGTGTCTTTAATAAGGCTTCTTAAAAACATGAGCACTATTGAATTCATGAATTTTAAAATGAGAAACAAAGGATGTATTTCTCAAAATTGCATTAAAAATGGGTGGGAATTGACTTTCATCTGGCTATAGACATGAAGATGTTTTCTTCAAAGGAAAAGAAAAAAAAAAACCTGAAATAATTCTTTCTTAAACTAAAGACAGAAAAAAGTTTACCTTTGACTGAGATATTTCAGTGATTACAAAGTATGAATTATTCAGATTATCTCTATAATTGTTCACAGTTGTATTTCATTTAACTCTGTTTTTAGCTCCAGACTTATATAAGACATCCTGAGGTTTCAGTTATTCCAGTTTTGATTCCTTTTTTGGCCCTGTAGAAGGACCAGAACATGAGTTTAGAATTCAATTTATAAGTATTTATTGGGCACATACACAGAAAACATGTACATATAACTAGCAGGAAATAAAAAGTGCAGCTAAAAGAAAGCATTGTGTAGTAAAAGTGACTACCAAACAAAGTGATAGAACTAGAATTAAAAATGATTTTTGCAGACTGCTGATTCCACACAGTTAATTGTGATTATGTAAAGTTTCAAGAGACCAAAACTCTCACTGTTACAGTGAGAATTAGCTGGGTAGTTTTTGTTGTTGTTGTTGTTGTTGTTGTTTAACGCATGAGAGATCTGAGGACATAAAGTCACCATCATACTACTATTTTTTTTGTTGTTTGTTTGTTTGTTTATCCTTTGCTATTTGTTAAGTTTTGTGTTGAGAACTTGATATAAGGTGTTATATAGGTGTTTCTCACTGTCTGATTTCCACTCCCTTTCAAAATGTCTCCTGTATTGAAGGGTAAATGTCATGGAACTAAATGCCACAATGAGAAAATACTTGTGAGAGATTTGGAAGGCAACAGAGAGAAAGAAGCTATTTCTCTTCCTACAAGTCAAGGGATATACAGTAGAATTTGGCAGATACATGGTTTTGCAGTAGCCTCATGATTTTGCTGGAAATTGGTAATTGGAATAATTGCAGGCACTTCTGACCATTGATACTCCCTTATCTGAAAGGCCTAGGAGTCAATCCTGAGATCTGGAGATGACTTTGCCTAAATTTTACTCCTCCACATTTTTCAGCAGTTTGTAAACACTCCATATTTTTCAACAGTTTGTACTTCCTTGTACAGTATTCCTTCCTTCATGATTCCTGGAAGATTGATGTTTTCTAGACCCTACCCTGACACTGATTCTTATGAACCGTTTTCTCTACAGTAAGTTTAGATATGTTTAGGCCATGTTCAAATTTAGTATATTTTTCTAGAGATCCACAACATATTAGGGTTTTCTCCAACACAAGGAAAATGTTATGTTAATGTTCATAGTAAATGTTCAAGTGACTCTTTGTATAGATAAAATAACATGAAAACTTTACTCTCTCTAAGGTAATAGAGAATGTTACTCAAATTGACATCTCTATGTTTAGGAAATAATTATAACCAGATTTTCTTTTTCTTTTTCTTCTTCTTCTTTTTTTAAAGGCTGCAACTGTGGTATATGTAAGTTCCCAGCTAGAGGTCGAATCAAAGCCTAAGCTGCTGGGCTACGCCACAGTCACAGCAACCCCAGATATGAGCTGCATCTGCAACTTACACCCGTGGCTTGTGACAACACCAGATTCTTAACCCACTGAGCGAGGCCAGGGATCAAACTCGCATCCTCATGGATACTAGGCAGATTCTTAGACCGCTGAGACACAACAGGAACTCCCAAGTTTGCCTTTATTTGAATAGTTTATAGAAAATTTAGAAAGGATGAGAGTATTTTTAAAGATAACATGATAAATAAATTTATAATTTAGGTTAAATAAAGGCAATTATTCTCAATAGTAAGTGTACGGATTTCTACTGGCCTTTAGATATAACCATAGGTCTTTTTTATCTGTTCTGCCAACAAAATGCTTCAATGATACCATTGTAAATTATATCTGAATAAAAATGATAGAGGAGAATTACAGAGTGTGGTAAATGCAGGTATCCTCCAGTAGAATGTGGTACCTTTGATAGAGTCCAGGTTTAACTTTAATACCTACAGCGTTCCTTGGGTGGGCTTGCTTTTGTTTATTGATTCAAACATGAATGTGTACAACACATAATGTTGTCTATACCCTTAAGGAGCTCAAAGATTATTTCAGTGCTGCCATTTTCTTATTCTGTGGCTTGACTCAGAACAGCGCAAAGAAGCATATTCCCTTAGATGTTGTCATGGTTAGGACACAAATTATTTGACAACCTGGTCATATAGCTGTAGTAACATGGATAAGCTCTGTTTCAGCACATAACTGGGGATGTATAGCTCCATCAAACTAAGAAATGGCAGTAATATAAGAACATGTGTTGTAAATGGGGCAGTTTAGCAGAGCATTTAACGATAATTTTGCTGGAAATTGCAGTAAAGGGAATAAGAAGTTCACACATCATGCAATACTTACTCTTGTAAACATTTACAATGAGGTCATTAAAGGGTAATTTGCTCTTTATGTCTACCATTTCACTGTTTGGGACTTTATATATTAACTTTTAGCAGCAAATGATTATGGTTCAAAAGACAACTACCGTATTTATTATAATGCATTTTTTAAAGGAAAGGGTAGAGGATAATTTATCTATAGTAAATACAATAGTTGAGATTATTTGTTGGCTAGAAAATCAGACTGTAGTCACTAATCTGAGGTATGCACAAAAATCAAATTTGCATCCTTAATGCGAAAGATTTTTCAAAAAATATATCAGACACTATATATGTAGTTTTATTAGTGTTCAAAGAAATAATTTCAGTTTCTGAGTTAAACATACCATTTGCAATCATTTTTAAGGCAATAGAAAATTTAAATATATAACACAAAAACATACTTAATATAAATTATTGTAATTTCTAAATCATTCTGTTACTATGAGGTACAAAATATAAATTGTAATAAGCAATTAAATCTATAGGATTCCAAAGTTTGAAGTGGTCTTCATGAGTGATGAATGTTGTCTTTTTTCACTGAAACAGCACAATGTAGAGTTCAAACTCTAAAGTATGTATATATGTATGTACATTCAAAGATTAGAAGTCAGAACCCTTACTTAAGATGAAAGCCTAAGTTAAATCTCCTAAAGATAATGCCCAGTTGGAATCAGAGCTAGAGGGAGGGGTGGATATCTGTAAGATCCCCATCATTGAGTAAATAGCCCAAACACGTAAGGTAGGGAATGACATCCTGTGGAAAATCAATAGTGGACATGTGTGCAGAGGTCTGGGGTTTGAGGCATCAGTCTAATGCACACCATTTTTTCAGAGTAAAAAGGATGATATAGTCTTCTCAGTTTACAAATCCAGGTAGACTGGACCAGATGTGGTCAAAAATTTTAAAGCACAGACCCATGTTTTTCATAGGGTGACATCAATGATGATGGGGAAAAATGAAGTACCCTTGTCTTAGAGCTCCTTTCTTTGAAAATACTTGATAAACATACTTTCTAGGACTTTGACTTTGAAGCAGAACCATAATGTGGTTTACTTATCTCAAACGTTTCTCCAAGTTGGCAACTAGTGTCTATCTCCAGAAAGAGTTCTTTCTGATTAAATAGCTGTGGACTATCTTTCTAGAGTTGAAGGGTTTTATGAGGCTTTTAACTGTTTTTGTAATTTTCTCTCTAGTTCTTGAATTTTATACTCCTGTATTTAAACTTCTGATATATTCTGCTTCTTCTCTCTAAATTATTTTCTGGAATCTGTTTCTATAGAATAGCTACAGAGGTGGTGGTTAAGCTTCCTGCTTGTGTTGTAGTATTGAGTGGATGACATATTGGATCTTTTCTACCTTTGGGCTAGCTTCATGTACGACACTTTTCCCTCTGAAAATTTAATAATATACTCCATAAAACTTGAAAAATTTCCATTGAAGTTTATCTTTCTATCGTATTTATACTCTTCTCTTTGTTACCCAGTTGATTTGGAGATTTTCCACTAGGATTTTTTTTTCAAGCTTGTGTAGACTTTGCTTAAGCCTGCACAATTCCTTAGAGAGAATATTTTTCAATGTTTTTTTTCCCAAAAGCTGTAATCTACTTTGATCATTTACTCATAATTTAAAATCACACCAAAAATTAAAAAAAAATTTTTTTTTTGCCAAGGTAGGTTCCAGCTCTGGCTCCATAGGTGGTACAGTTGTTCTGATGGCCCCATGTAATATCAGATCAGGGATTTCCTCTTGTGAGCCAGTGTGCTAATAACCCGGCATAGTATTTGTGAGGATTCAGGTTTGATACCTGGCCTCTATCAGCGTGTTAAGGATTTGGCATTGCAGCAAGCTGTTGTGTAGCTAGCAGACGTGGCTTGGATCTGGTGTTACTGTGGCTATGCTGTAGGCTGTCAGCTGCAGCTGCGATTCAACCCCAGCCTGGGAACTTCCACATGCTGCAGGTGTGGCCCTATAAAAGAATAAATAAATAAATAAATAAATAAGGCGAAATCAGATCAGGCTGTGAACAAGTGGTATAGCTAACAACTGGCATAGGAAGATGCCTTATCTTTTTTTTTTTTTTTTTTTTTTAGTCTTTTTAGGGCCCCACCTGTGGCATATGGAGGTTCCCAGCCTAGGGACAAAAAGTGACCTACACCACAGCTTACGACAATGGTGGATCTTCATCCCACTGAGCAAGGCCAGGGATCAAACCTGCATCCTCATGGATATTAGTCAGATTCGTTTCTGATGAACCCTGCTGGGAACTCTGGAAGATGCCTTTGACATTAGAAATTCTAGGACAGGATCACAGTTGCCAGTGTGGCAAAGGCTGATCTGAAGCTTGAGATCTGACTTTCTTAAACTCATCTATGAAAGCCTAAAGAAATATAACAGATACATAAATATGGGATACCAAAAAATGTTTCAATAATTCAAAAAAGTCTGGAAACGGAAATGAACTAATTAAAAATAATTGAACAAGCAAAACAAAGAATAGTTTAGAGGACTTAAATCCAAACATATCAATAATCAGTTTAAATCCAAATTTCCTATACACACGAGTTAAAAAAAAAAACACTCTCAGATTGAATAATAAAGTAATACCTATGTCTGTCTGTCTTATCTATCTATCTATCTATCTTTACAAGAAGAGGAAGGGGGCAAAATATGCCATTCAAACTAATAAACAACCTGAAGTGGATCTGTTAATATCACACATTAGACTTAAAGACAAAGAAAATTTTTAGGTATCAAAAGTCATATAGCATAGTGATGAGGGTCTATTTTTCAGGAAGACATAATTCTAAATATGTATGTACAGCTAACAGAGGTGTCCTCAGAGACAATTAAACTGAACACTTCTGTGTATGTTACATTTGTTGAAGATAAAGTCTCAAGAGAAATTAGAAAATATTTTGAACTGTCACATATTAAAATGTGGCATGTCAATTTTGTAGGATACAGCTAAGGCAGTGTTTAGCAGGAAATTCATTGCATTAAAATTCTTCTGTTTAAAAACGAAAAAAAAAACCAAAAAACTGTAATCAAGTATCAGAGCTCCCACTGTAAGAAATTAGAAAAGGAAGAGCTAAAGAAACTCCCCAGAAAAGCTGAAGGAAGGAAATTAAGTTAGGGATAAAAATAAAACTTGAAACATGAAAACAATCAAGAAAATCAGTGAAACGAAATTTAATTCTTTACAGAGATCAATAAAATTAACAGACTTCTAGCAATTGTGACAAAGATAAAAAGAAGACACAAATTACCAATATCACAAAACTGAACCATCACCAAGGAGTCTCTGACCATTAAAATAATTAAAAATAATACTGTGAAAAATTCTATGCACATAAATGCAACAAAACGTGAAACAGCATGTTTTGAAAAAGACGAACTAACAAAACTCAATAATTAAACAAATATTCTGTATAGCCTTATATTTTTAAAGAAACAATTTGTAATTATAGATTGGGGTGGTGGGTTAGCAGATTAGCAGTACTGAATGGAGATAAGAGAAAATCAGAGATGACTGTTGCTCTTTGTTCAAGACTTCTTAACCAAGCCTTTTATCCCTATCCAAAATTAGTAGAAAAATAATAAAGTGAATATATGTTTTATAACTCTCTGAGAGTTTTACTTTGTAAAAATTTATTTTTGAAGACCAGTTTTAATCATGAGTATATTTAAGACCAAAGCAAATTAACAGGATTGTGAGTTAAAATACAGGATACTCAGTTAAATGTCAATTTCTGATTAAATAGTGAAGAGTATATTTTGAATAAGCATGTCCCATGAAACATTTGAGATGTATAGCAAGTAAAAACACAAACACACAAATCAAATACTTTAGAAATTAAAGAGAATTTGCTAAAGAGCAAAGTTGGTCATAAAGTATTTCACCCAGCAATTTCAGAAAGTCCAAATTTTTATGTGATCTATCTGGGAAATGTTTTTCTTTTAGCATATGAGATATAGAATAGAAGAAGTAAAAGGTCTCTTCCAAAACAGTTATTAGCTAATCTTCTTAACATTGATGAGATTACCATCGAGCATAAATCAAAGAATAAAATCCTTAAAATCTGGAAGAAAGCACTGCTAAGTAATACAAATCATAAGCAGCCAAAAATGGATATAAATCATTTTACAATATCTGAAAACAAATGACAATATCTGAAATCACTGGCAATGTCCCATATTACAGGAGAAATAGCCAAGACAGGTTTTCACATAATTTAATTAACTAAAAAAACCTCTTAAGGTTTCTAATTCTTTGTGATCATTCTCTCTTTCCTAAGATCCATACTACTAAAATGAAAGATTCTGACACACTTTTAATTTATTTTGGGGGAACAAAAAACAAATAATAGCTCATGAGCCTGAGTAAGAGAGAGGGGACCCATTTCTACAGCTGCTGGCCTACACCACAGCTACAGCAAGGCTGGATCCAAACCGCATCTGCAACCTATACCACAGCTTACTTCAGTGCTTTGTTTTGTTTTTATTTTAATGACCATAATGGCTGCGTTGATTTATATTCGCACCAACAGTTTGAGAATTCCTTTTTCTCCACACTCTCTCCAGCATTTTTTATTTGTAGATTTTTTTAATAATGGCCATTCTGACTGGTGTGAGGTGGTACCTCATTTAATAACCTGAGAAAACAGTCTGCTGAGAAATAGAGACCTGGACTGTCTGTCTTTGCCACTTATCAATTACAAATGACATTTTTGTGCTTTTTTCTCCCTTGTCACTGGCTGCTGAGCTACCTTGTAAAGGAGAGAATCACAATGACAATTCAGTGAAGTCATGGAACATGGAAAAGGCCAAAGTTATACAGTTTAGTGTTATCTTTCAGGGGACATATGGGGCCATAAAATTCTAACACCTAATTCCTGTGACAAAGCTTGTAAAAGGAGGAGAAAATAGTAATCATAAATCCAGCCCTCTGCCACAGACTGGAGCAGAAGAGAACCAGGTACAATTTAATTTGTTTTAGTTACAAGGTTAAGAAACTAATCTTGTGACAAACAGTTCTATAATCAGAACTAAGCTTCAGTGTCCTTCAGATAATGAACGTTGTGATAGAAAATTATAGAGGAGTTTTCTCAAGCAACCTTTATTCCATTGTATTTATTTCTTTTAAGGGTTTTCTTGGGGTTTTGAAAGAATATTTGAGATGTAATACATTGAAATTTGGATAATTTAAATTTTCTAATTATGTGAGATGATATTATAAATGTAACTACAAATTTTAATATAACTACCCATTAATAACTACCAACTTGAAAATAATTTTTCTTTGCAATTGAAAATGCTTTGAGAGAGAATATCAATATTTGCAGACTAAGTTTGAATTATCTTTACAGTTAAATCAGAATTGCCTGAAACATTTGTTCTTGCAGATTTGTCTGCTTTTCTGTTTTTGCTTCTGGTCTGAAAAGATTTCCAGTCAAAATTCCAGAAAATTTTGAAATCTCTTGAAGTTTGTATCTTTCAATTCTTAGACTATTTACTTTATTTCAAAAGAGAATGTCATTATAATTTTATCCATTTCCCTGACTTTATTTGCTGTCTTATTACTCACTCCCAGACTTACATTACAAAAAAAAAGAAACAAATCTCTGGGGCTTTAACCTTATTATCTTCTACCCATATAATTCAACCTTCATGTATTCCACATCGGTGAATGGCACTGTCCCCCACTCAGCTGTACCGCTAAGGAAAACCTGGAGCCATTCTTGATGCATTTCTCTAACTGTCCATATCTAATTGATTACTGAATTCTGTAACATATACTTCCTAAATATTTGTTAATCAGCGTGCTACTTTCCATCACCATCGCCTCCACCATACTTTTTAGTTTTCCATTATCTTCCACAGAAATATCTGTGATAGCCTCTTTTTAAAAAAACGTTATTGAAGTATAGCTGATTTACAATGTTGTATTATTCCTATAGTACAGCAAACTAAGTTATATATATTCTTTTTCATATTCTTTCCATTATTCAGTATCACAGGATATAGAATATAGTTACCTGTGCTATACAGTGGGACCTTGTTTATCCAGTGTGTACACACACACACACACACACACACACACACACACACACACATAGTAGTTTGTCTCTGCTAATCCCAAACTCCCAATCCTTCCCTCCTCCCCCACCCCCCTCCCAAAACCTCAAGTCTGTTCTCTATATCTCTGAGTCTGTTTCTGTTTTGCAGATAGGTTCATTTGTGCTGTATTTTAGATTCGAAGGCAAGGAGGCAGAGTATAAAATGAGGAAAAGACAGTCTCTTTAGCTAAAAACTGGACAGGTTCATACAAATCAATAAAACATCCTCACACCATGCACAAAAATAAACTCAAAATGGCATAAGAACTTATAAGACATGACAACATAAAACTCCTAGAAGTTTTTGTTTCATAGATATGTCACATTTTAGCTTCCACATATAAGTAATATATGTATTTGTCTTTCTGTTTCTGACTTAACTTTGCTTAGTAACCTCTGGGGTCATCCATGTTCCTGCAAATGGCATTATTTCATTCTTTTTTAATGGCTGAATATTCCATTGTATATATACGCATACTGAATCTTCTTTATCTGTTCATCTGTCAATGGACTTTTAGGTTGTTTCCATGTCTTGGCTATTCTCAATAATGCTACTATGAACATAGGAGTGCATGTATCTTTTTGAATTATAGTTTTGTCCAGATATATGCCAAGGAATGGGATTGCTGGATCATGTGGCAACTTTATTTTCAGTTTTTTGAGGAACCTCATCGCTGTTTTCCATAATGGCTGTGTTGATTTATATTCCCACCAATAGTTTGAGAATTCCTTTTTCTCCACACTCTCTCCAGCATTTTTTATATGTATATTTTTTAATAATGGCCATTCTGACTGGTGTGAGGTGGTACCTCATCGTAGTTTTAATTTGCATTTAACTGATAATTAGCAGTGATGAGCATATTTCCATGGTCATCCGTATGTCATCTTTGGAAAAATATGTTTAATTCTTCTGCCCATTTTTCGATTGGGCTGTTTGTTTTCTGTATTAAATTGTATTAGCTGTTTGTATATTTTGAAAATTAAGTCCTTGATGGTCACATGCAATAACCTCTTAATGATCTCCTTATTCAGTCCATTTCCATGCTGAAATAGAGAGTTATTTGTGCAGATCTGAACCTGCTCATTTTATCAACATTTGCCATCTCTTATCTCTCTCTCCCTCTCTCCCTCTCTCCCTCTCTCTTTCACACAGACACACACACACACACACACACACACACACACACACACACACATCAGTGTTTTAAGGAACAGCTATTCCTTATGCTTAGAATTTTTTCTCCCTGTCTCTTTTATCCTATATGCTAATTCTACCTGTTAATTTATTTCCATGTCTTTTCCCCCCTACATCAGGTTCTAAACTTGTACCTCTCTATTATTCATCTCTGGCACCTTCTTAGTGCCCTGTTTTTTCTCTTCCATAATATTTAGTAGAGTCTATTGTAATTGTATTGTCTGCGTTCTGTAGTGTAATCACTTTAAGGGCAGATATTATGTCCATCTACTTAAATGTAACATATTCAATGACTCATGTAATAGTATTTAATATGTTATTTAGTACTTGGTGCTCAGTAAATATCATTACAATGAATAAATGAGTGGATGAATGAAAGCAATTACATCAAAAAGACATTTAGGAATTCCTGTTGTGGCTCAGCAGGTTAAGAACCTGAATATTATCCATGAGAATGCAGTTTGATCCCTGGCCTAAGGATCCAGTGTTGCTGCAAGCTGCGGTGGAAGTCACAGATGCCTCTCGGAACTGATATTGCTGTGGCTGTGGTGTAGGCCAGCAGCTGCAGCTCTGATTCAACCCCTAGCCTGGGAACTTCCATATGCTGTTGGTGCAGCCATTAAGAAAAAAAAAAAAAAAAAGAGGGGGGGAGGAGGGAGGAGGGTAAAGAGAGGATGGGGGAAGGTAAAGAGAGGATGGGGGGAGGAGGAGTAGGAGGAAGAAAGAAAACAAATTAAAAAAGGCTGTTTAAGTTCTCTTTAGGATAAAATGGTCATATCCTTTGCTTGTAGACATGGAGTCTCATTTTAATTAAATCTCAGTATATGTCATTCACTTCTTCAGTCCTTTGTTTTGTTTCATTCTGTTTCTTGTTTGTTTGGTCTTATTCTGCTTTCAAGAAAACATAGGAAATACGTTTATCATTTCCTTTATATAGCTGCTCTCAAGTATTTTTCCACTAAAAATCAAAACCAGCTTTAAATCAAGGCAACATCTAAACTTCTTCCTTAGCCTGCTAATTTTGAACAAGCTTATATACTCTTAAAAACCAGTACACTTCATTTTTAGAGCAGTATAGTTTTACAGAAAAATTGACCAGAAAGTACACAGACTTGCCATATCCCTCCTCTGCCTCTGTAATGCCCGCGGTCGCGAGACCCCCTCTCAACGAGCACACCAGAGTCAAAAGTCAAAGCCAAAACGGCAAGGGTCCTTTATTGCAGGTTCGAACCTGGACCCCTGCACACTCGTTACTGGTGATGCAGAGGTCCCGACTGCAGCGAGTACAGGGTTTTTATGGGCACACACAAACAAGTCGGGGGCTTAGGGGAGGTTTCCAAAGGAGAGGGACGCCGACTGGCTGATATTTGAATTGGGACACCGTCTGCTATATGATTGGCCTGGGATCGCTTGATCCATATTCAGCAAGCAAGCAGGTTTACAGAAGCAGATGTGGCGGTTAGAGACTGGCTATAATTGGCGCGCGTGGGACTTTTGAAAGTTGCAGACCTGGGGGGGATGGAAAATTTCCTAAATGGTAGCCTGTTATGTCTTGGCCGGTTTTATTGACCCTTTGTTGCGAAACACCGTCACAACTGATACTTAGCAAGCAAGCGATGTTACAGAAGCGAGAAGGGAGCGTTAAGTTTCAATTGCCTTAGATTTCGTCTCTCACCTCCTTACAGTTTCTCCTATTGGGAACAATATTACATTAGTGTGGCATATTTGTTATAATAGTGAACCAGCATTTATACTGATTAATAAGTTAATAGCTTACATTAGAGTGCACTCTTTGTGAAAGTATGTTCTACGGATTTTAACAAGTATACATTCATGTATCCATTATTATGTTATAAAACAGAAGAGTTTCATTTCCCTAAAAACCTCCTATGCTTCATTTGCTTATTTGTCTTTCCCTTCCACTCCTTGAACCCCTGGCAACCACTGATCTTTTTACTATTTCCATAGTTTTGCCATTTATAGAATTTCATGTACATTTTCAATTTCATAAAAATTTTTGTATGTTAAAATTTATAGTACTGAAACAGAAGAATGTAGCCCATTTCTTCCCTGGAGTAATATGGTACATTGCCTTTTCATATTGGCTTCTTTCCCTTATTAATATGCATTTAAATTCTCTCCATGTCTTTTTGAGACTTGCTACTTTATTGCTTTTAATGGCTGAATAATATTCCATCATATCTACGTGGGTCAGCTTGTTTATTCCTTTGTATATTGAATGACATCTTATTGCTTCCAGATTTTATCAGTTATGAAGAATGCCGCTATAAATTGTATGCAGATTTTTGTATGGACATAAGTTTTTTTTATCCACTTGAACAAATACCAGGGAGTGTGATTGCTGGATAATATGGTAAAGTATACATTGCTTTGTAAGAAACTGCCAAACTTTCTTAAAAGGTGGCTGTACATCTTTTGCATTCCTGTCAGCAAAGAATGAGACTTCCTGTTGCTCCACATATTCATCATTTTTTATTGTCAGCGTTCTGGATTTTAGCCATTCTAATAGGTGTGTAGTGATATCTTTTTTTTTTTTTTAATTTGCAATTCCCTGATGGCATATGCCCTTAAGCCTCTTTTCATATGCTTACTTGCCATCTTTTTATCTTTATAGTGAGATGTCTATTCAGATTTTTTGCCCATTTTTTAATCAAATTTTTTTTGTTGTTGAGTTGTAAGAATCCTTTGTGCACTTTCAATACAAGTACTTTATCAAATACATGTTTTAGAGAGATTTTCTCCTAATATTTGGCTTGCACTTGGCTTCTTAACAGTGTCTTTCAGAGAGCAAAAGTTTTTAATTGTAGTGAAGTTTAATTTATTTCTTCTTTCATGAATCATACCTTTGGTGTTGTATCTAGAAAATTATTGTTAAACCCCATAGTTTTTTTCCTATGTTATCTTTTAAGAGTTATAAAGTTTGCAATTTACATTTAGACTTATGATCCACTTTGTCTCCTTTTTATGAAGGCTGTCTGGATTTATGAATTTTTGTGAATCTGTATCTGGATTCACTTTTTTGAATGTGGATGTCCAGTTCCTTCAATACCTCTTGATAAAATTCCCATCCTTTCTCAATTGAATTGCATTTGTTCCTTTGATAAAGATCAGTTGACTATATTTGTGTGAATCTATTTTTGGCTTTCCACTCTGTTCTATTGATACATTTTTCTTTTTTTAACCAATACTATACTTTTGATTATGATAGCTTTTTGGTAAATCTTAAGGTTTGGGTAGTGTCAGTCTTCCAACTTTGTTCTTCTTCAATATTGTGTTGGCTTTTCTGGATCTTTTGGCTTTCCAAATAAACTGTAGAATCACTTGCTAATATCCACAAAATAATATATTTAGATTTTGACTGAAATTATGTTGAATCTATAGATCAGGTTGGAAAGATCTATCTTTATAAGGAATTGATCTAATATCTTGAATTTAGTGTCTTAATAGATCTATGCTTTGTCTTCCCTTCAAGGAATAAAGTCATGTGTGAAGGAATTATAATACCTAGACAAAAAGAAATTTTTAAAAATTTAATGGACCTTAATCTTTAGAACAATTTTAGATTTATAGAAAAATTGGAAGATAATAAAGTTTTGCATAATGAAGTATGGATTTTAATATAATGACACAGGGAATATGCCATTTTTGCTAAATACATATAATTATAGAAGATCATTTGCTCTGTACTTGATACAACAGTTTTAAAGTGCTTTTTGACCTTTCAAATTATATCTGTGGCATCAATTATACTTAGCAGGGAACTTCATAGCCTTCCTCTCTCTCTACATATATATATATTTAATTAGTTCATTTACTCATTTGAAATGTTTTTATAAGATTAAAGACACATCTGACTAGATTGTATACAAAAGACTTTCAATACAGTTTTGTTGTGGAGCATAAGCTAAAGGAAAGTAAAAGATTAAATATGAAAAATTCTCTAACTAGGAGTTTTTATAGTCAGATGCACTTTATAAAGAATTCTATAAAATATACTGCTCCAAGATACAAAAATAAATTTATCTTTCAACTTAGACATATCTAGCTTTATTCTCAAAATATTTCTTCCACCGGAGGTGAATCAAATAAAAATTATGTGTAAAGTACTATAAAATCACACTGAAATGAATGGCAACACGAAAAAAAGGAGCTATTGAAATAAATAAAATATTAATTTTCAATTTCAATTTTTAAAAATTTAATTATCTTTGGTTATGCTTTGTCCTAAAAATTTGATACATTTCAGTAGTTTTTCTTTAAAATTAGAATTTTTATGAAAAATGTTTCTATGTTTGCTGTATTTTACAAGTAAAATTTATGATATATTTAAATGACATGCAAATATACACTTTAATTCTTTGCAAATGTGATTTGCTTTTATAACAAATCTTTTCCATACTAGATCCTTGTCTAGGATCTCATCTTACTGTATTATAGATTGATGTGACAAAATCTTTTTGAAATATTAACTGATTTTTTTTCCCTTCATTGCATGTGATTTTTAGACCCAGGAGTTTTGATTCCACACCTCTTCACCAATACCAAACCAGTTGTCAGCCCTGTTAATCCAAGTATTTTACCTCAAGGAAAGGATATTAAAACACACACACACACACACCAAAAAATATATATTTTCAAATTTTTTAAATTTTCAGAGCTAAGCTATCCTGAAAAAGGTAAGGATTCAGAACAAAGACAATAGACCTGGAGATAGAGACATGCAGACAGATGAGCAGTTCTCATTCCTGAGGCTAGAAAAAGGAAGAGGATTCTCTGAGGTGTAGAGAGATGCAAAAGAGAAACAATGAGTGTTGGGGCTCTTTTTCTCAGGCTAATTTCCACAGGAAGAGCAAAATCATTCAAGGTTAGATCCAGATAGAGTAAAGAATTTTAAGGAAAAATAGGAGTTATACTTGTTTACTAGTGCTGCTGGCACTTGGGGAGAGCTCAAAGAGGTGGAGAACTAACCTTAGAAAGAGACCCTCTGCAGCTTGATTGTCCATTTGACTTCTTTATACCTAGAATAGGCCATGTGCTCCTAGGATTGACAGGGTAGTTTGAAGACAAAAACAGATTCCAGAGAGACTGTAGATGGGAACTCATTGTCAATCTGTATAGACTAATGCTTGGAGAGAATGGATATCTCTGAAGACCTTTAGTTCACTTCATTCCCTTATGGTAGGTATACTGTAAGCCCCCTTTCGATCTTAAGTTATAAACATGAGGGAGGGATAAAAATACAAACTTGACCGGATTTTTTTTATATTGATTCTATTATAATGAAATAAAGGGGTTTCAAAAATGTAAAATAGTCATTACAGAAATAAAAGGAATGACATGATTAAACATAAAAGCAGTTACCTTCCAAACACACCCAATATTTTGGTTGTGTATTTATCAACTGTCCTGATACTGTTCTTGACATTTTCATAACTTTCCCCTCTCTGTTGCTATTTACCGTTTCAGAAACAATGCAACTTGATTACCTATTCCATGTATAACTTCCCACAGCTTTAATTTTGTGCTCCCTGACTACCCTGCTGTGTAACATATCAACTGGGCATGCTCCTAAAGTTTCATTTGGAACACTGATCTGGAGAAATCAACCAACCATATAAAAAAATCAGTGAAAGCAAGTGCCTAAGTGAAGGCAGAACCTACTCTTTTGCGTTA
The DNA here is from genome assembly GCA_004024745.2 of Catagonus wagneri. Classification (NCBI taxonomy): domain Eukaryota; kingdom Metazoa; phylum Chordata; class Mammalia; order Artiodactyla; family Tayassuidae; genus Catagonus; species Catagonus wagneri. The sequence continues at coordinate 8,774,932 of PVHT020003785.1, forward strand.
TTAGTGAGTGCTTTCAGAAACCCATGCTAACCTACAAATACGTGTGGTTAAACTCATAAATGTGGAATGCATTTAACAGATATGGATTTTGGAGATGAATATATTATATGATTATAAATATAAATCTAATTGTACTCTTTTTGTACGTGCTTTCCTTACCCAGGTTAGCACAGCTGTGCATGATCTGGCCTATGCATTCTTTTTAGACCTAAGCACTTGTGACTCTGTACTCTTTGGGCCCCAGGAATGTTAAACTTTTTTCTTTCACCACAAACATGCGAGTTAGTTTCTGCCTTATATACTTGGCATAAATGTTCTTCCTGCTTCTAATGTTACTTCCTATGACCTTCAAAAAGATGTCTCCCTCCTGTTATTCATTCTGAGTGGTTATGGCACTTCCTTAGAAATATTTCACTATTTATGATATACCTTATAGCAATTATCTGCATGGCCTTTATAATCCTACCTTATTCTGACATGTAATCACTTTACTCTGACCAACTGATTTCCATAGCACATAAGTTTCTGAAATTTACTTATATGTTAGGTAATTATTGCTAGAATGCAAGCTCTATAAGGTAGAGATTTGCGTCTGCTTTGCTCATTGATCCAAGGGGGGACTCAAATATTTCTTGAACTTTAATAAATGACCTGTTATTTTTTGTTACTATTAATCTATTTGTTTATTATATGCATCTCACCATTAGAATTTAAGATGTATAAGGAGATCCTCCCACTATATATTTTAGGACTATGGGAGTTGGCCTGCCTTCTTCACCTTGTAGGTCCAATATTTACTTCACACCTACAAACAGAGTAAGCATTCAACAGTTAGTATATGTGAAAAGCATTTCATTTTTATTGTGGCGAGCAATTTTTTTCAGTTCAATTTCAGAATTTAAATTGATAACAGGGTGACACCATAAATATAATATAGATGAGAAATTCAAGTTCATTTAATTAGCTGCTTTTCAAATTTATGTATAGTTAATAATCAGAGATTTAAATACTTCAGTAGAATGTATTTATTAATGAATCATAGCCTTATATAATAACCTCATAATTTCCTGAATTATCAAAACAAAATTCATAAAAAGGATCCATGAATTTTCAGAAAATGTTATGAAATAACTCAGATAGATGCTTAGAGGAAGGGATTGCATTTAAATTGTTTTAGTTAACTTATAAATCCATTACTTGGAAAAATAATTTTCTAATGATCCTAGTTTGGTATAATATTGCTGTAAAATAATCTTGCTGGACTTCAATACTTTATCTTAAAACAGGCATAAAAGTAATCAACTTTTACCAAAATTCTTCTGTCATTTTAACAATTGACTTAAATCTTCTATTTCACTTTTTATTGAAATAATAATGCAAAAAAAGTAAACATGCCTCATATCAATTCATTCCATTCCTGTTTTGTAGTAGTTAAAAAAGTGTATCTCTTTAATGTAACACTGAAAACTATTCATGCTTCTTTAAGCATAAACCAGCCAGAAAATGGAAAATGAAACCAACTTCACACTGAGAAAAGATACTGTCTTCTCAAGGATGAGCTGTGTAAACCCTGTCCTGAAAGTGACAGCTGTTAGGACTAAACCACACAGAGTCAAGAATCATGCTCTCTCTTGCCTCAGGGAAATTATTCATTTATTTCTTTATGTCATGAACTCTCAAAGTCTTCTACCACTGAGAAAAATATCCAATTGAAATACTGTTTGACTGCCATTTAGATTTCTTAAGAATCCACCGTGTATGTGCCATCCTGGTCATGATAATATGACACGATTAGTAATTTGAGGACAAACTTGTGTTATTAAAGAAATCAAACATGTCTGTGCTTTACCGTCTGGGACAGTATGAACGATGCATTACATTTTTGGAAATCTACTTACAATAAGTTTCATTATCAGTAAGTATTTCATTATCATTCAATTTATCAGTTTGTTGTCTTTCTATATGCCTTACATATGTATGTACGTATGTCCACATGTATCTGTATACTTTTATAAGCAAAGACATATCCATTAAGTTCTGACTACATCTAGATAAAATCATTTACATGTGGTCTCTAAACTCCATTAATAAAATATTCCTTGCCCACTAAGCTTCTCCTCTGAGGTATTTTTTTGTTTTGTTTTGTTTGTTTGTTTAGGGCCATATGTGTGGTATATGGAAGTTCCCAGGCTAAGGGTTGAAACAGAGCTGCAGCTACCGGCCTACACCACAGGCACAGCAATGCCAGATCTGGACCATGTCTGTGACCTACACCACAGCTTACTGTAATGCTGGATCCTTAACCCACTGATCAAGGCCAGGGATCGAACCCTTATCCTCATGGATACTAGTCGGGTTCGTAACTGCTGAGCTACACAAAGAACTACTTCTGAGGCTTTCTAGAGTGTGTGTTTTGTGGGTAAGAGTAGAGGTCATGTATCTCACATAAAACCAAGGCCAATTTCTATGGCTTTGCCATGACCTCTTATGCCCTCTTTGTTGATTCAGAATGTTTTCTTCCTTTTCTCAGGCTAGAGTTCAGCCTATTCAGGGTGAACTCTATCAGAGATTCTCCTTGGGAAGCAGATTGTGAGCTTTACCTCACACCTCTCTTCTTCTCAAGATAGACATGCAAACCAGGGTCTGAGGCAGTGTGAGTTCTTAAAATGATTTCATAGTGGACTCAGGACCACTAAGTTCTTTAGATGTCTAGGCTTTGGGACTGAGTTTATTTTGCCCCAGATTCTTAGTTTACTAAAGGAATTATTTTCTCTAGGCATCAAAAGTCAAGCATACCATAAAACGGCAGAGCTGTAATCAGCTTTTAAATATTGGTTTTATGCTATTATTTATAATATAAAGATCAGTTTTCTTCGAGGAAGCTCTCTAATGATTAAATCACCTGGAGTCAAAATGTGTTAATTTCTGAAAGATAATTTTCTTTTAAGTTATGTGTCATTGTCTGTGGGAGTATGTCATTCTGTGAAGCTGTAGTCTAGTGCTGACATTAATTAATATAAGGAACCAAATTTTAACTCTCTTTGACTTAAACATGGTAAGTATTTTCAGTTTCAATTCATTATTTTCAGTGGAATTATGTCATGTTGACACCATCTAGTAAGCAGTAGAAGTAGCATTCAAACACAGTCTATGTGATTTTATAACTGGAATGGTTTCCCTGACCACATAGCACCCTCTTCTGTGACAGCATGTGACCATGTGACAGCATGGGCTTTGGGAACGAAGTTTAATCTCTTACACCATACAGTTTTCATCAGAGACAGGAACTTAGAACTCTCTCCCTAAGACAGATAACATTTACCAAGAGCTGTGTGCCAGACAATGTAAGTGAAAACACTACAGTAGCATTTCAGGTTAAGTTTAACTGTTTATCCCTTTTGATTGAGTTTACACAACTTCTGTTGTGATTGAGCAAGGACTTAAATGCAGGCAGTGTTTTTTTTTTTTTTGTCTTTTTGCGTTTTATTTAGAGCCACACCCGCGGCATATAGAGGTTCCCAGGCTAGGGGTCTAACAGGAGCTGTAGCTGCCGGCCTTCACCACAGCCACAGCAACACGGGATCCAAGCCGCATCTGCAACCTCCACCAACAGCTCACGGCAATGCCGGATCCTTAACCCACTGAGCAAGGCCAGGGATCGAACCCACAACCTCATGGTTCCTAGTCGGGTTCGTTAACCACTGAGCCATGAAGGGAACTCCAAATGCAGGCAGTCTTATTCGAGAACTTTTTGCTTACTCGTTGTTCTATATGCAGTGTTGTTAGGTTCCACAGCAAGTGATACATAACACATACATACATACATACATACATACATACATACATACATACAAACAAACAAATTGACTAGATTTTATTTTTTAATCAAGTTTCATTGCAGATTGAAACCAGAGAAAACATAGTGGTTTTAAATTCTTAGGCATTGTTTTTAGCAAATATTAAGGATTAGAATTTGAGTGGCTTCATATTTAACATCAATTTGTTCCAGATGGTAAAATTATCAAAAACTTTCTTTATCCCTAACACTGGCATTCTTTTTTATTTAAGCATGTCAAGGAATGTTGACATCATTATCTACATGACCCCGTTCCGGGTCTATAAAGATTTCTTTTTTTCTTTTTTTAGGACTGCACCCGGGGCACATGGAGGTTCCCAGGTTAGGGGTCTAATCATAGCTACAGCTGCCGGCCACAGTTACAGCCACAGCAACGCCACACCTGAACAACGTCTGTGACCTATACCACAGCTCACAGCAATGCCAGATCCTTAACACACTGAGTGAGGCCAGGGATCAGAGCCACAACCTTATGGTTCCAAGTCAGATTCGTTTCTGCTGCACCACAAGGGGAATGCCAATAAAGATTTCTTTAGGGGTACTGGCTCTAGGAAGGGGTTATTTGAAACTGGGGCTTGAAACTGAAAACTTCTATATCCGGGACATTTAGCAAGCCCTGAAGCAACTTATATTCACCAGTTTTAATATCCTTTCCGGGTCTTCATAGTATGAAAAATTTTAATTATTTAATAAGTTTATTATGTAATAAGTTGATCCTTAACAGAAAAAATGTGAAGGACAGCCATTGTGAACTCTGGAAGGCATTCATCAGGCTAAATATGTGAAATGCCTCTGCATGCACATTATTATAGTTGATAAGAAAATTAAGATAATTTAAGAGGAAAATGATACACATTTAATGTAAGCTTCTGTTCAACACAGGGAACAGCAAAAACTAAATTCCTTGCAAATCTGCTACTGCAGTAATGATAATTGGGACATTCATACACCAAAAATAAAAGTGAAATAACACACTGACAATACATTCTCTCAGACTTTGGCACTCAGGAACATAAAATTGAGTCAGATTACTTCATATTGGTGAGGAAATAGACAATCGCAGTGCTATCATTCTCTCTTTCTGAGGATGATGAGGCTTAAAGAGTTGTGTTAACATATGCAACATGATACAGCATGTGGCAGACCCTAAAATGGATCCACGCTCTTAGGACTCTTGGTCCACTGATGGCTTTTGGAGCCAGTGTGGAAACTGTGATCTATGAAGCCAACCTCCTTGTGTTAACTTTAGGTTATAAGGCAGTTAAAGAGCTCAGACTATAATACACACATTTTCACTACTTTCTAATAAAAATCTTTGGTTTCAAATATTTTATTTTTCTTTCAATTGTAAAAAGAATAATATATTAATTTAACCCAGAATCAGATTGACATTTGGCCATATAGCTTATTTGCTATAGTTTTAAAGGCATTTGGGAAAAATAGTTCCCAGATCTAAGAAGAGACTATCTCCACATTGATAAACTCAACTAGGAATGTTTTTCCTTTGCACAATGTATACATGCTTACTATCATTACCAGTCCTGAAAAAGGACTCAGCTTTGCAAGTCATTTGGCCCATGATGCCAATGTAGTGTAGTATGTTAAGAATATGAACATTGGAGTTCCTGTTGTGGCTCAGAGGAAACGAATCTATGAGGTCGGGGGTTCGATCCCTGTCCTTGCTTACTGGGTTAAGGATCTGGTGTTGCTGTGAGCTGTGGTGTAGGTTTCAGATGCTGCTCGGATCCTACGTTGCTGTGGCTGTGGTATAGGCCAGCAGCTGTAGCTCCAATTAGACCCCTAGCCTGGGAACCTCCACATGCTGCTGGTGCAGCCCTAAAAAGACAAAAAAAAAAAAAAAAATACGAAATTGGGAGTCAAGCAGTTGAGGATTAATCTTTGTACCAACTCTACTTAATGTAACACTTTAAGGAAGTTAAATTTTCTCAGATGCCCTTCTTCATGATTAAAATGGAGATTGTTAATTCTACTTCTTGGTTTGTTATAAGACTCAGATGAGACTCTTTCCATAAAGTCCTCAAAACACTGCCTCAGTAAGTGGTAATGATTATTAGAGTATTGCCACTATCATTATTACCGTAATTACTATATATTTTATAGGACAGTACTTTATAAGGAAGGACAGTATAATCTCCTTTTAAAATTTGGGGAAAACTTTTGATTTTGTTCTCCACCTCCAAATTAGCACAGAGTTGTATAGAATTTTAGTAAATATTTAGAAACTTTGAATTCCACTTGGTATTTACAATTAGATCCTGGACATTAGGCTAAGAAGCCCTATTTAAGAGCAATGTTTGACTAGAGTAAATGTGAGGATAAAATGGGAAATTCACATGAACATCATGAGAAGATAGAGGAGAGGTCAAAAACTGCTCATAACTCTGAAGGTGGAGAATAGAGCAAAGCATGGATGAATGATGGATTTGGAATCAAATAGATATGGGTTCTAATGTGGATGATGTGATAGGATGCTAATAAGAACATACATTAGATGAGATTTAGTAATGGCCAGTGCTCCTCAGAAAACCAGATTCTGTTCCTGACCAAACATTACTTCCCACACAGCTCCTGAAGAGAATATGTGTATAGAACCATGACAGAGAAAGCAAGGCATTCCTCTATTATTATTCAAGACTTTGTATCGAGAACTGAACTAAATTCTTTTATCTCCCCTTACTTAAGTAGACCCGTGTAACCTAGTCCTACTATATCTCTAAACATATAGGAAGGAGGAAGAATAGAGGGGGGAGGGAGAGAGAGAGACAGAGCAGAGACAGAGAATTTGCCTTAATATCTTGATATCTTAGGATGTAAAGTCAGGCCTTATTAAATCAGGGGAGGAATCTGGACACCATTATTTCTGTGCATAAGATAACTTTAAAATGTTTCTGTTGAGGTTTTTAAGATTTCATTTTTCTTAAAAGGAAGTATTAAGGTCAGTTTATATGTACATGTGAAAATGTAGAAAGAAGAAAGAGGAGTTATTAAGTATTATGTCTTGTGTGTAGAGTGGGCTCCACTCATTGACTAAATGGGTGCAGAGAATGGGGGAAGGGAATAAAAAAATGAAATACATGCTGATTTTTGAATTCTTTTAAAACTCCCACCTTTAGATACTTAGACAAATTGTCTTCAGATTTTACAATAGCTCTTCCCTAGTAGTGCAGCATTTTGCCTTGATTTCTGACTCATTCCTTTGAAAAAAAAGAAAGGATTCAGCAACAAATAAAGGAGGCTTGAATTCCCCTGTAAAGGCAAATCTGGGTCATCTGCTTATTAGCTGGTAGGGATTGAGGAAGCATTTTTGCTTCAAGCATGAAGAACTAGACTTATTACCACAGTCACTATGAAAATGTAGTACAACATACAGTAAAAATTTAAAAGCAAATTCCAAGTCATCTACTAAGAGTCTTGCACATGGTAGGTACTCAGTAACTATACCTTTTATATTTTACAATTGCCATTAAATTGACTTTTTCTACACGTTATAAATATCAGAGCCAATTAAAGAATGGTGGTATGTGTGCATCACTGCATGCTCCCAAAACAAAGACCAAAAAAATCATGGTAAAAGGTTATACTAAAAAAAAATAACTGCAGGGGTAGTTCCCATGACGGCACAGCAGAAACGAATCTGACTAGGAACCACAAGCTTGTGGATTCGATCCCTGGCCTCTCTCAGTGGGTTAGCCATGAGCTGTGGTGTCGGTCGCAGATGCGGCTCAGATCTGGCATTGCTGTGGCTGTGGCATAGACTGGCAGCTACAGCTCCGATTAGACCCCTAGCCTGGGAAGCTCCATATGCCGTGGATGTGGCTCTAAAAAGACAAAAGAAAAAATAAATAAATAAATAAATAAATAAATACATAAATAAATTTAAAAAAACCTGAGGGGTAAGGAAAAAAAAAAAAGAGACCTAGGGCCTCATATTATTATCGAGTCCCAATACATACAAAATTAAATTTGATTTTGTCCTGTTAAAATAAATAAGGTTTTAAAAGACAATTGTCAAAAATTACTGACTAGAGGTTCAGTTGCACAATCCTTTAATATTTTCCTATTTTTGTGTGACATAATAATTCAATGTGGCGAGTTCACTACAGTAAAATGATTCACATAATAGTAAATATAAAATGTAGAAGGGTCATCTATGTTTATGACATGAAGATATGGAGGTAGCCTCAATTCTTTTGGAAAACCTTTCTCTCCATTAATTAATGTTAATGTATGATACCATTCTAATTCCAGGAATTATGAAAATAAGACCATGAAATTTTTTTCAAATGCATAGCCATATGCCATGTGAAAATTCTCAAAGGCCAGAAGATGTTAATCATATCTTAATTTCTACTATTAATCTTGATTGTAATGTCATCAAGGGGGTTAGGATCTCCTGGGAAAACGGGGGTGACTGTGCCTTGTTGTGGGGGAAGGGCATTGGAGGTGAGGTGAAGCTCTCGGGAACATTCATCAGCCTGCATTTCTCTGGAGGTGGCCATTTCTGGGAAAATCTGATCCCTCCCATCAGTGCTAAGAAGCCCCAGGCCAAACAACAATTCAGGTCGGATCTCAGCCCCACCCATCAGTAAACAGGCTGCCTAAAGACCCCTCAGGCACACAGCCAGCATCTAATCTCATCCAGAGACAAAGCCCCATCCATCAGAGGGAGAGGAATCAACCACCAGTGAGCAGGCATCACTCCCTCCCATCAGGAAGCCTACAGCAAGCCCCCTCCATACCAACTTTAGCCACAGGGGAGGCAAACACTTGAACTAAGAGAGTCCGCTCCACAGTGTAACAAAGTGTTCTAATTTTACCTTGCAGCCCTTTTTCCACTAGGATAGATGCTAGAAATCCACCTATCACATCCACAACTCAGAGGGAGGAGAAGGGAAAATGCCAAAGGAAGCATACCATCAGACTCAAACAATAACCAGCTGTCACAGTATTCCTTCTCAGTAATTTGACTTAAGATCCATTGTCCAGAATTGAGCCAAGAAATCTAGGAAACTCAGTTTTATAATTGAATACTGGGACATCTCTAAGAAAAGTGGGATTTATTAAATGAGAGGGAACAATGCATTCCATATCTTAATGACACATTTTAATTTAATCACTAGAGTGTTATGTACTGTTATAGGTTGAAAATTGCTTGCTCCAAAATTCGTATGTTTAAGTCCTAACCCTCAGAACCACAAAATGTGAGTGTATTTGGAGAAGGACCTGTAAAGGGTAACTAAGTTAAAGTGAGGATATTAGTATACGCTGTCATCTGATACGACTGGTGTCCTCATAAACAGAGGAAATTAGGACACAGACACACACAGAGGAAAAGTCATGTCAGGATAAATGGAAAAGACAGCTATCTACAAGCCTAGGAGAGAGGCCTAGGATGAAATCGACCCTGCAGACACCTCGATCTTAGACTTGTAGCCTTCATAATTGTAGGAAATAAAAGTTCTGTTGTTAAACCAGCCAATATGTGGTACTAAGACATCTACTAAAACAAAATCCATATTGAAAACTATAATTTTAAAAATGACAGTATCCTATAATCCTGACTCCAGAGAAAAAGATCAATAAGCATTCTGTGTAAACATTTCTGAAACTTATTTGTCTAATGTGTACATTGCAGCTTTTAAAATTGAAGTGGGATCAAGCTATGCATATTCCAGTTGCTTGCCTAGCACTTCATTATTTATGTTAGACTTTGTTTTTTTTTTTTTACATTATACCCAGCTGTACAGCATGATGACAGGGTTACACATCACAAGTGGTTAGACATAGTATTTATGTTAGACTTTAGTTATGTATCTATCCCCTATTTTCATTCATGTGTGTGTACGTTTGTGTGGTTTTGGTTTTTTATTTATATATTTTATGCATTTTTTTGTTTTACTCTTACAAAAGAATGCTGCAATAAAGACTTTTATAGATTGTTATAGATTCTGTTATCTAGTATAAATTCTTAGAACTGTAAGTATTATTATATCAAATAGTTTGATCCCGCAGTAAAGGAAAAGTGTCTACCTTTCATTTACTCCCTACCTGAAACCTTGACATTCAGGCAGTGAGATGAAAAATGACACTTAATCTTTGTTATACTTGGAGTTAATTTAATTATTAGTGGATTTTTCAGGAAATTACTTTTAATTCTAGCAGGTTGTGTATAAGGATCCTGTATAATCTAGTGCTTACAGCTCTATTGCATTGTTAATGTAAGAGTATTTCGTGCTCATTCTTGTATTGCAGCTTTAAAAATTGTTAATATATTGGAGTTCCCTTTGTGGCTCAGTGGTAATCAATCCAACTAGTATTCGTGAGGATGCAGATTTGATCCCTGGCCTCGCTCGGTGGGTTAAGGATCTGACGTTGCCATGAGCTATGTTGTCGGTTACAGATGTGACTCTGATCCTGCATTGCTGTGGCTATATCTCTGATCAGACCCCTAGCCTGGGAACTTCCATATGACACAGGTATGGCCCTAAAAAAGCAAAACAAACAAAAACTGTTAATGTATTAAATTCCCCATTCATACAGACTATTTGAGTGATTGGTAAATTTATGAGACTACATTGAAGAAATAAAAAGAGCCAACAAATACTTTTTTTTTGTCTTTTTGCCTTTTATGTGGAGCCGCACCCGCGGCATATGGAGGTTCCCAGGCTAGGGGTCTAACAGGAGCTGTAGCCGCCGGCCTTCGCCACAGCCACAGCAACGGGGGATCCGAGCCATGTCTTCAACCTCTACCACAGCTCACAGCAACGCCGGATCCTTAACCCACTGAGCAAGGCCAGGGATCGAACCCGCAACCTCATGGTTCTTAGTTGGATTCGTTAACTACTGAGCCACGAAGGGAACTCCCCAACAAATACTTTTTGAGAGTCTCTCTCCCTCTCTCTCTCTCTCTCTCTCTATATATATATATACACGCACATATATATATATATATGGGCACTCCAACAATTTGCATTCTTAATAAGTCACATATCCCCTAAAAAAGCAAATAATAAACTTCAATGCATTGAGAATGAATGCAATCAATAAGAAATACTACAGGTATATTAAAAACAGAGCATTCCCAGGGTGATCAAAGACAACTTGATTAGCACTTGAAGAATGAACTTTAAAATTTTATCATATACTGGCTAAAATTTCTCTCCTCTTCTGCTCACAGAACCATTCACAACATAGGGATTTTTTTTTAAGTGTGAAAAAATCACTCTTTTTCTTTTTTCCTCCATTTTTTTCTTTATGAAATTGTAGATGAAAATTTCTGCCTGACTCTTCTGTACATAATGAGTACAAATATCTTTGAAAGTAATATTTAAATTAAAAGTGTATGGAGTTCCTGTTGTGGCTTAGCAGGTTAAGAACCTGACATAGTGTCCATGAGGATGCAGGTTTGATCTCCGGCCTCACTCAGTGGGGTAAGGATCCGGCATTCTGCAGGCTGTGGTGTAGATCACAGATGTGGCTCCAGCCTGGCATTACTGTGGCTGTGGTGTAGGCGTGCAGCTGCTGCTCTGATTTGACCCCTAGCTTGGTAACTCCATATGGTGCAGGTGCAGCTATAAAAAGAAAATGAAAAAAAAGAATTAAAAGGTAGGTTGTTAATATTCTAGGCACTAGTATAGTCTAACAACAGAACTATATTGGGTAGCCCTGTACAAAGCACAGTGTTCTTATGAAAATGCTGCTATCTCAATATCTTATCTGCTTTTCTCTTTAAAAACTGCAAACTGGGATTCTGTCAGTTAACTTGATATAAAAGAAAAAGTCAACATATAAAGTGGCATAACTTTAAAAATATTTTCATATTAATCTTTTTATGTTAAGAGAAACTTTAAAGAATGTTCATGAGTTGACATGGAATTTCAGTAACACAAGAAATTTCAAGTAATAGTATATGAATCATTTGATGAATTTTAGATTTATTGTAGCATGATTAATTATGATAAAAACCCTAGGGTTAATGATGTTTCTCTGTCTTTACTATAGTAAATATTTATTAAAATAATCACTAAAGCATTAACTTAAAAATATTTTTCTGGTATTCCCTGGTAGCCCAAAAGGTTAAGGTTAAGGGTTGTCACTGCTGTGGCTCTGGTCACTGATGTGGTACAGGTTTGATCCCTGGCCTGGGAACTTCTGCATGCTGTGAGTGTGGCAAAAAATATATTTTTCAAATTTACTTCAGAAAACTTGGTCTGAAGACCATGAGCCTTTCTATCATTTTTTTTTTTTTTTCTGGATTTGTTCAGTATTATCAGTAGCTCATTATACTCTTATAAATTTTTTTTTTCTTTTTTATGGCTGCACCTGTGGCATATGGAAGTTCCTGGGCTCCCAATCGAATTGGAGCTGCAGCGGCTGGCCTACTCCACAGCCACAGAAACATTGGATCCAAGCTGCATTCTTGACCTACAACACAGCTTGCGGCAATGTTGGATCCTTAACCCACTGAATGAGGCCAGGGATAAAACCTGAGTCCTCACAGAGACTACCTCTTATTCTTAACCTGCTGAGCCACAACAGGAACTCCAGAATTTTTTTTTCCTTAATAATTTTAAACCATACAATGTGGGACAAACATATTAAATGCATGATAGTTTCCCCAGGAAATAATATTGATCATGGAAACAAAGACAGCAGTGCGGTTGATAAATATACTTCCATACATCAGCACTGACTGTTGACATTATAGCATAAATAGTTCACAATCTGTTGTTAGGATATTGCAGAAAAAAATCAGATACCCCCATGCTGACTTGATGTGCTGACAGCATTGATTTTCATCCAAAAGAACCACAAACTAAGGCCTGAGAATTACAGTGAATTAAATAAAATAAGGAATGTTACTCTCAGATGCGGGACAGTCTTGATCTCCCATCAAAACTGACACTGACATCCTTCCTGGTAATGTTGTTAGGTAGGATAGCATAAGGATTCAGACCTGGGTGATTCAAAACAGGCCATTTATTTATTACCAAAAACAGGAGGCCTGTGATCAAGCAATGAGGACAAATTCAGGTACCAGAGAAATGCTCTTCAGAGCACCTCCCTATAACTTTTTCCCATGCAAATAAGTCATCCACCAGAACCAATCAGAGGATGAAAAAGCACCCCCCTCCATGCAAAAATCAAAACAACACAGGGCACAGGGGGGTGGGACAGGAAGAATAGTGGTCACCAAACAGGTCCAAGATCCGAGATATAGGAATAGGAGAGACCCACTTGAAGCCAGGGCCAGTCCCAACCCTAGGGTGGCCCGCTCTCTCTGAGAGTATACATAAAATTTGCTGTACACTGCTACCTGACTCTTGATTGCAGCCTGAGTGTTTCTCACTCTAGACGACAGACAGAAACAGCTCAGGTCAGAGCTGTCACACTGCAGTGTCGGTTCAAGGGGAAACTCCCTTTGACCTTTGACTGCTCCTACCTGGGGAGATGGCCTGCCTTCATCCCTGTGTGGGAAGACCATGGGGGCTCTATTCCAGTGCTACCACAGTGCTTCTTGGCCTGCACCTCCAAGTCTTTGTTCTGTGTAGTGCAAGGGCCGAGGGAGAGAGAGTGCAGAGCAGGGGAACCTGACAATATCAGAAAAGATCAAGGAGGAGTCAGCTTTCTTGATTACAGTTTAAATAAGTTGATTTCAAAGTTAAAACTGAAGATAGAATTTACTTTAGAAACAGAGAATGTATACTAAATTACAATGCTCAATAATTATATTTTGTTAGAAGTGGGTCTTAACAGGCTTATGCAGAGCATATTTGAAGTTTAAATATTTTAAGAGATAATTATAAAACATCACCACCACAATTTGCTCTTATGTACAGACTCACCTTTCCCTGTTGGATACTTTTGTGTTTTAAAGTGTGTGTGTGTGTGTGTGTGTGTGTGTTATATGTGTTTTATGTTATAGAAATTGCCATTTACTAGATACCTATTTTGTCTCAGGCTCTTACACTCACATGCCATACAGTCTGACAAATGAGCAGGATATAACTGTTAAAAGATAAACTGAAGCAGATTAAAAATTTTAAGAGTTTATTTGAGCTAAATTGATTTGCATCGGGCAGTGCCACATGGCAAGTGGTTAAATATCCTCCACTGGTAGGAGTTACGAAGAGGCTTTTATAGAAAAAGGCAGGTGCAGAGTAAAGAAATTATTAATTGGCTATAGCTTAAAGCCAAATTGGCTGTTTATGATCGGTAACACTTAGGTTTCAATTTCATAACCGTGGATTATTTACAGACCTGGATTTTGGTTTGGCCATGCAGGCCACCACTGCACCGAGACAGTTAATGATAGGCAGGGTTAGCATTCTAGGCTTTGGCTATAGATTCAATGTGCAGAGTCAAGAATCAGTGATCTGAAAAGGTGTGTAGCAATAAACCATTTTCCAAAGTGGGACAGAAATAAATAGACAGATGGGTCTATCTATTCAAAAAGTGTCCTTGTATGTAACTTGAAATATCAGTATCAAAATGCGTATGTGTGTCAAGCATATGTTTACAGTGTTTTAAATGGGATTATGATTATGATTTTTTGTAACCCAGTTTATCAATATGTAGGGAAATCTCCCTGAGGAATATACATTTAAGCTCTGTACTTGGGAACGTTCACCACTGAGTGAAAAAAAAAAAATCAGTGTTTTTTACCTGTAAGTCCTGTCACTATTTCATCTACCACTTATTGGGGGAATAAAGGTTGCCATTAAACTTTACCATCCACCTGTCACTATCCTTGGAATGGACTGATTAAAGTTTGGGCAGTGTGAAATTGCTACACATCTATCTACCTATGAATTTATGTGTGAAAAATTGAAAAAATAAGAAAGCTTATTATAAAATATGACCTGGTTTGATATGATTCCAAGGCATAGAAAGTGTTTAGCCATAGAGATAATCATAAAAAAATTAAATGCTTAAGGTGTCTCGGAAGTATCAGAAAAACTCTATCAAAATTCACCAGAGATGTTGATAAACATGCAAATAAATAACTTATATAAAATAAAATAGGTGAAATAGCGTGCTGTAAACAAGCCGGAAATTTATCTGGTAAGAAAATAAGTTGAAGAAAACAGGAACAAAGTATATAATTACTTAAAAGATAGTTCATAGAGCCTGCTATAATATGAAATTTTGATAACATTAAATCTTCAAAAAGCTATGTTATTACCTGAGTAAATTGAGGCACGTTTAGTGGTATTTAGCATGCCTCAGAGGAAAAAGCTATCACGGTGTATCGGAAAAGATGTTTTAAGTTGCTCATGTTACAATTGATGTGCTGTTAATATAAAATAGACATAGACCCTGTTAAATGTAAGCAAACAAAGCATTCTTAAAACACATACATCCAGTTTGTGGTGCACCAGTCTGAGGGTAGGTACCTTGGATTCCCTCAAGAATGAAGTACTGATGTACTGATATACTGAGTTCTGATGTACTGTGGGAGAAATACAAAGTAATGGCCAAAACACCCACACTTCAGACAGACCTATCACTCTGGAAGGACTAACTACTATTGAAAAAAAAAAAATCTTTATGCTTACTTTAGAATAATTTTCCTGTGTCATTCCTTAAAGACCTATACTTCTATCTTCCCCTACCTTTTCTAAGATCCACTGTAAGTCTTCATTTCTTTCTCTCCCTCTACATAGGTAAGTCATTCAGTGGAGCCCTAGCTGTTACTGGGTGTGGCTTTTGCAAAACCACAAATGGAACTTCAGGCAACACATGGTCCTAATGTTTCCCCTTGGAAGGACATGTATGTTCCAATGGAATGACACGTGAGTATAAGCTATACCAGCAAGTACAGTTTGTACTATATTAAGGTACAGTATTTGTAGGAATTACAATAGAGAAAACATTATTCTACATTTTTATTTCAAATTAAGTAATTAAAATATTAATAAATTACATAGGTGTATGACATAAAATGTTTCCACAAGACTAGATACAACTAGTATCAAAAACAGCAAAATATATTTATGTTTAAGAAAACACAAGGTAAAAGAAAAATAAAGCACCAATTAAAGAAATAAATATGTAGAATAATAATGCTATCTGCTTACAAGATTTCACTGAAATTTTATACTTATATATAACTGTTAGTAGGTAAATAGTAACAACTCTTTGCAGGAGTAGTTTTTAAATATGCTATAAGAATTGGACAGAGTGTTCTTATGGAATATCTGGTTACAGATTTGAACTTTTATCTTAAGGGGGAAATTCCAAATAGGATAATTTCACTCATAAAAATGTTTACTGTACTATTATTTACAATGAGGATAAACAACTTGAATGTCTAAAGATAATAGAATATTAATGTGAAGGGATTTTATGTAGATTTTCACTTACTAAATTTGTTGGTAATGTAACGAGGTGGCCTCCTCAGTTATCTCCTCAGTCAGAACATGTCAGCTCCTTTCTCCACGAATTACTAAAATTTTTGAAGAGGCTGGAAGGAATGAATTGTAACAACACAGCAGAAAATTTTCAAAGTATTTTTCTGTTTTATTCACACTTCTACTCCTTAATTCCTCTCTGATATATAAAAGACCTGCCCTATCTCACTCTGATTTTCCTTCCCCCTCACAATTTATCAGTGTTCTTTTCTTCTACTCTTAGCTCACACAGTTTTTTTTAATAAACCTAATATCCCATAAATTATCCAGTCAGAAGCAAAGAAGCCTATGCAGACACAGAAAGGAGCAGGCGTTCTCAGTATTTAATTTTTTAATATTAATTTCCATCACATAATTATGAACAATCTTAGTCTAACCCTGAAAACCAAGTTAACAAAAGTATGTTATAGGCTTATTTTATATAGAAATAAGTTAAAAGTACCATTTCACTACTGTTAGAATTCAACATATTCTTATATGTAAAGGGAAGTAGGGATTACATGGAAACTTTCATAGATTGCCAGGAAAACTGCTTAAACATGAAAAAGACCATGTAATAGGTATATTAGACCAGGAAGATAACAAATATTAGAATAACCATTAAAGCAAATATCAGACTAAAATTTTTTTGGACAAATATCACTGGTATGGTTTCATATGCTACATATAGGAAAATTCTTACAGATTAACAAGAAATAACCTAACAACCCATGTGCACAGATAGTTATTAGAAAGTAATTCAAATTACTGAATTACACAAAAACTATTCATTCTCATGAATTAAAGAATGCTGAAAGATACATTTTCAGTTGTCCAGTATAGTTTATGAATATAGTAAATATTGGAATGGATGATTTTATATGTTTTGATATTAAAAGTTGAGATAGAATACAGGCAGTTTTCATGGGCTGCTGTTTAAATAGTAAACAATAATACTAAATAATAGTTTACATACTAAATAATATACAGAAAAACTTATGTGAGCATGGTATTTAGCTCTACAATGTTAACAGTTAAAAGGAATATAGATCACGAACAAAGGTATTCTCCAATTCCTTTAGATATTTTCCCTGAAATAAGTTCTCAGAACCCTAATTCTAGATTAAACTTTGATTTGATTAATTTCTCCTTATGTGAACACATGGATAATATTTTAATTTAACTGTATCCAAAGTAAATCACCAACTACATCATATATAATAATCTTTGACAATATTTATAAATCCCTTCAAACTGCTGTGTGTGTAACTTTACATTTATAAGGTTATTAAAATAATCTTATCATTAATTTGTCTCTTCCTCACCCAATATCGTTTTAATTAAACACACCGCTTATTTATAGGCATACCCACCCTCTAAGCTGATCTCCTTCTGCTCTTCTCTCATGTTCCTGCACCTAATTCCTGAGTACTATCCATGAGAAAAGTTCACAGGGTGAACTGTGCTCTGCTCCTCAAAAAACAAACAAACAAACAAACAAAAAGACTAAAACTGATAGAGAACAGCATAGCTCATGAAGGGTGAAGGACTACAATGCTTACCTAGGATTCTTTTTTTTTTTATAACTTGATAAATTTTATTTCAATTATATGTGTACAAAAAATCATCACAAGTCAATTTGATAGATTTTGTGTCCCAAACGCACAGTGCACCCCCCAACCCCCCAGATTGTCTTATTAGAAAAACCAAGGTTTTCCAAAGTCTGTGAGTCATTCTCTGTTCTGCAAAGTTCATTGTGTCTTTTTAGTTTCCACACGTAAGCGGTAGCATTGGGTGTTGCTGTCTAATTGTCTGACTGGTTTCACTTCACATGATAATTTCTAGGTCCATCCATGTCGCTATAAATGTTGTTATTTTGTTCCTTTTAATGGCTGAGTAATATTCCATTGTGTGTATGTACCATATCTTCCCTATCCAGTCCTCCGTCGATGGCATTTAGGTTGTTTCCATGTCCTGGCTATTGCATAGAGTGCTGCAATGAACACTGGAGTACATTTGTCTTATTGAGTCATGGTTTCTTCTGGATAGATGCCCAGGAGCGGGATTGCTGGATCAAATGGTAATTCTATTTTGAGTTTTCTGAGGAATCTCCATACTGTTTTCCACAGTGGTTGCACCAATTTGCATTCCCACCAGCAGTGTAATAGGGATCCTTTTTCTCCACACCCTCTCCAGCACTTATTGTCTGTAGACTTTTTGATGATGGCCATTCTGGCTGGTGTAAGGTGTTACCTCATAGTGGTTTTGATTTGCATTTCTCTAATGAGGAGTGATGTTGAACATCTTTTCATGTGTTTATTTGCCATCTGCATGTCTTCTTTGGAGAATTGTCTGCCTAGATCCTCTGCTCATTTTTTGATGGGGTTGTTTGTTTCTTTGGTATTGAGCTATAGGAGGTGTTTGTAAATTTTAGAGATTAATCCCTTGTCAGTCGATTCATTTGCAAATATTTTCTCCCATTCTGTGGGTTATCTTTTCGTTTTGTTTAGGGTTTCCTTTGCTGTGCAGCAACTTTGAAGTTTAATTAAGTCCCATGTGTTTATTTCTCTTTTTATTGTCCTTACTCTGACACATGGATCTGAGAAGATGTTACTATCATTTATGTCCTAGAGTGTTTGGCCTATGTTTTCCTCTAAGAGTTTTATAGTATCTGGTCTTATATCTAGATCTTTAATCCATTTTGAGTTTGTTTTTGTGCATGGTGTTAGGAAGTGTTCTAGTTTAACTTTTTTATGTGTGGCTGTCCAGTTTTCCCAGCACCACTTATTGAAAAGGCTGTCTTTTGTCCAATGTATATTCTTGCCTCCTTTTTCATAGATTATACTATAGATGCGTGGGTTAAATTCTGGGCTTTCAATCCTGTTCCACTGATCTATATTTCTGTCTTAGTGGCAGTACCATATGGTTTTGATGACTGTAGCTTTGTAGTAGAGTCTGACGTCAGGCAGCCTGATGCCTCCAGCTCCATTTTTCTTTTTCAGGATGTCTTTGGCTATTCTGAGATTTTTGTGTTTCCAAACAAACTTTAAAATA
>PVHT020003785.1:8795254-8905976 GCA_004024745.2 Catagonus wagneri
TGTTTGTTGGAAGTTTTTTAATCACAGTTTCAATTTCAGAACTTGTGATTGGTCTATTCCTATTTTCTATTTCATCTTGGTTTAGTCTTGGGAGATTGTACTTTCTAAGAATTTGTGCATTTCTTCTAGGTTTTCCATTTTATTGTCCTATAGTTGCATATAATAGTCTCTTATGATCCTTTGTATTTCTGTGCTGTCTGTTGTGACTTCTCCTTTTTCATTTCTATTTTATTGATTTGTGTCCTCTCTCTTTTTTTCTTGATAAGTCTGGCTAAGGGTTTACCAATTTTTTTGATCTTTTCAAAGAACCAGCTTTTAGTTTCAATGATCTTTTCTATGGTTTTCTTCGTTTCTATTTCGTTGATTTCTGCTCTGATCTTTATGATTTCTTTTCTTCTACTAACTTTAGGTCTTGTCAGTTCTTCCCTCTCTAGCTGCTTTTGATGTAAAGTTAGGTTTTTTATTTGAGCTTTTTCTTGTTTCCTGCTTTTGCTGCATCCCAGAGGTTTTGGTGTGTCGTGTCTTTGTTGTCATTTGCTTCTAGGTATTTTTTAATTTCCTCTTTGATTTCTTCAGTGATCCATTGGTTATTTAGTAGCGTGTTGTTTAGTCTCCATGTGTTTGTATATTTAGCCATTTTCTTCTTGTTGTTGATATCCAGTCGTACAGCATTGTGGTCAGAAAAGATGCTTGAAATGATTTCAGTTTTCTTAAAGTTACTGAGGCTTGATTTGTAGCCCAGGATGTGATCAATCTTAGAGAATGTTCCGTGCGCACTTGAGAAGAATGTGTATTCTGTTGATTTTGGATGGAATGTCTTATAAGTATCTCTTAAGTCCATCTGATCTAATGCTTCATTCAGGGCTTGTGTTTCCTTATTGATTTTCTGTCTGGATGACCTGTCCATTGCTGTAAGTGGGGTGTTAAAGTACCCCGCTATGATTGTGTTATTGTCGATTTCTCCTTTTAAGGCTGTTAGCAGTTGCCTTGTATATTGTGGTGATCTTATGTTGAGTGCATAGATATTACAGATTGTTATATCTTCTTCTTGGATTGATGCTTTGATCATTATGCAGTGCCCTTCCTTGTTCTTAATATGTTCTTCATTTTAAAGTCTATTTTCTCTGATACGAGTATTGCTACTCCAGCTTTCTTTTGATGCTCGATTGCATGGAATATTTTCTTCCATCCTCTCACTTTCAATTTGAATGTGTTTCTAGAAGTGAAGTGGGTCTCTTGAAGACAGCATATATGTGTGTCATGTTTTTGTATCCATTCGGCTAGTCTATGTCTTTGGGTTGGGGCATTCAGTCCATTAACATTTAAGGCAATATTGATATGTATGTTCTTATTGCCATTGTGTTAACTGTTTGGGGTTTTTGTTGCCCTTCTTTTTCTTCCCTTATTTTCTTGTTGTCTCCTCTCACAAGATGGCTATCTTTAATGTTGTATTTGAGTTGATTTTTCTTATTTGTTTGTGTATCAACTGTAGATTTTTTGTTTATGGTTACCCTGGAGTTTTTATATAGGAGTCTATATACAAGTGAGTTTGTTTTAAGTTGTTGGTTTCTTAATTGCACATGCATCTCCAGTGAGCTGCATTTGCATTCTCTTCTCATAATTTCTGATTTTGGTAGCATAATTGTGCATGGATGATTTAGTATCTTTACTGTCTATATGCCTTTACTGGTGATCCTTGTCATTTGTGGTGTTTTTGTTTCTGGTTGTGGCCTTTTCTGCCTAGAGAGTTCCTTTAGGATTTGTTGTAAAGTTGGTTTAATGTTGCAGAAATCTCTTAGCTTTTGCTTATCTGTAAAGGTTTTGACTCTCCTTCAAATCTGAATGAGAGCCTTGCTGGGTAAAGTAATCTTGGTTGGAAGTTTTTTTGCTTTCATCACATTGAGTATATCATGCCACTCCCTTCTGGCCTGCTGAGTTCAGCTGAAAAATCTACTGATAACCTCATTGGGGTTCCCTTGTATGTCATTTGTTTCTTTTCCCTAGCTGCTTTCAACATTTTCTCTTTGTCTTTTATTTTGGTCATTTTGATTAATATGTGTCTTGGGGTGTTCCTCCTTGGGTTTGTTTTATATGGTACTTGTTGTGCTTCCTGAATGTGAGTGAGTGTTTCCTTTCCCATATTAGGGAAGTTTTCAGCTATTATCTCTTCAAATATTTTTTCTGTCCCCTTCTCTCTCTCTTCTCCCTCTGGCACCCCTATAATACGGATGTTGGTACGTTTAACATTATCCCAGAGTTCTCTAAGTCTCTGCTCATTTCCTTTCAATCTTTTTTCTCTTTTTTCTTCTGCGTTAGTGATTTCCACTAATCTGTCCTCCACCTCACTGATTCATTCTTTTGCCTCCTGTATTCTACTGTTGGCTGCTTCTAATGAACTTTTTATTTCAGTTATTGTATTTTGCATCTCTTCTTGTTTAATTTTGACATCTTGTATTTCTTTGCTAAGTGTTTCCTGTAAATGATCAATCTTTGCCTCCAGTCTATTTGCAATGCCTTGCATCATCTTCAGTATCAACAGTGTAAAGTCTCTTTCTGGGAGGCTGATAATCTCATCACTGAGCTGTTTTTCTGGGCTTTTCTCTTTCTCCCTTATCTGAGTTATACTTTTCTGTCTTTTCATTTTTATAGGTTTTTGGTGTGGTGACCTTCGTGCTGACAATAGAGTTGTAGCCTCTCGTAGTTCAGGTGTTTGCCTCCCCTGTGGCTAAAGTTGGTATGGAGGGGGCTTGCTGTAGGCTTCCTGATGGTAGGGAGTGATGCCTGCTCACTGGTAGGTGGGGTTGATTCCTCTCCCTCTGATGGATGGGGCTTTGTCCCTGGATGAGTTTAGAGGCTGGCTTTGTGCCTGAGGGGTCTTTAGGCAGCCTATTTACTGATGGGTGGGGCTCTGATCCCACCTGGATTATTGTTTGGCCAGGGGCTTTTCAGTGCTGATGGGAGGGAGCAGATTTTCCCAGAAATGGCCACCTCCAGAGAAATGCAAGCTGCTGAATGTTCCCCAGAGCTTCACCCCCAATGTCCGTTCCCCAAAACAAGCCACAGTCACCCCTATTTTCCCAGGAGGTCCTTCAAGAATTGCAGTAAGTTTCTACCCAGATCCTATGGAGACTGCTTTGCCCTGGGAGCCAGTGCACATGAAAGTCTGTGTTTGCCTTTCGAGAATGGGGTCTCTTTTTCCCTCAGTCCTGTGAAGTTCCTGCACACAAGCCCCTCTGGCCTTCAATGCCAGATGCTCCACGGGCTCTTTCTCCCTGTGCCAGATCCCCAGGCATGGGGATTTGACGTGGGGCTTAGAATACTTAGTCCTGTAGCTGAGTCTCTGTGATGCAGTTACTTTCCAGTCTGTGGGGCTTCCCACCTGGGAGGTATGGGGTTGATTCTATTGCATATTTGCCCCTCCTACCTCTTGATGTGGTCTCCTCTTTTTCTTATGGAGTAGAATATCTTTTTTGGAAGTTTACAGTCCATTTGGTTGAAGGTTGCTTGGCATTTGGTTGTAGTTTTGGTTTTTTTTGGGAGAGAAGTTGAGCTCCAGTCCTTCTATTCTGCCGTCTTAATCCAGTCTTTCACAAATTCCTTATTCTTATGTAAGAAAGGAAAAGAGTAAATTCCCAATTTTGCCCAATAGAGAGTACATCTGTGAAACGGTGATATGTCTGGAGTCCTTGAAAATAGCTTTTTTCGGTTGTTGCAGAGATGCTGCTCCCCTGCAGAGATATTATGTTCCAGGTAGTGGACCCAGGGTACTGTAACTGTAATATTTTTCACAAAGCACTGAGGCTCTTTTCGGCTACACAGGAAAGATCTCAGGCATCCAAGTTCTGGAGGCTAGAAGTCTGAGATCAAGGTGTTGGCAGGGTTGGCTTCTTCTGAGACCTCTCTCCATAACCTACAGATGGCTGTCTTCTCCCGGTGTCTTCACATGGTGTGTCTCTTACCCAGGATTCTTAATTTCTCTTTGCTTTGGTTTGGACATCCTGCTCTGTGTACACAAAGGTACTCTCAAGTCACTGAAAGTTCTAATGATTGGTCTAACCAATTTCCCATTCAAAATCAGCTGCCGAATCGTGAAAGTGTAAATAATATCCGGATGAGAAGATAATGTAGAATGGGGGCCCACTCAGATGATTTAGGTAGATGTCAGGAAAAAAATGGGCATTAAATTTAATAATGTATGATACATAAAACTATTAATAGCAAAATGTGAATATCCTTGTTTTTTCAACACAGCAGAGAAATAGGTAGGGTTGATCCTGAAGATAATTCAAGTGTTCCAATGTAGGTACTAACAGGGGACTCAGGAGTCAAAGCTGAAAAACAATATATATATAAAAAAGGTATAAACTCTTTATATTAAAAATGAAAATAACTAGTGCTTGTACCTTCAAGATGACCTGAAAGTAATTCTTCAAATATTACTGTTTTGTTAACTCACTCATTGTTTTATAGTTACTATTAACAAGTAAAATTTGGAAAAAGATGTGTAGTTGTTTGACTAACAGCAATTTAAATAATTTCAATTGGGAAATTACAATACAAGTGTTTGTATACAAAGAAAATTATGTAAAGTGGTCTAAATTTAGTGTCTCAAGTCTGTAGTGCAAAATAAAGAACTTAATTAGTAACAGATAAAAATAGAACCACCATAGGATCCAGTAGTTCCACTCCTGTGTATTTATTTGAAAAAACAAATACACTAATCCAAAAAGATATATGCATCCCAGTATTCATAGTGGTACTATTTACAATTGCCAAGGTATGGAAGCAACCTAAGTATCTATTGACAGATGAATGAATATATGTACATCCTTTGTTGTTATTTTGACAGTCTTCACAGCATCTTCACCAGTAGATTCCATCTCAAGAAGCCACTTTATTTGTTCAACCATAAAAAGCAACTTCTCATTCCTTAAAGTTTTAGCATCAGACTGTAGCAAGGCAGTCATATCTTCAGGCTCTAGTTCTAGTTCTGGTTCTCTTGTTGTTTCCACTGCATCTGCAGTTAGTTCCTCCATTGGAGTCATCCACGAGTGTTAGAATCAAATTCTTAGAGATTCCTTTTAATGTCAATATTTCAACCTTTTCCATAAATCGTGGATGTTCTTCATGTCATCTAGAATGGTGAATCCTTTCCATAAGGTTTTCAGTTTACTTTGCCCAGACCTATCAAAGGAGTCCCTATTGATGATAGCTATAGTCTTACAAAATGTATATCTTAGATAATAAGACTTAAAAGTGGAGATTTATCCTTGATCCATGAGCTGCACGATGGATAGTGTGTTAGCAGGCATGAAAACAACATTAATCTTGTTGTACATCTCCATCAGAGTGCTTGGGTGAACAGGTGCATTGTCAACTGAGCAGCAATATTTTGAAAGGAATCTTTGTTTTCCCGGGCAGTAGTTCTAAACAGTGGCCTTGAAATATTCAGTAAACCATGTTGTCAACAGATGTGCTGTCACTTAGGCTTTGTTGTTCCATTTGTTGAGTGTAGGCAGAGTAGATTTAGCATAAATTTTAAGGGCCCTAGATTTTCAGAATGATAAATGAGCATTGGTTTCAAGTCATCAGCTGCATTAGCCACTAACAAGAGTTAGTCTGTCCTTTAGAGCTTTGAAGATACACATTGACTTTTTTTCTTTAGCTACAAAAGTCTTAGATGACATCTTCTTCCAATATGAGGCTGTTTCATCCACATTGAAAACATTGTTTGGTGTATCCACATTCATTAATTATTTTAGCTAGATCTTCAGGATAACTTGCTGCTGTTTCTACATCCACACCTGCTGCTTTACCTTGTACTTCAATATTATGGAGGTGGCTGCTTTGCTGAAACCTCATGAATCAGTCTCTGCTAGCTTCACCTTTTCTGTGGCTTCCTTACCTCTTTCAACCTTAATGAAATTGAAGAGAATTAGGGCTTTGCTCTGGATTAGGTTTTGGTTTAAGAGAACCTTATGCCTGGTTTGATCTTTTATCCAGACCACTAACATTTTCTCCATATCAGTAATAAGGGTGTTTTTCTTTCTTATCATTTGTGTGATCACTGTGGTAGCACTTTTAATTTCCTTCAAGATTTTTTATTTGCATTCACAACTCACTAAGCTTAGTTATGTCTAGCTTTTGATTTAAAGTGAGACACAGAGATTATTTCTTTTACTTGAACACTTAGAAGCCATTGTAGGATTATTAATTGGCCTAATTATGATATTGTTGTGTCTTAAAGAATAGAGATTACTTGAGGACAGGGAGAGAGACAGGGGGATAGCTGGTTGGTACAGCAGTCATAACACACACAGCTTTTATCAATTTATCACATATGGGCAAGGTTTGACCAAAACAATTACAATAATAACATCAAAGATCACTGGTCACAGATCACCATAACAAATACAATAATGAAAAAGTTTAAAATACTGCAAGAATTACCAAAATGTGACATAGAGACATGAAGTGAGCAAGTGTTGTTGGAAAAGTGGTGTTATAAGACTTGCTTGACACAGAATTGTCACAAACCTAAAACTGGCAAAAAAAAATGCAATATCTGGCAAGCACAATAAAGTGAAGCACAATAATTGTTATATGACTATAATAGTTTAAATAATGAAGAAATAAATTTCTATCTTTATATGTCAGTAAAGATAGAGTACATACAAAATTTTAATTATGATACTATGCACTAACATATAATTAAGAGAGACTAGAAAGGGAAGGGGTAGATCAGACAATTAGGAACAGGGAAAGCTTCAGTGAGAAAGTAATATCTGAATATTTGTATATGGCAGATACATGATCACAAACTCTTCAGCTCATCTGTGAACATGACATTATCTCTTTACAAAAATCAGCAAATCCATACATTAACGTGGCACTATATGTTTGATATATTGAAGTATATACTAAAAGCTGAATCATAAGGCCTTGTCTCCCAGTTATGATTGGCTACAATTAAAGAGCTATAAAAGAATTTTGAACAAAAATTATGATTTCTGGCATCTTGACTATTTCTGATTATGCAAAAAGGGAAGAATTCCCATCTTTACATACGTAAATACATTAGAAGGTAAGAAGTTGAGTTTGCTCATGTTAGTCTTCTGTCTTCATATTTTTCAGATTATTTGCCGTAATTTTTCCATGCAGTTCAGATTTTTAAAATTTTCATCTGAAGGTATAATAACATTTATGTACCATTTAAAATACTTCACATGCCTTCTCTCTAAAGAATAAGTGTCTTGTTCAGTTATTTTACCTAAATTGTGACACTGTCTCCAGGGCAATACAGAGTAATTGTTTATTTAATCTGGCATTTTTCTGGTACATTGATTTCCAAAACCAAGACTTTTCCAATTAAATTCAGTGGCATTTTTATCCAAAGATTTTTTTAGAGAATTGGTTTCCTGCCATGGATCTGAGTATTAAACCAGTCAGTTCAAATATATTATAGATTCAACCAAACATACTGCAATCTTCTCATCTACTTTCTCTGTATAGACTGTGATTCTCAGTACAGTTGATTGGCTCACATCATACCTTGTCTCACATTAATAAACAGTCTGAAAAGTATCTCAAAATGCCAATGTAGTAGAATGAAAGCACATGTACACATATATACGTCAAAGGAAATAGCAAATATCTCAAAGATAAGGTCTTATTTTAGGCCTTTTCTTTTCTTTTTTTTTTTCTATTTTCTCCTTTTTAGGGCCATAGCTGCAGTACATGGAAATTCCCAGGTTAGGGATCTAAGGGTCAAACTGAAGCTGCAGCTGCCGGCCTACACCACAGCTCACAGCAACACTGGATCCTTAACCCACTAAGTGAGACTAGGGATCAAAGCCACATACACAGGGATACTAGTTGGGCCCTTAACCTGATGAGCCACAATGGGAACTCCCAAAAAAATTAAAGATAAATATCTGCGTGATATATATATATATTTGTCTTTTTGCCTTATTTGGGCTGCACCTGCAGCATATGGAGGCTAGAGGTCTAACAGGAGCTGTAGCTGCCAGCCTTCGCCACAGCCACAGTAACGTGGGATCCGAGCCACGTCTGCAGCCTACACCATAGCTCACGGCAACGCCGGATCCTTAACCCACTGAGCAAGGCCAGGGATTGAACCTGCAACCTCATGGTTCCTAGTCAGATTCGTTAACCACTGAGCCACGACGGGAATGCCTGCGTGATATATTTTTTTAATTTGGTTATTGAGTGGACAGAAACTGTTTGATGAATAAGTTAAAAGCATAAGTTCTGTTTTCATACATTTTAGTTCAATTTTGTCTTTTAAGTCATACAATAATGAAGCCAGATTAAAATTAAGCACTGCATTACTCTGGGTATATACAAAACACTTACTGTACTCATTAAAAGTTTAGGTTTTTTACTAAATTATTTAAGCTTTACATTGTAAAATATGTTCATTGATATGTAAGCTCTTTCTAGTTGCACAGGAAGTTTTCTCTAATACCTTTTGTAAATTTGTAATCCACTCAGAGCACATCTCTTCCACACATGTACAAACCTCCCAAGGTCTCAGCATTTCACAGAGGTACATTTACACTTTTTTACCTTTGTGAGATGATGCTGTGTAGTCATCATTGAAGATGAGAGATAATATATGAATATAAGATGTAAACTGTAAGAGATGATAAATCATAAATGTGAACTGTGAAGCAGAAGTCACACATCTATTTAGTGACAGGACAAACATTGCATCATATTTATCTTTAAGGATATAGTTCATAGAATGGTCTTTCCTATTCTAAGCTCCTTGACTTAACAATACTTTTCCAGCTCTGATACTAAATTAGACTATGGATTATGAATGAGGGGTACAGTGTTATACTCTGGTGTTCTTCCTCCTTTAAACACATTTGCATAATGGCATTTGAAATAATATATTTTCCAAATACTTTTATATGATTTGCTTTGTACTTGCTATGTGTTTATCACGTAGTAGTTATATCAGGCAAAGGAGTGAGATCTTTAATGAACTGGTTGTATTTAACAGATAAGAGGAAAATGATTAAAGATATATAAAACATTGTCAAATAAAAAATTGAAAAATAATTTATAATAGACTATTTGCACATGCTAAGAACAGATAATTCACAAATATAAAGACTATATAAAACAAAAATATGACAAATAAAACCCAGTTAGAGTGAAACTTCATGAAATAAGTTTAGATTGCTGGTGAAATAAATATTAGAAAGCTTTCAAATGGTAATTTTTGGTAATATTCATGAAAAGTCTTTATACTAGTCACATATTTTGACCTGGTAATTCTATTCTTAAGAAATAATCTTAAGAAGTTAACCAGAGAGGCACTTAGAGATTTATTTATAAGATTGAACACTACTACATTATTTATAGTGGAGAAACACCCTGAAACAATATTTATATAGTAAAAGACTATAATGTATTTATCCAGGGGAATAGTATGCTAAAATGAAGAATGATACTTTAGAATACATATCTGTCTCTATTTGTATCCTTATGTATGTATGTATGTATGTATGTATGTATGCATGTATGTATGTATCTGTCTATCTATCTCCATTTGATGATGTAAAATGCTATTATGTTAAACAAAATGAAAGTTACATAACTGCATATGGAGTAGGAACTCAATTGCGTAAACGTGGAAAAAGGTGAAACTAATTATATCAGCTGGATTTTCCCAAGTCCCTATTTTAAAAGTAAATGCTGGAGAAGGAGAAGGGCTATACATTTGATTTCTTTTTGAAAACTATTTTTTATTAATTATGAATAGTTTAACAAATATTCAATTACTACCCTCTCCCCCATTTTTCCTTAGATATCTGCTTTGCTTTTCTATCTGCCTTCATATTTTTAGCATTCTGGAGTGAATGACAAAAATAATAAGAATTTAGGGGACCTGCTCTCCACTAATGTTCAGTGTACCTTTACTTAATCCACACAAGCACTCAGATTTCCTTTATTAGTAAATGAAATCAGTACCGTATGAACCAGTTCCAATCTATACTCAATATACTTTGAGAAATGCATGAAATAATGGAAGAAAATGGCTATACAAATGCTAATTTATTTTTTATATTATTGTTCTTTCTTCTTTTTATATGTCTTCATTGTTCACTTCATTATGCTAAATGATAACCAAGAAAGATTAAATTAAAGAAACTAATACTTCCATTCTTCCTCCTCTGGAAAGATGGGACAAAAATCAAAATGTTCAGAACTTACAAATTCCTCCTGGAGGAAAAAAAAAATCCCTCTATTTCTTCAATTTCTTATATAACTCCAGTATTAGGGAAGTAGATTGGAAGATTATTTGTTTAGAATACAATGTCCATCACTACCCCAAGTGCAAGAAAGGGTATGTAAATATATGCAAATTATGTGCATTTCTAATTTTGAAGAAGAGTTTATCAAATGTCAAAACTTGTTCAATCAAAGAACTATTTTGTGTCAAGTACATGAAATGTTGCCAGTTTGGAGGCAGATTTGGGCTTTGAAGTGCTTCCTTCCAAATATATTTTTATTTTTCTTAAAAACATACCGGATTGTATTTTACTGAAACTGAATTAATTGTTTTTACATCTTCTGTGAAATGTTTCACAGTTCCGTGCTTTTAAAAAACAATTCAGATAAACTTTGCTTGTTTGTTATTATTACTCTAAAAATAAGGAGAGTATTTGATTTTGTTACTTCAGAAACAGGACAATAAAACCTATAGAGACAGGTGTTCCCATTGTGGCTCATCGGTAACAATCCCGACTAGTGCCCATGGGGATGGGTGTTCGATTCCTGGCCCTGCTTAGCTCAGTGGATTGGGGATCTGGCATTGCCATGAGCTCTGGTGTCAGTTGCAGACACGGATATGGTTTAGATCTGGTATTGCTGTAGCTATGGTGTAGACCATCAGCTAGGGCTCTAATTTACCCCTAGCCTGAGAATTTCCATGTGCTGCACATGCGGCCCTTTAAAAAAAAGAAAAGAAAAAAAGAAAAAAAACCTATAGAGACAAAAAGCAATTTATTTATCCCATAAATTTGCCATTTTAAAAGAAATTTTTAAATCCCTTTAAAAGAAACCAATTTTTCAATAGAAACCAGAGCAATTATTTGGCAGTGAGATTGATAGCTAATTTTTATTTTCCTTACCTTCTTTTCCTGGTTATCTGTTTTAATTATAGCTTCTCTCAAGAGTTCAGATTTTTCTTTTGCTTTTTTTTTTCTTCTTAAGAAAATGTTTGCAGCTAAAATAAATATACTGACCAGGGAGTCTCAAACCAATTAACTGCCCTACTTAAGGAAATCCAGCTTAGTTTTTGCAGCTGAAACAACAGTAGAAATGATATTATGATAAAATAAAATATAAATGAATAGATAATGTGACTCTACATAACTATTTTAATTCTTTTTCATGATTTCTTATGTGAATTGAGCACAGCAAGACTATATTTCATTAGACTAAAAGGTAGTATAACCCAGTAGGTTATATATGCATTAACTGAATCAAATATTGCTCCACGTATTACTAAACTTGTTATTCATCAAAAAGTATTCAATATCCATTATGTACCAGCTAAGACTGCAGTCTTGACACTTCATTATTGATGAGATAAAGCACAGTTTCAGAATATGTTGCAGCAGGTCGAAAGAAAAAGCACACATTAAGTTTAAATTTCAGATGCAATGATAAAGGTTGGCTAACTACAGCCTGATTCACTAGGTGATTGTCATTTTCTCAATTCATTCCCCCTGTGAGAATCCATTGCAGTGTTGTTTCTTCTTTCCAGAATTCTAAAACCGCAAGATTTATAATTATCTATACATCTACATTGTATCTGTGGTATTTAAATGTGAAGGAACATTTCACTTTATATTTAAATATATAATATAAATTTAACCGAGGTTTTCATATAAATTACATGTAACATTTTTGACTACCCCACTATATCAGATACAAGGAAGGTGAAGTAATAAATTCATAGTCATAGTCTCCATCCAGTAAATCTTTGAAGACACAAGTAAAGGTGGATCCTCTAGCAAAATGATGGCTTAATTCCACCCTTAATTGTCTTGGTTAAAGGCTTCCTACCAAAAGAAGTAGTAAAGCCTTGGATACCTTTGATCTTTGCACGTAATTCTCAAATATTAAAGACCATGGTTATAAGCAAATGTTCTTGTTCTTTATCTTCTCTTTCTTGTTTTTTCTTATTGTTTTAAATCATTTTACTGAGACCCACACACTTTACTAAGATCACACTAAAAATCTGAGGTCTCCTGAGCCTAGTGTTGGTGTTTCCTTATCAAATGTCTTAAGCAGTCAAATTGCTTGCATGTACAAAGACTTTTTCCAATAAATGTAATCTAGCTTATTTTAGTTTGGTATGTAAACCATTCATTATTTTCATTAAAAAAATACAAGGAGTTCCCGTTGTGGCTCAGTGGTAACTAATCCGACTGGTATGCATGAAGGCTCAGATTAGATCCCTGGCTTCACTCAGTGTGTTGGGGAATCTGTCATTGCCGTGGGCTGTGGTATGGGTGACAGATGTGGCTCAGATCCAACATTGCTGTGGCTGTGGTATAGGCTGGCAGCTACTGGGAACTTTCACATGCCATGGGTACAGCCCTAAAAAGACAAAATAAATAATATATATATATATTATATATATATAAATATATATTATATATTTATATATATATATTATATATATATAAATATATATTATATATTTGTAATATATTATAAATATAAATATGTATTATATTTATAATATATTATAAATATAAATATATGTTTTATATATATAAATAATATATATCTATTATATATATTAAATAATATATATCTATAAATATATCACTTAAAGAATTGGTAGGATTGTTATAAGTGAGAGGCATACCAGATAACTTCTTACATGTGTTAAAGACCCATTTTCATGAATTAAAAACCTGGTGTCAATTTTGCATATCTTTTAGGGTTTCATATATTAAATATGTTAGGTACATTTTATCAGCAACATTATATCAGTGGCAGAAAGTATCCTTCAGTCCATGAAAACAAAGAAGAATCTGTGTGATATGAACTTTGCTTTGTTTTAGTCTATTATAGTCATGGTAGTTGTAGTTGCAAAAGCAGTAGTTTTTTAATCTAATGAGTATATCATCTCTTGTATGCGATAGCAAGTCAGCAGTTGTCAAAGTCCCTTATATATTTTGATTTTATACTTCTTCTTCAATTATAATTTGATTCCACATTGTAAAAAATAATCTTATGCTTGATCGTAAAGAAAATGTGTGTCTGTGCAACAAAGGAAAGACACTTGAGGAAAACACTAAATCGCTAAATCGCTATGTTGGTATTTGTAAAAATCTGTCCTCATGGTTTTTGTAAACTGATTAATTCTCTTTTAAAGAATGCTTTTAATTTACCTCCTGAGAAGGCAAGAGTACACACTTCCTTGGGATGTGGTCAGTGTATGAATGTGTGTACACTGCTTATTGCTCTTGGTAGGCAAATACATTGAAATGGCTTTTGAACTTTATCTGTTTAATGGTTGTAAGGCTATGGCCTTTGAATATCTGATTTTAGCAGATCAAAGGCCATTTTTAAAAAATATAAAGACATCATGATTGAGCTAGCTATGATATTTTCTCTTCACAATCAGTGACACTTTCTGCCTTTCCATACAGTCCTCAGGGGTTTTCCCAGGATTATTTTTTGTCAACAGGAAAAAAATATTCAATGCCATATTATTACCAAACTTATCCTCATCTTGAACTACTATATATTTCTAACATACATGTAATACAATTGATAGATAAAATCATATAATACTACAATACTCATGATCTTTCTGTTTAATATCCTTATTAAATTATTTTCCTTTCTTTTATGACTACTGTGTCATAGCATGAGTATATTAAGATTGTTTCTGGGATTTCACTATTCCACCATAGATGATGAGTTACAGGATCCACAGAAGTCAAGTTGAGCATATTAATATTAGATAGTACAGGCTTGTAATACATAGATCTTTTTAAACTATGGCTTTAGAAGAATCCAATTCAGTTGATTTTCTGATACATTAGCCTCTCTGAGATGCATAATTAATAATAAATAAATTAATAATAAATTTATTTAATAATAAATAATTAATAATAAATTTTTACAAAATTTCACAAATTGCTGCCAGTCTAACCTTCAAACAAGGAAATCATGTTGATTCTGCCCTGTAGAAAATTTTCTATGAACTTGATAAACACATGGAAGATCTCGAGTTCAAAGAATGACCCTATAGTAAATATCCAAGGATCTTTCCCAAAAGTATTTCCATTCTGAGTATTACCATGCAATGTCTGAATTCCATTAACTACTACTACTTAGTTCAAATGGCAACACTCAGTCCAGCTTCATACTGTGTGTGCCCAGACACACCCTGCCCCTCAATCTTCCATGCATCTCCTGTGAGATCAAATGGCAGCTATAGAATTTCCTTTGGGAACTATCTGTGGATATCTCAAAACATTTTTTTTTGCTGCTGCAGATTTTAAGGTTCAATTCTTTACAATAAAAAGCCCAATAAAGTTTGTAAATTCAAGGTGAATGCTCTGCATAAGACCCTGAGAATGTTTATTTGAATCTCTAGTTGGAATATTTTGTAGGAAACAAAAATTTGCCATAGGCATAGTACCTATCTTGTATTCCCTTCATAATAGAAAAAAAAAAAAGTTTTAAAAGCCATGTAAAGTGTAGTCTGGAAAGAAAAGAGATTGTAAAAAGTTAATGACTTAAAAAAAAAAGTTGAGTAAATAGCATATGTAATTATTTTGCAGGGAAATAATGCTAGTTAAAACGGAAATCATTCTGTTAGTACACACAACTGCTACAGCACAGAGTCCATTAATTATGGAAAGGCTGAATCTCCAGATCTTCTCCTTAAAGAATGTCCACTTTAAAACCCTGCCTTAATCTTGCTTATGTTGATTACTGGTTTCTCTGAGTCATTAGGACAAGACTCCAAAGGGAAAACATCATTTTATCATGACAGTTGTCTTTGCAGATTTTATGGTCCTAAATAGAATAGAAATTTAAGAAAATCAGTTGCTTCTCAAACTATTCAGAACTCAGTTATTACTAGTCTCAGGTCACAAGATTTTCTTAAAGACCTTAAAGCACAGACTTAGTATCTTAACAAACATAGGAAGGGAAAAAATCAAATCCCTTTCCATTTGTTTGGAGCAATAGTCTCTTGGCATTTTAAAAAATATATATTTTAAAGTTCACTTCTTTCCTGAAATCATTGCTATGTTAAATGAGGTCATTTTCCCACATTTGTTCAGTATTGTGCCCTAACTACCCATATTCAAAATAATTCATACTTGCTGTAGGTTAATAACAACAGTAATAACAAGAATAACAAAAGCTTTAAAAACTATAGAACATTTATTTTCTATCAAGCATCAAGCAAAATAATTTGTTATATGATATGTGCTTTCTTATTTTTTTATTTTTTCAATATAATTATAATGGTTTTCATTCATTTATATAAATGTCAAAAACTTGCAAGAATATTTTTCAATGTGTAGCCGGTTCTTGGCATCAGTGCTATTAATAATTTATTCCCTTTCATAATATATAACTAGAACATATATTTGATTTTTTATTTTATATTAAACTACAAATGAAATGAGTTACTCATAATTTCAATGCCAATATGTCTCTTTTTCACTTGAACAATAATGCCATATTATATGGTTAGGAAACTCAAACAGTAAGAAAAGGTACAGAATGAAGAGTGAGAGCCTCTATTCCCAGTTCCTTAATATCAGTTAATCAAAATTTGATGATTCTTCCTAGATTTAAGTATGTATAATTTTAAGGTTTTTAATTTAATCATTATCTCTTTTCAGATCAGCAAGTAAAAATCAGTGTCACTCATGTAATAACTGAAGAGTATTATATAATTTCATGGTGTATTATTTAGTTAAATAGTTGCTTCTTGATAGGCACTTTGTCTCCTGATGTTATTAATCACAAAATTACTGCAGTGGTCACATTTGTGAATGACTCATGGCCTAGTGGAGTGAAAATACAAATTAAGGCAGTCTGACTGCAGATTCTGGACTCTTACTACAGAATATATTTCTTTTTCTTTGAAATTATCATTTATTTGCTAAGTGGTTAAATTTTATTTTATTTTATTTTTATTTTTAGGGCCACATCTGTGGCATATGTAAGTTCCCAGGCTAGTGGTCAAATCAGCTGCAGCTGCTGGCCTATACCACAGCCACAGCAACACTAGGTCTGAGCTGCGTTTGTGACCTTTGCATCATCTTATGGCAATGCCAGATCCTTAACCCACTGAGCGATGCCAGGGATTGAACCCACTTCCTTTTGGATACTAGTCAGGTTCTTAACCTGCTGAGCCACAATAGGAACTCCTGCATATATTTTTAATAAGCAAACGTGGCTCTACTGGTAGCTTCAATATCAAGTATTTCAAGATGCGCTCTGAGTTGTATAAGTTCCAGAGCATTTTCTAAATAAAAATATGTATAATAAATGTCTGTTTATAACTCAATAAATAGTATATACCTCTATCTACTTAGAATGAAAAGAATGTATTTCTGTAGGCAGAAATGTGAGATTCCAGAATTAAGATACTATTTTTTTAGCAGGGACGTTAATGAGTTTTAGGAAATCCAAATGAGGGTTATAGACCTGAGAATATAGAATTTAATGATTCTTTAAAATAGGATAAGAAGAATTAAACTTGAAGGAGGGGAAATCTGGGGTAAGAAGGGTCAAGCAATATGGCAGGAGTCTGAAGACTATGGAAAACTATAACCACTGAGACATTCCTAAAAGTGCATAGTGTTATAGCCAGAGAACTTTGTAGATGTGGGATGTCTCACATTCATTTTACGTCTTCTGATTTGGTGCTGAGTGTGAGCAAGATATCAGATATTGTGAGGAGGCTGGATTCCGTATTGTGGGTTGGCAAAGAGTAGAGGAATAAAGACAGTTACAGGAAAAGTAAGTGCTAAAAATGAAATGAGATTTCAGCCACGTTGGAAGCTTGGTGTAAGAAGAGATAATAAAAGTAACCACTCCCCGCCCCCCAAGTTGGCTTGCTAGAACTTGAAGAAACCTTATGGACAATGTTAGATTTCCTAGGGAACCTGAGAAAGGAGGACACTTGAAAAATTGATTTAATTACCTAGGAGCAAGTTGTCCTTTACTGACATTGGAATTATTAAATGATTTAAGGAACAGTCTAAGAAAAAGAAATCTATAAAAGAGACTGAGAAACATAACAAAAAGGAAGACCATTTGGAGAAAACAAAGTAGGAAGACCATTTGGAGAAAACATAAGCTAAGTGCTTCCTACTTCACTTTCTTTTATTAATATTTTGATATTAATAGTTTCACAATTATGAAAAATTAGCAAATTAGTACAAAAAAATCCCAGACCTGATCCAAATTCATCAAATGTTAATATTTAATTACAGCTTTTACCATAGATGCTTATGCATCCCTCATTCTCTATCACTATCACATCTATCTATTAATATTGATATATATTTATATATTTATCATTTATTTATATATATTTATATGGAAATATATTTTTCTGAAGTATTGAAGATTAATTTGCAGATAAGATACTCCATTACCTCCAAATAAACCTCTGTATTTCTTAATAAGAAGTTGTTTTACATAATCACATAACAATTACTACATCAGGGACTTAACAGTGATTTAGCAAACTTACCCTGTTAAGGGTCAGATAGTAATTATTTTGGGCCTTGTATACCATATGGTCTTTGTCTCAACTATTCAACTCTGTTATAGTTTAGAAGCAGTCACAGAAAATGTGAAAATGAAAGGGCATGACCGCTTTCAATATACACTCATTTTCCAAAACTGCTTTCAATATACATTCATTTTCCAAGCTATTAGGACAGCTTGGTTCATGGGTCATAATATTTTGATCTCTGCTCTAACGCACAGACCTTATTCAGGCATTCCTAATCATCTATAGAGTGGCAATTATAGGAAAAGTAAATTGTTTTATCCTTGCAAGCCCTAGACTTGGAAGCGATTATTTCTCTGAAGGAGGCTTTGTTCCTTTTAAGGGTTATTGGTATTTAGAAATCAAGATATGTTAACAGATTTTGCTATTGCTGCTGCTGCTAGATTTTCATTGCTCCTAGTTCTTCTCAGTGGGCTAAGCTGGGATTTATAACACATGCATATATATCCATTCACCCACATACCTACATATATATGGATATATATTCCCAGGAGTTCACATAGACACCTTTAGTTATAACCCAGCATAGCAGGATTTAGTCTATCCTTCCTTCCTATAGGGGAAACCTGGCTCATGAACCATGATATATTTACTTATTTGTTTAATCTTGGAATATAAAAAAGTCATTTTACAATTGCTAATATACAATTTTTGGGGAAAAAAGAGAACTGCTAATTAAAACTTACAATTTGATTAAAATTCTTTTTTGTCTTTAGCCTGAGGGCATTAGTTTACAAACTGCCTTGGGGGGCACAGACTTTAAGGCATTAGCCTGCTGTGCCCCTCTTTGCCTAGCAAAGCAATAAAGCTACCCTTTTCTCCTTAAAAAATAAATAAATAAAAAAACTGCCTTGAAAGTTACCTGGGGTAGATCTTCCTTCACACTGTCACTTTGGTATGATTATGTTTGCTTGTTTCCATTGATATTCAGTTTTGAATCTCCTACTATATTTGTTAATTTTATTTATTTACCTTTAGAGTATGTGAAACGTTAGCATAATTCTGAAAGTCAGTGTTGCACTAGAAAGTACATTCATAGAGTCTTCATCTCTTCTCTTTCTTCTGTCTTTTCTACCACATTCCCACCAGTGCCTTATACCTGACCAATCTCATTATTCATTGGTATATTTTCCCTTTATTTATTTTGCTCAAATGAGCAGACACTTGTATATTTATTTTTATTTTTTATTTCTCCTTTTTGCAGTAAAGGTAGAATGATTGAGATAATTCGTCATGTTTTTATCCCTTCATTTAACAATATAATGTGGAAATAATTCTATATAAGTTCATAGATCTCTATGTAATGCTGCCTTACTGTTGCTTAGTACTCAAATTTTGGATGGATCCCTTTATTTCCTTGAGATGAGCACTTATTTATAATATTTTAAATTACAATCAAGACTTAAATGACTAGACTTCTGCATATGTATTTTCATAGTGTCAGAAGTGCAGTTTTAGGAAAAATTCCTAGAAGCAGGATATTAGGATCAAAGACACACATATTGCACTTTCTCTTTCTTTTATTTTTCTAGGAAGAGAACTTTTCTTTCTCTTTTTCTTTCACCTCTTCAGCAAATGTGGTGCCAAATCCTCTTCTACTTAGTCTGCAGTATTGGGCCTATAATAAGACCATTATAAATATTTACTAAATGGATGAAATGCTTCCAGGTAATGCACTGAGAAATAAAACTACTTTGCCTAAAATCCTGAGCAGGAGAATTTGATTTTGAGAGAAGCTCTGAAAGAGAAATAGGGCACAGAAGCATGCCAAAGGAGACAAAGCTCTTGAGGTGACCGGGCTCAGATATCAGCTACAAGAGAGACTGTAAACTACCTCTGAGAAGAAGCAGGAAACAAGGGATGGAAAAATTGTCACTTTCAGTCCTTATTGGCATCCGTATCGGCAACATCAGTAACACAGATATTCAGATACAAAATAACCCTACACAAAATCAGGTACTTGACTTAAATCCTCTGCAGAAATTAAACCTAGGCTTCAGAAAACACAAAAGCAGCTTATGCAAATTTCTGCCAATTAAACTGGCAAAAAACATATTTAAAACTTGTCTATTTGAATATATTTTTTGCCTTTTTTCTTAAGGAAAACAGTTTGAAGTAGTAAGACAACGAGTCTTAAAAGTAGGAAAGTCTGTTACTTACTCACCAAGAGAAATTGACAGAATTATAATGTTTACAAGTGCTCCCATGTGACAGTTGTGTGTCACTTCAACACAAGCCTGTACTCAGCCTAAAAA
This sequence comes from Catagonus wagneri, assembly GCA_004024745.2. Lineage (NCBI taxonomy): Eukaryota > Metazoa > Chordata > Mammalia > Artiodactyla > Tayassuidae > Catagonus > Catagonus wagneri. The sequence continues at coordinate 8,815,346 of PVHT020003785.1, forward strand.
AATTCTATTACAAGCTTCCCTCTTTTATCACTTTCATTGCTTAGTTCAGATTCAGAAAAATGTGAATAATGCATAAGCTCAGACAGTTTCTCCATTATCGTGAGTAACACGACAGTGAAGCTGCTGCTTATTTTCGCCATGACATTTTGCTAAGAAGTATCTCTCAGAACTTGCACCATTCCTTTTTAATAAAATATTTGTCACCTTTTAAGGCCAAAGTATGTTATGAAATCATTAGTGTTTTATTTTCAAATACTTAAATTTATTAAAATACTCTTCTATTAATTCAGTGATTTTCCTTGACAGTATTTTTATAATAACATATCACAAATATTGTTGTTTTTCCTAACTGTTACATTTATAAATGTTTGTTAGGCACTCATCATCATATTCTATGTGCTTTAATAGCAGTATTTAAAATCCTCTTAAAACCCCTGACATTGGTGTTATTACCTTTATTTTGAGGCTCAGAGGTGTTCAGTAGCTACCTCATAATGATAGCAAAAAGTAACAGGGCTGGAGTTTCAATCTGACAATAGGGCTACATTTGATTTCTATATGGATTAGTCACTCACCATCCTTTATCATGTGAAATTCTGGCAGCATATTATTGGGTTAGAACAGCTCTTTTTTTCCCCCTTTTCTTTTTAGGGCTGCAAGTACAGCATACAGAGGTTCCCAGGCTAGGGTTCAAATCAGAACTGTAGCTGCTGGACTATGCCACAGCTACAGCAACATCAGGTCTGAGCCGCATCTGTGACTTACACTGAAGCTCCTGGATCTTTAATCCATTGAGCAGGGCTTGGGATCAAACCCGCATCCTCATGGATTCTAGACTCTGCTGAGTCACAACCAGAACTCCAAAACAACTTTTAAGTATCATTCTCCCTGTTGTCCTTATAGAAACTAAATAACAGTTGTGTTTAAGAAGTAAAAGAACATTGTTCTTCGCATGCTGTTCACTGTTAAAAGGGCAGATTTAGAATACGGTCAAATATAAATTTCCTCACTTTTAAAATATTCTCCATTTTATTAAAAGCTTACAGTTCATTGCACACAGGTATGCATTCAGTGGTTTATGTCATTTAGCCCTGAACGCTCTCCGAACTCCAGATGTATGCATTTCGCTACATATATGACAGTAACACTTAGATTCTTATAGCCTCTTTCAGCTGTGTCTATCCTTCCTCTCTGACAACCTATTTTTCTCTTCTCCATCTCAGAATTGGGCACCAATATTGTCTGACTCCTTAGGCTGATATACCCTAGGGGTCAGATTTGAGTGTATCCTTTCCCTGTATTTTACATCCAATTTATTGTTAAGTCCTGTCAATTCAAATCTTCAAATGTCTTAACTCCAATTATTTTTCTGCGACTTACCATCACCCTAATCCAGATCATATCTCTTACCTTACCTACTGTTTTTCATCACCAGTTTTCTCTGCGTCTAATCCTGAGGGAGTATGAATAATCTTTTGAAAACATCTATTAGTTAGTATCCATTTATTGGTTGAATGTCTCCTGTTTCTCTTAAATTTAACCCTACAGGCTTTACCAAAGCCCCTACCTGCTTCTCCAATCTTGTTTTCCATAACTCTTTGCCCTTGTCACTTCCCTCCACTCATAACATCCATCTTTCAATTCCTTAAATATTCTAAGATTTGTCTCTTCACAGGGACTTTTTATTTGTTGTCATTTAGACTTGGAAACACTCCAAGCTTTTAACACAGAAGATATTTTCTTGTTCATTTGAATTTCACTTTCTCAGAGGGCCGTTCATGATGATTTTATATAAAATGACCTCCTTCATTTACACAATGTCAAATCACAATAACGTAATATATCTATCTGTGTCTGTCTATCTATCTTTCTGTCTTTCTATTATTTATCAATTTGTTTATTGACTATCACCATAAACTAAAGTGAGAGAGAAGGTCATTGCCTATAAGTAAATCCAACACAGAGTAGGTATTAATAGCTGTTCAACAAGCAAATAAGTGGAAATTCACAACTACTCTAGGAGATGCAAGTTACTGTAACCTCATTTTAGGGCTAAGAAAATCAAGGCTCAGAACATTATAGAAAATATCTGAGGATCATAAATCTAATGAATGACGGTGTTTTGATTCAGACACAGGTCAGGCTGTCTTCAAAGCCCAATATCCAATCACTTTAATTATATGCTCTGCTTAAAATTATTCTCCTCCTTTAATCGACACTGAGATGGTATTTTTCATACACTCATAAGCTGGGCTTTCACTTGATCTGTAAATCAGTAAGGAGGTAAAGATATTATGCTGACATGGCTCAATAAGCCTTTGTGATTCAATTGATGCTCTGTTACTTTGAACATCAATTAGAGTCTAGTGTGAGACTGTGATGTCACCATCTCTCTTCCAGCTGAGTAGAAAGTTCTGGAACGGCCAATTTACTTTGCAGGTCATTACTAATCTGGGCAGCCTGGGCCTGCAGGTAGCTCTGATAGATCTACTTGTCACAATAATGAGTCACTTTCTTACAGTAGCACAGATTAAGGGGAAAGTGTTTTCCACTAAATCTTTAGGGAAACAATTTTTAGAGGACAAACAATCTATCATTTCAAGTTATAATAAATCTTATAACATCATAAAATATCATAGAATTTGCCTAGTTATGGAATTACATTTCCCCCACTCCTACCAAAGATAGAATGATTTGTCAACAGGGTTCCATTTAGAGCTTCTATTAAAATGGTTGCAATTTCCAGGATCACCAGGAAATTGTATAATGACCCCAGGGAATTAATTTTTCTATTGTAAGACATCCATTTGATAAAGTTTACCGTATTTATTTTTAAATATTTATTGTATAATTTTCATAAAAATTTCAAGAATTTTCTATACACCTGTCTATGTACATACAAAATAAGTTTTATTAAATTTTTCTACTTCTTTCACTACTTTTACTAGTTCAAAAAGGAATAATTCATAGAGGCAGCTCAGGAGCCCTGGATTTATTCTCCACTCTACTGGCACATAATTTTCTAATCTCGGATAAGCAATGACTAATGTAGAAATCAAACATGTAAATTATGAACTGATGGATAAGAACATGAATCTCTTTCAATGCAATGTACATTTAATGTTCTTTTACCAGTTAAGGTAGTGACTCTTCAGAATTAGAAAACGTCCTAACTGCTGTGGCCTCTTTTGTATACAAAGTTTTCTTAAAATTATGGTAAAACATGCTAAACTGAATTTTACTGCCCTTTTTACTTGTGTGTGTCATCCACTAGATACTTAGTTCCTTAACGCAGAGATGTGTCCTTGTCACCACTTATATCAGTTGACTTCACTTTTAATACCTGGCACAGATCTGCAATCATTTGTGAATGAAAGGATGAACACTATCTCACCTCTTCCAATTCTGATAAATATATATTTGGCAAACAGATAGCAACCATTAATGGATTCACATTTTAAGTAGCCAAGTGAAAAAAGGGTTGTTGTTTAAAGTTAACTGGTCAGACAATCTAACTGACACAGGGATCATTTTACTAAATACAAGTTAGCTGGTGGTTCATGATTGCCTCCCATTACCCACCCTCAGAACAGGGGGAACAACTGTATATACCACACTTAGGTTAAAGACTGAAGAGTAGAACGTAAGGGAAGCAATGAGGCAAAGAGATTCAAGTTCTAACTACAGTCATAATCCTATTTTACCAGTAAAATCTATTTAGTAGATATTAGTAGGGCAAAGTGTTTAATCACCATTCAAGGTAGTGTTTTCTGGAGTTCCTGTTGTGGCTCAGCAGAAACAAATCTGACTAGCATCCATGAGGATGCAGATTCAATCCCTGGCCTCGCTCAGTGGGTTAAGGATCCGGCATTGTCATGAGCTGTGGTGTAGGCTGCAGATGTGGCTCAGATGCTGCGTTCCTGTGGTTGTGGTGTAGGCTGGGAGGTATAGCTTCAATTCAGCCCCTAACCAGGGAATCTCTGTATGCCACAGATGTGGCCCTAAAAAACAAACAAACGGACAAACAAACAAAAAAAATAGTGTTCTCTGGAATACAGTTTTTTAAATAAGTAAACTTGCATGATTACATCATTACACTAGCGAAACTTGGAAAAGTATACTATGAAATTAATCACAGTGTTTGAGTTTTTAAAGCTGGTTCCTTCGAAAACCAGATCCGGAAGAGCCGGATATACTGAATGGAAGTGAGTATGAAACACAAGTGGCGTCCCTTTATTTCACAAGGAACTAATCTATTGAGAACTGAAGGGTGAAAATTTACAACTCAAAATTGTCTCATAATCAGTCTGTAACAGAAAGAACCTCTTATTTCTGTAGGAAATAAAAGTCATAGCATTGGAATGACTAAATTACTCACTGGCAAAAAGATAGTGACAATTTCTCTTTTCCTTTTACACATCTAAGAACGAAAATAGCAAAATACACATTGAAATGTCTTTAAGATATTACATTGCTTTATAAAAAATGATACATTATTGAGATGTGTATAAAGGATGATGTTGAAACCTAATGTGTTTTACGACTGGAGAATGGAAATTAGCTGGAGCTGGTGAGTCTGAGAAACAACTCTTTGTAATCGAAAAACGTGAGTTGTTAGAGTTCACTTCTGAGCTCACATATTGATGAGCTTCATAGCACAGCAGCAGGCATCCTGTTTCCAAGATGGATATAGAGGAACAAATGTATGTGAGGTGTCTCCCTTACTAGCTCACATCTCATTGTTGAAAGTGCCCTGTGTAGTTAATGGAGCTGACTGGCATTCTGCCTGCTGCTGACCTGACAGGAAGTTTCTGGGAGCAAGTCAGAACAGGATCTGCATTACCTGCCAACTAGCCTTCTTCTCCAGCAGTCAAGTTGGTATTGCTGACTTTAGTTGAGTAGGACACAATTCTCTTTCGGGACTCCTTGGTTAAGACTTTATGCATATTAACTCGTAATAAAGAGAGGTCTTTTATTTTTTTCCCCATATTTAGATGAGGAAACTACAGTATTGAAAGGTCAGCTATCCAAAAGGCCAACCACTGACAGAATCATAATTCAAACCCTGGCCCCAGAGTCTGTGTTTAAAACGCCACTCTATGCCAATAAGACTTTTTTTTAATGTGGTCATAAATCTCAGTAGAGAAAGTCCACGCTGAATCAGTCATTGACTTTAGGAGGTTTTGTGCTAACGAAATTCTGTAAGGACATGTAGGAAAATCTAGAGTTCTTTTCTCTTATTTTGTATTCAAGTCAAATGAAGGAGCCAAATAAATAAGTATACTGAAAGCTATTAGATAAAATTACAGCAGAAAAAACTCTTCATGTTTATTTTTCTTTCTCCTTTTAAAATTTTTTTTCTTTTTTCTCCCCATACTTAAACCAGGTTCTACCATGTAGATAACATCATCCATAGTCTATAAGATTTAATCTGTTTCTTGAGTGTAGGTTTCTAATTTGAACAGAGTAGAGCTGTGAATTGAATAAACATCCAGAAGAGTTGGGAAAAGATGTTAATGAATAAAATGTGTCCAAAATGAAAAGAGTGTTCAAAGATGCCTTGAGCCTGCAGTGTCCAAAATGAAAAGAGTGTTCAAAGATGCCTTGAGCCTGCAGTGTCCAAAATGAAAAGTGTTCAAAGATGCCTTGACCAATATCCAACTCACCCTTAACGATGACATCTTAAAGCCTTCCTAGCTCTAAAAATAATTTCGCTTTAGTTGCTTTTCCAGAACTGTAAGGCACAAAGGTATCGTCACTTTAAATGCAATTGCATGAATTTATGTTCAACATTTCTGTCAAGGTTTATTTAAATGCCTTTTCTCTATTCTTCATTAAATGCCTTTGCCTATTTGGTAATAGAATTGTTGTGTTTTTTTTGAATAACTTTTTTTTTTGAGGTGATTAACACCCCGGGTATGATACCCCCCCCCACACACACATAGATAGCCTTTCCTTGTTCAATCCTTAAATTTTTCTCATAAGCTTATTCACAGCTTTTATATGTGTTGAAATTAATGGCTTTTGAAAACATTCATTATCAGTAGTATCTTTTTCTGTAATTAGTTTTTTTATTACTTAGTTTATCCACCCATAACTTTTATTTTAGTGCAAATAAACTAGGCAATTAGGTCTAGAACTAAGGGTTTACATTACTATAAATGTTTTTCTTATTATAAATGTGCACTGATGTTTTATTTCAAATTTTTCATCATTGTAGGATGGGTTCTTGTCATTAACCTATAGACCTTTAGGGCAAGGATGACATTATGTCTCTCTCTGTGTACTCCATCATGGCTGGAATCTAAAGTCCTTTCCAGATTCCTATTGAACATATACTAGGCAATGGAAAAACGGTTCTGACAAATTTTATGTTTTTTGCAAATTACCACACTAGATAAGTTCTAACTTCAAAATAATCACACGAACATGTAATATCTAAATAATTCTGAAACACTATGACAGATTAGAGTCTACACGCTGGGTCATAACAATTCAAATATCAGCAGATGTTGTCATCACTTTCAAGGTTCTGGATCTACCAAACTACAATTTTCTTACTTCCCTCTGCACACATGCAAACCATAAACTTTTTTCTTTCTTTCTTTCTCTTTCTTTCTTTTTTTTTTTTGTTTTGGTTTTTTAGGACTGTACCCGCCCGCGGCATGTGGATGTTCCCAGGCTAGGGGTCAAATTGGAGATTCAGCTGCCAGCCTATACTACAGCCATAGCAATGCAGGATCCAAGCCACATCTGTGATCTACACCACAGCTCACAGCAACAATGGATCCCTAACCCACTGAGCAAGGTCAGGGATCAGACCTGCATCCTCATGGATACTAGTCTAGTTTGTTAACCACTGAGCCACAATGGGAACTCCACAAACCAGAAACTAGATCTGCCCAGACATGGGCCTATGAGCTTACCACCACTTCTACTCAGTAGGTTATATTAAAGAAAAGTAAGTGAGAAAGACAGTTGTCTAGTGATAATATTATATATGGTTTTACCCAAAGGCTTTGGAACTAGGCTGCCTGCCTCCGACTAACTTGTGACCTTAATCTTCCTAGGCCACTATTTTCAATTTGCAAAATAGAGATAATAAAAGTATCTAATTAATAGTGTGCCTGTGTTGATTAAAATGAATGTTAAATCTAAAAGCCTTAGTTCAGTGTCAGATAGGAAGTAAGAACTCAGTAGATATTATGGATGGCTTTATAATTTTCCCTTTTTAAAATATAATTAATGTATGTTCTAATATGTTTTTATTGCTTTTACTGTTTCATGGACTTGTATTAATAACTCAGTACTGGAATGACACAAATGGCAGTGGAAAATCTCTGGTTTATTCAGTTTTATACATTTCAAAGATTATACCCATGAAATAGTAATCCATTTCATTTATTTAAGAGAGGTATCCAAATCTAAAAATTTGGAACAAGTCTATTTGGAACTGAATTGCCAAAATATTTGATTTATCAGAATTGATCTAGGTTTTTTAGGTGCCTGATTATTTATCTGTTTAGCTTCTTACTACAATTAAGATGATTGAATTCAATGAACAGTTTACAATTGCTAGTAGACAGGGAGTCAAGAGTCAAGGGTCCTGTTTTCACGTTTGACACTAACTAGCTGTGTGAGCTTAGGTGAATTATTTATTTGTAATTCTTCATTAGTGATATGAGATCATTTTGCTAGATGTGCACTAGCTTAAATGAATTATTGGGGACCTAGTAGTTTCTATGATCAAGTCCAAATAAATAATTCAAAAAATTTCAGATCAGAAGAGATATTAACTTATCTAGTCCAATGACACAAAATTGGAATGCCTATAGAGCCATATGGATACTTAAGATGGAGAAACAACAATAACTCATTAACTCAAGTAAGATGATAAAAGGCAATTAATAATCAGTGTTGGAAATTTAGGAGGAAAGGCTTTTATCTTTTGCATAAATGGACACAAGGGAGTCTGTCAAAAGTAGACAGTAACTCCTTCCTTCTCACTTATAGTTTCCACAATAACACAGTCCAGTTTTGCCAGATTTTCTGATGTTCAAATGTCAAAAGATATTCCAAGACATGAAAGAAATCAAGATTTTTCACCTGAAATATTCTGAATTTTATGTGTGGACAACAAATTTGTTTCTTTTTATATCATATTTATAGTCAAACAAATAGATAATGGGACTATGTTTGGCCGAAGAACCACCAAACTGCCACCTTTCCATTTGTTGCTTGAATTCCTCCACAGCACCACAAAGATGTATTCACTAAGTTTATGCCATTACAATCAACTTAGTATCTTGGACAACTATTCCTATGTTTGGGCAGTTTTGATAGAAAATTATTTTATTATATTGCCTTTGCTTAAAAGATGATGTCAGTAACTTTCATCAAACTTCTGTATCATTTTCCTTCTCTTAAAACCATAATGAAAAAATCTAATCTATTTTATTTGTTGAAGAAAATTATCTCATTCCTGTCTCCTTAATAAACCTAAGTCCTTTGGTATTTCAGTTATTTCAGATCAAACTCGAGTTTCTTCATTATTCTGATTGAAACTGCTGAATTGACAGACTTTCCCTGTATTCTTAGAAGTGTTCTGCTCAGAGCCAACTCCCGTAGTCTAGATATTATCTATCAGCATACTGTGGGAAGGCTATCTTTTTACCACCATACCACTGTAGCACATGAAAACCTTTTTTGTTCCTAGAAATACTTTTCTATTCAAATTAACTATTGCCACTATTATGTTAACATTACTCTCCTTTTTTTGTTTTCTGAATTTTCTTCATACCTTATACCACTTAATCCAACAACGAGATATCCTTACATTCGGTAAAATTCGTCAGGATATAGCCTCAAATAATATATTTGTCCAAAGTTGGAAAGTTGACTTGTAGTTGTTTAGATTTTTGTGATGTTTTATATATTACATTAGTAGTTTTGGTCAGAGTTTTAGACACTAATCTGCAAGATTATTTTAAAAATAAAAAAATTGTAAAATGATTTTATAATTTTCCTTTAAACATTTAAAACCATTTGCAACAGGAAGGACTACAGTTTTAGCTCATTAGAAGTTTGACAGTGTTCATGTATATCTTAAGAAGTAGTATAGAGTTTGTGAAATCCCAAGCACAGAATTTGGGAATATTAAGTTGTATATCAAAGTCAAGTTCTCTTTCTGCTCTAAACTGATTCCAATTTACATTTGAGAAAAGTGTTTGGTAATCAACTTGACAACAACTAATTACATCATTGCCTAGTTCTCTAGGCTCAACAACAGTCTCTAACCAATGAATTTTTACTTTATTCTAATTATTTTGTTTTTCCTTCTTATGCTCTGTTATTCTTCCCTTGAGGGAAACTTGAATCTCTAAGAACAGTTTTAGGCTTCATTTCCTGACTTACTAACTCACTGTAGAAGAGGCTATCACCCTGCCAAGGACAAAAGGGCCTTTATTAATTGTAAGGTGGTGAGGTAATGTTACCCTGAGTGAGTCATATAATGTGGCATTTTGAGCCCATAGCAATACATCATCCACATTGTCCCTACATCTCTGTGTTAAGTGCCTAATGAGGTCATTCAGGGGCATGCAGTTTTAGCCACAACTTTGAGAGCTATTTGTCACTATCTAACTTCACATGGAAAAGTTTTTTCTCATATCTTTCCGGAGGAACTTTGTGGTAGGCTGACTTTTCATATGAGTTATTTTTAATAGATTTACTTAAATCCTATTATGCTGGGGGCAGGAGCAATGAGACAGGGATACGGATTTGAGGCCCCTTCTCCAGTTTCCTAGGTGCCTGAGTTTGTTAAAGAATAAGAATGAGTGATAAACCTTCTAAAATCCCCAGGAAGAACAAGTTTGTGGTGAGAGTGTTCTTTTACAGTTGAAAGAATCCCAAAATTCAGTGGGTCAGTACTTCAACTTCCTAGCTGTTTACTGTCATAGTCCACGCCCAGGTTGGAAACAAAGAACTTCCAAACTCAGAGGGGAGTGAAGTTTATTGAGGCAAGAAATGTTGCTAGGGCGAGCAGCAGGCCAACTTCCTGATAATCAGGGTGAGGTGACTCTGAGAGTGAGTGCTTTGTCTATTTTTATAGCCCAGGAATAAAGGAAAGAGGGGTGGTCTTACAATACATTTGCTGATTGGTTGTTGAGGACATATACTTTCCTACAGGGGCAGGGAGAGGAACAAGCCAATTACCTTTCCCTATATGAGGCAGGAGAGGAGTGGGCCAGGCTACTCAGGAGGGACTCAAGGACTTGTAATAGTTGCAGTTGGAGAGCAGGGGTGATAAGGGTCTGGTAATTTTTATCCTGACAACATTGACATCTGGAGACTTTGAGTTTGTCTCATTGAAGAGGCCTTGAAGTCCCACATTTACTTCTTCTCTAGTTAATTTGCATTTGAAGGAGCTCTAAAATCCAGTTCTTGAGGACTTCTATAATATCCTCATTACTCAGCATCTAAATATTCCAACTCATTGTCTTTCTGCAACATCATTCCTGACAAATTGCAGCACTGAATGAACTTTCTCCTTCTTTCCTTCTGAATGAACTCCTCCTTCTGTCCTCCCAAGTATTTCAGGGGAGAAGTTCATGTTTTTGCTAACTGGCTTTAATCAAATATATGAGGAAAAATCGGAAGATGGTCAAAGAGTAGAAACTTTTAGTTATAAGAAGAAAGTTTTGGGGATGAATAATTTCTGCGGATCTAGTGTACAGCATAGTGACTATATTTAATAATATCATACTGTATACTCGAAATATTCTAAGAGTAGATCTTAAGCATTCTCACCACATACACACACACACACACACACACAGACACACGTGATATTTTAATTTTTATCTATAAAAGATATTTATATTTATTTATATGTGATTTATTTTCTCATTCCTCTGGAATTGTATTCCCTTGGAATTCTATAACTGCTGGCTCCAGTACTGATCATGTTCTCAAATTTCCAAACCATTAGTCCTTTTTCTAAAGCTTGCCTAATTTCTCTTGGTATAGTTTTGATTCATCCTGAGCCACAATTCATCTCTATTCTCTTGAATAGAATAGAACATACTTCAAAATCTGAGGCAGTTCTTTTGTTTGCCTACAAGTCTAGCTATTATAATGAAGGGTTAATCTGCTTAACAGTAGGCTGAACCAGCTGAATGGGCTTTACATTTCCTCTGCATATTTCTGCAAGTTCACTGGTGTACCTCCCACCCTCCCAACCCTTTCACCCCTGTTCTTTCCTGAGACTTCACTCTCTTGTTACCTCCTTACTCTCCATTTTGAATGCTGAGTTCTAGTACCTTTGCTTTTGCCTAGTTGCCTATTATTGGTATCTCTCTCTCTCTCCAGTGCTTTAGATGTGTGTTTCCTATTGGACTAGCATCTATTTGGGGAATTGTTGATTGGTATAGAATGAATTCTAAAGGCACAGAGACTTGGAGGGAATGTAAATCGGTACAACCACTGTGGAAAACAGTATGGAGATTCCTCAGAAAAATAAAAATAGAATTACCATTTGATCTAGCAATCCCACTCCTGGGCATCTATCTAGAGAAAACCATGACTCGAAAAGACACATGTACTCCAATGTTCTTTGCAGCACTATATACAGTAGCCAAGACATGGAAATAACAAATGTCCATCGACAGAGGAGTGGATAAAGAAGATGTGGTACATATACACTATGGAATATTACTCAGCCATTAAAAGGAAAGAAATAACGGTAATAGCAGCAACATGATGGACCTAGAAATTGTCATGCCAAGTGAAGTCAGTCAGACAATGACACACCAACATCAAATTCTATCACATGTAGAATCTAAAAAAAGGACATAATGAACTTCTTTGAATAACAGATACTGAACTCACAGACTTTGAAAAACTTGTGGTTTCCAAATGAGACAAGTTGGGGGGTGGGGGGATGCACTGGGGGTTTGGGAGGGAAAGGCTATAAAATTTGGTTGTGATGATTGTTGTACACCTATAAATGTAATAAAATTTATTAAGTAAATAAAAAAAAAATAAAGGCATAGAGACTTGGAGTCCCTTTTGTGGGTTAAGAACCTGACTAGTATCCGTGAGGATGCAGGTTTGATCCTTGACCTCGCCCAGTGGGTTAAGGACCCAGTGTTGCCACAAGCTACAGTGTGGGTTGCAGATGTGGCTGGGATCTGACATTGTTGTGGCTGTGGTATAGGACACTGCCTGGGGCTCTAATTAAACCCCTAGCCTGGGAACTTGCATGTGCTGTGGGTATGGCAAAGGAAAAAAAATGGCATAGAGCCTTGACTTGTTAGCCTAGTCCAGCCTTGCCCAAGTCTTTCTCAGATAAGTTATTTAATACCCGTAAGTCTTAAGTTTCCTTATTTGAAAAATTGAAAGAAACCTAATATACTAAGATGTTTTATTAATTTTCTATCTTAAATTAGGAATTTAAAATAATGCAAATCTATTATTTCACAGTTTCTGTTTTCAGAATTGTGGGCAAAGGTTAACTAGATTCTATATTCAAAAGCTCACCAAGCTAAAATCAAGAATTCAACCTGGGGTACAATTTCACTTGCAGTCCTCTTCCAAGATAACTGGTCGTTAGCAGAATTCAGTTCTTTGTGGTGGTTAAGACAGATCCTCACTTTTTTTTTTTTGGTCTTTTTGCCTTTTCTAGGGCCGCACCCGCGGCATATGGATGTTCCCAGGCTAGGCGTCTAACAGGAGCTGTAGCTGCCGGCCTTCGCCACAGCCACAGCAAGGAGGGATCCGAGCTGCATCTGCGACCTACACCACAGCTCTCGGCAATGGCGGATTCTTAACCCACTGAGCAAGGCCAGGGATTGAACCCGCAACCTCATGGTTCCTAGTCGGATTCGTTAACCACTGAGTCACGACGGGAACTCCTGAGATCCTCACTTTATTGCTTGCTTGCTGTTAATTAGATGCATTTCTTCACTCCTAAATGCCACCCACCATTACCTCTACAGCATGGTTCTTTGCTCCTTCAAGGTAGCAGAATAATCTATCATGCTTTGAATTTCTCTGATTGTTTTTAATGGCTCATCTAATTGGGCTAGGTCCACCCTGGATAATCTCTTTTTTGATTAACTCATAGTCAACTAGCTGGGAATGTTAAATATGTCTGCAAAAATCTCTTCTGCTATATAAAGTAATGTAATCATGGGAGCCATACAGCATCCTATTTACAAGTCCTGCTCACACTTAGGGAGGAGATTATTCAGAGCATGGACACCAGGGGATGGGCATATTGGAGGCCATGTTAAAAGTCTGCCTTCTAAACAGGTACTTAACTCATGAAATTACTGTGATGATTAAACTATAGTGCATAAAAAGTACTTGATATTATGTCTGACTCACAGTCGATGTTTAATAAGTTTTCACTATCGCTATCTTTATGATATTATCATCAGGAAATCATGATGATTCCTGTTTTTTTTTTTTTTTCCCCAATATTACCTGTGGGAGTATATCAACCCGTTTTTCCAAACTCAGAATTTATCCTAGCTTGGTTTTCACATCCTAGTTCTGAGCAATCAAAAGATTACTAAGATTACTGATTTTTGAATTCTGTGGTTTTGGCCTTAATAGGATCAAATCTGTTGTATTAAAAACAGTAATCTATACCTGTTCTCAAAATTTGAGTAAAGCCAAATTTCTATTATATATTCTACTGAAACAACAAACTGATAGTCAAATACAACCTTATGACATTAATTACCACCTGAGCAACTGAAGTGAAAATCTGGAAAAGAGATTACAAACTGCCTAAAAGTATGGAATTTTAAGTGAGGAGAAATGAGGCAATTGGGAGGTGAAAGGAGAAGGGAAGAGTCAAATAAAACTAATTTGCTAATGATTGCTCTGAATATTTCCTCTCTTTATTTGTAGTATAATGGCTCCCTTGAATTGCTTTTGTTCAAAAATTAATGCACGGAGTTCCCTTCGTGGCTCAGTGGTTAACGAATCCGACTAAGAACCACGAGGTTGCCGGTTCAATCCCTGGCCTTGCTCAGTGGGTTAAGGATCCGGCGTTGCTGTGAGCTGTTGTGAAGGTCGCAGATGCGGCTCGGATCCCGTGTTGCTGTGGCTGTGGCGAAGGCCGGCAGCTACTGCTCCTGTTAGACCCCTAGCCTGGGAACCTCCATATGCCGCGGGTGCGGCTCTACATAAAAGGCAAAAGACAAAAAAAAAAGAAAAAGAAAAATTAATGCAAATCTAAGTGACTTATGTTCTCACTTCTATTTGTAGAAATACATGAAAATATATCTGGGTTTTAAGTGAAAACCACCTTGCCTCTCGTTATTTACATCAGGGTAGCTGCATGTTACAACTTAATGCTTGGCAAACCACCTTTTGGGCCTTCTGATGTGTTTTATTGATAAATTGTTACTTTCAAAACAACCGCTGTTATGTTCATGCTCCAACAATAAGTATCATGATCCAGAGAAAAGCCTTTAGTAACCTCATCATTCACACTCTGTCCTTGACAGTCTTCAGAGGGAAATTCCCAAAGAGAAAAAATGTATCTGTCACACAATATTTATCCTATGCACCCAGCAACTTACAGTTTTGATGGTTGGTGACATAAGTGACATGCTGAGCCTAAGCCAATGAATTTCTGTTTCAAAAAGCACAGCAACATTTTTTCTTTGTATTAAGCTCTGAGCAGGTGGAGTTTTCTAATCATTTATGTTCAGTTCATCTGCTGTCATAAGCAAGAGGGATCAGAGATGTGCTGTAACTTGTGTGGTAATATGATGATGAATAGAACAAGGTTGTATAGACTTTGATCAGGGAAACATTTAATTTGGAATCCATGGCAACAGAAGTATGAGAGGTGGGGCTGGGCCCTGCCCTCTGTCATGAGGCAGTAATTCAACATCATCTATCAATCCTTTGGCTTAGTTCTTGTCACTATTGAAAAACGATGAATTAAAGCAGAAAATCAGTAGCAGACGTGGCAAGACATTGTCTCTGGTTGGTAGAGAAAAGTGTTTCTACAGCAGCTGGAACTAAACCTTCAAAACTGGGCTGTTTGTCCTCTATGTTCTCAAAGCATCACATTTTAACCATTTCATAACTCTTATTTTTCAAATATTAATGGTCTCTTTAACTATTTATCTCCCTCATAGACTAGATCTTTGAAGGCCATAGTACTGCCACTTTGTTTCTCGGTTACCTTGTCCAATACTTCACAGCAGGTAGGTAATCATCAAATATGTGGTTTTTAGTAGAATATACTGAAATACATATATAAACACTACCCTTTCACATTCTACTGAGAGATTTAAAAGCTACCACATTCTCAAACTATAATATGCTCAATCTTGTCAGTAGCTTTTAATGTCTGACTTCATGTGGACCAGGTCAATAACGTGTAAGGTGCTCTATTACAGCTTGGATTTGATTACATTAACTAATAAATAGAGCTGACTACTTTTTCTTGAAACAGATTTTGAAAGTAACAATTTCCATTTCTCTAGGACTGAACTAATAGATAAATAAAAACAATTTCCTCTTTGGGAGTATAACTACTCTACCTTTCAGTGCTCTTATAAGTACTTTTAGGATAAGGTTCACAATTTTAGGGCTAAATTTAAGATTTGATATACAACTGTATTAACAATTGGAGTGAGACATTAGAATTAGGCCATTCAGAATACACCAAAGAGTTAATTTACATAACAGGAATTTCCTGTTAACAAAATTAATATTTACCAGCAACTTGCAGGAGGTGTCAGTCACAATAAATCAGTTAATTGAGACTATTCATAGTAATTTCTATCCAATTATTTGTAGGATGTAAATGAATTGATAGAGAGAAATGTAGACTTGGTCGGGAGGAAAACAAAGTCCTTCTCATAACCATGTGATGAGATGCTGGTGCATAAACCATCATATAGTTAAGGTAGATGTACTTTCTGTGGCTTTTTAGCTTACCTGCAAAATCAAATACATAATAATCTTGAAAACTTCCTAAAGTTTAGTGATTTCTTTGTAAGGTTATTATAAAAGTTCATTTAAGGATGTTAATTTTAATAGGGACATTTAAGGGACATCATTTTCTAAAAGCAATTGAAATATCTAAAAAAGCTATAGATGTAATTCTCTACATGTTATTTTACAAGTGAAACCAGTTACCTACCTATGTATTTAGCATTCTCTGTGTTTTTAACATCTGGAAAGGTGAATTTATGGGAGATTCTGAAAGAAAGGACTTCAGTGAATGAGAGATTATGAAAGAAAGACTTTCAATGACATGAACATTTATTTTGTGAATATAAATAGATGAAAAAAGAATTAATATATACACCATTTGGTATAAATAAATACAGCTCAAAGTTTGAAAGGACCTGAAGTTAAAGAACAACTAAGTCAAATGGAATCAGGAAATTCTTGAGAACCAAATTACTTTTAAGTATCTCAGCAAGGGCAGTAGCACACACTGGGGGAAGAGGGAATCAAGAATAAAGGCATTATGAAAGATAGGAATAGCATGATAAACGGAGGTCTGTTAGATATTGGCTGGCAGGAGTCCAAGGGCCACTTGAGAGAATAAGGTGAAACGAGATTAATGAACTGTAGCTGCTGAGCAGACCTTCACAAGAGCTGTGCTACCCATAGGAAAGATGCTTTATGTTCTCTGGTGGTGAGTGAAATACAAAAGGACTTCCTTAAAGAAGATAATAATAACAGCTGAGGTCTATTAAAGGCTTACTTATGCCAAAAGACATGTCTTAACTCATTTTCATGGCAAACCTATGAGGCAGATGCTATCATTATTTTCATTTTATAGAATAAAACTGTATCAACACATAGCAATTTCATAACTCCAAAGACAGAGATAAATGATTCGATGGGGATTCAAAAAATAACCTGACCCAACGCCCTGTAACAGTCCCATGCCATAGAGCCACTCAAGATAGTTATTCTAGAAGTCAGCATAAAATGAGAGGAATGGGTCAAATCTTGTTACAATGAAATCAACTTAAAGTTCAAGGCAATGTATTTTTCCCCATGAAGGAAATGGCTTTTCAAGGGAGACAAAAAAACTTCTTTACCCCAAATGTGCCACCATCTTCTCCAGTAAATCCCTACTACTTTTTGTCATGGTGGAGAAATATTCATTCATTCTCAGGAGCTGCTAAATTGAAAATAAAGTATGGTTTGAGTCAATGCAAGAAAAAATTCAGGGTGCAAGTGCTAGCTAGAAATTCAATATAGTAGCATAAATTCTCTCTCCAGACACAGACATATGTAAGCAGAACCTAGAAGTGGCAATGAAATATCACCAAGAAATGGTAATCTCTAGGGGAAACCTGGACACAGGAACAAAAGATGACAAAAAGTTCAGTGGGGAAAAGTTTTCTGAAAGGAGAGGTTTTGTATTTTGATGTGCTAAAGTATGAACTAAAAAATAATCAAGGGTCTGCCTTAATCCCTATTTTTAGGGAGAAAATGAAATTGTTTAATATCCTTCTCTGCCATGCAAAACTTTTAATTTCAAAGAAATAAGCATATTATTTACCAAGTATATTTAGTCATTAGTTTCTCCCTTTATAAATAGCAATAAAACTTTAAAATGTTATTTTTTGTATTTAGAATTTTTCTTTCGACTTTTATTTTAATGACTTTCAAAATATTCTAAGCCGCTTGATCTGACCCCTTTTATGATATAGCTCCTTGATAAAAGTTCAGTTTTCCTCTGCTTCTCTTACTTTATTTCAAATTTTCAAATTCTTTTTTTTTTTTTTTTCAAAATTCCCACCATCCATGGGAGTTCCTGTCGTGGCTCAGTAGTTAACGAACCTGACTATCACCCATGAATGACATGGGTTAGACCCCTGGCCTCGCTCAGTGGGTTAGGGATCTGGCATTGCCATGAGCTGTGGTGTAGGTCACAGACATGGCTCAGATCCTGGATTGCTGTGGCTGTGGCATAGACCAACGGCTACAGCTCTGATTCAACCCCTAGATGGGAACCTCCATATGTCATGGGTGCGGCCCTAAAAAGACAGAAGACAAAAAAAAAAAGGAAAATTCCTGCCATCCAGCCCCATAGAATTGTTGGTATTTTATAGGTCCAGGAAAATTTGACTGGCCCTGAATTACGTTTATAGCATATCCCCTACCCACACCAAGAATAGTGTGTCTGGAGAAGAGTCTCCAGTTATAAAAGGCTATGGGGTAAACATCTGGTACAGAAACGGATAGAAAGAGGAAGAGGTAAAGAGCCAGGGCTGGTTATGAACGGAGATAGATCCTCATGAAAGCACATTGTCCAGTGTAAAAGTACCAAAGAACTTATACAAGTACCCTGTTACAGGTCCAGCATTGAATTTCTGTCACTCAGCAGTGTCCAAAGAATAAGTGACAACAGAGAGAAGAGTGAGATAGCAGGAAGATATGTGAAGAAACTCTCCCTTCAACTGTACGCTAATGTGTTAGAAAATTCTTGAACAGACTTGGGAGAAGAGGTATTTCAGAAGCACACCACCTCCCTCCCTTACCTCCCTTACAGATGAAAGCTGTCTGTACACATTTACACTGAAAACTGACCATTCCAAGCTGTCCATACTCTTTCTTTTTTTCTTTCTTTTTCTTTTTATGGCAGCACCTGGGACATATGGAAGTTCCTAGGCTAAGGACTGAATTGGAGCTGCAGCTGCAGTCCGACACCACAGCCATGGCAACACAGGATCTGACCCACATCTGCAACCTACACCACAGCTCACAGCAATGCCATTTCCTTAACCCACTGAGCGAATCCAGGGATCAAATTTATATCCTCATAGACACTATGTCAGGTTCTTAATCCACTGAGCCACAGTGGGAACTCTCTATACTCTTTCTTTTTCTTCTTCTTCTACTTTTTTTTTGGCTTTTTAGGGATGCACCCACAGCATATGGAGGTTCCCAGGCTAGGAGTCTAATCGGAGCTGTAGCCACAGCCACAGCCACAGCCACAGCAATATAGAATCTGATGTATCTACCATCTACACCACAGCTCATGGCAAGGCCAGATCCATAATCCACTGAGAGAGGTCAGGGATTGAACCCACATCCTCATGGATGCTAGTCAGATTCCTTTTTGCTGAGGCACAATGGGAATCATCCCCTCTATACCCTTTCTTAAACCTGCTCTTGGTTGACAAGGGGAAGGAAATAAGAAAAGTGAAATTTAGTTCAAATTCCTATTCTTTCAAAACTTCATTCTAGTGTTGAGAAAGACAATATAAGCACATAAAAATAAGTAAATAAGATAATTTCAAATAATAAAACATGTTAAAGAAAATTAAAATTTACAGTGAAATAAAGACTTAAGGGGTTTAAACACTGAAGAAAGATCTTTATACAGATGGCCAATAGGCACATGAAAAAATGCTCAACATCACTAATCACTAGAGAAATGCAAATCAAAACTAGGATGAGGTACCACCTCACACCAGTCAGAATGGTCATCATTAAGAAGTCAACAAATAATAAATTCTGGAGAGCGTGTTGAGGAAAGGGTACCCTCCTTCACTGCAGGTGGGAATGTAAACTGGTATAACCACTGTTGAAAACAGTGTGGAAGTACCTCAGAAAACTAAATATAGAACAACCGTATGACCCAGGAGTACCACTCCTGGGCATATATCTGGGAAAAACTTTAACTGAAAAAGATGCATGCACCTGTATGTTCATTGCAGCACTATTCACAATAGCCAAGACATGGAAACAACCTAAATGTCTATCCACAGATGAATGGATTAAGAAGATTTGGTATATATACACAATGGAATACTACTCAGCCATAAAACGAACAAAATAATGCCATTTGTAGCAACATGGATGCAACTAGAGATTCTCATACTAAGTGAAGTAAGTCAGAAAGAGAAAGTCAAATACCATATATCACTTAAATCTGGAATCTAATATATGGCACAAATGAACCTATCTGCAGAAAAGAAACAAACTCATGGGTTTGGTGAACAGACTTGTGGTTGCCAAGGGAGAAGGGAAGGGAGAGGGATGCATTGTGAGTTTGGGGTTAGTAGATGCAAACTATTGCATTTGGAGTGGATAAACAATGTTATCCTGCTGTATAGCACAGGGGTCACTTTGCTGTACAGCAGAAATAGACAACATTGTAAATCAACTATAATAGAAAAAATAAAAATCTTAAAAAAATTTAAAAATTAAAAAAATAAAGGTCTTTATGAAGAGGGAACTTTGTAATGAATCTGAATAAGAGAATTTGCCATTTCTGCAGAGCCTTTAGTTAATCTTCCCACAAAGCATGCAAGGGCAGAGACTCTGAGGCAGGAATGAATTTAGGGAGGATAAGGGAGAACCAGAAAGAAGATAGTATGTTTGTTGAGTGTTAACCAAGGAAGAAAATATTAAGATATTAAGACGGAGATTTATTTATACCATTCTAAGTGCAATGGGAAGACACTGGGAAAGGAAGAGAAGTCTGATGATATTGAATTCTTGAATACTCTCCTAAATCCCCAATGTTTTTCTGAGCAGTTAATGTAATTACTTTCCTCTATGAATAAAATAGACTTTATGTAGTCGAAGCATAAATAATTTTTGTACAAAAGGAAATAAGTAGATAAGGTACCTGCCAGTAAAAGTGGGAAGGTAGGTGGCTACTCTAGAAGTTGAAGCCAAAATTGATAGATTGACTTGGATTAGGGTGGGATCTCTGTGGACTGAGAAGTAGACCAATTGAAATTATATTTTACAAATAATATATTTAATTTAGGGTAGAAAAGCCTGAAGGAAAGGGTAGAATCAAAGATGACATCTCCTTTTGGGCATCAGAGCTTCTGTAAGTTTGATGATGTCCTTGAACAGAAGAGGAAAGATTGGGGAAGAAAGGGAATAAGCATGAGGGGGAAAGTGGTGGAGAGATAACTGTTGGTTCAGTTTGTTACATGTTACATTTCAGATAAATATAATATTTAAATGGAGGTATACTAATGCACATTATGGATAATTACTGTATTGGGAGGCCAGTTTAATGGGATGTTCCAGGATATTTTATTTTATTTTATTTTATTTATTTTATTTTATTTTTGGGGCTACACCCGTGGCATATGGAGGTTCCCAGGCTAGGGGTCTAATCTTACGCCAGAGCCACAGCAACACCAGATCCAAGCCACGTCTGCAAACTACACCACAGCTCATGGCAAAGCTGGATCCTTAACACACTGAGCAAGGCCAGGGATCGAACCCACAACCCCATGGTTCCGTTAGATTTGTTTCCACTACACCATGTGGGAACTCCAATTTTTTTGGCGGGGATTTTTAGATTAATTGAATAGAATAGAATAGAATAAAAAATTTGATTTTATCACATGTAATAGAATAATTTTATTTTATATGTTTTTGTTTCAGTTATGAATTTATAGATACATGTGCAATAAATCATAATGTAAATAAATTTCTTATTTTGAGTCACAAAGAAGTCTCAAACCTATGAAGAGTTTAAAATAGTGAAGGAAAAAATCAAGCATAAAGTTCCAGAGCCCCTTCTCATTGAGAAATCACCAGCAAATAATGTAGGATAAAAACAAAGAGTCTAGAGTGCAGTTTGTGACATATTACACATATATGGGATGAAACTAAACCCAATCATCTAATATGAGCAAACCACTAAATACTGGTATGATGCCTTCTCAGATTAGAGTTTTCTCCAAAAAAAAAAAAAGAAAAGATAAAAGGAAAAGAAGGTTGAAAGAATGGACCATCATATTAAAATCTTGATATATGCTTTCATGCTTATCTATACTATGGATCTCAATGCTATTTTAGACTTTCTTAAAATATTATGATGTGACATTTATTTTAAGCTTAAGAAGGAATCCCAAAGATAGCTTTTATATGAAATACTGCAGTGTCAAGGACACATGCATTTATGGGGAGTGAAAAGCCAACTATAGGTTAATTAGTAAAGAAATTTTTATTGCTTGAGCAAATGAAATGTTCCCACAACACAGAAGCACACTGGAGAATTTAGAGGCTACCTAGAAAGTGTCAGAAGGCTAAGAATACATTTATCAGCAGCCCTAGGAACTTGCACTATAGTGGTATTCATATCTCCTGGGTTGTTTAAAGGTTGATCTGGTTTTCATATTATTATGTTGGTGGAAGAGTCTCTTCTGCAGGCATATCCTAGCTATTATAGAAACAGAGATGACCCAGCTCTCACCTATGCTTTTAAATCAGAAGCCACCCTGTATATCACTTATTCAATGATGGTGTTTTCCAGGTCTGTGGAAGTGATTATTTGGATTTATCTAAACTTCTGGAGCTTCTTACCCTTCTTGATATTTAAAAAGTAAAGAAATATAGTCAGCTTTGAACTTGGATCCATGTTAGAATATAACAAATAACTAATCAGTTTAGTCAGAAATTTTTCTCCAGACTTGTAAGGTATTTCTTAATAAGCTAATGGTTATTTCATGAAACTTTCTCTAGTGCTCATTTGGTGCGTTAGTGCTAGATAGAAAAGTCAGATTCTAAATCAAATCTCTAAAATAAGGAGGTATTCTGGCTAGTTTGCAATCCATCTGAATCTTCATCCACTTTGTGCACAAATTATCAATTAACCATTCTTGTTGGTACAGGTTAACTCAACTTTAACTTCTGGTTTTCAACTTAGAAACTGGAACGTTTATACAAAGACTTCAATTCAGCCCCAGTTTTAACCTAATGATTCAACTATGCAGCAGTAGTCTAAACAAAAAAGACAATATCAATGAAATCATGGAAGGAATATCATGTGTCCTACTGTTCCCTGCCCAGTCTTCACATTGAAATATGAAGTAATTCTTCAATTTAAATCTATTAAATTTTTATATTGTTTGTATGTAATTAGTCCAGTGCCTAGCACAGAAAAATATTCAATAAAACATTGCTGAATATATAAGTACATGAATAAAGGAATGGCTAAAAAATAAATTCTAAGGTATCCACATACAACTGTGTGCCTTATAAGATTACAAATTTTAGATGAAAACAATTAATAATATATTTTATTATTAACTTCTGTAAATTCCAGTTTTATCTGTAAAGTGAGGATAAAATAATGTTCTTGCAAAGTACACCAAATGATTTTTTAATCTTCAATTTCATCTATCCATATATCCACTTTTAATTATTAAGCTTCTAAGCATGCTAGGCACCATGCTAGTTATTTTAAAACAGTTTATCACATTCACTTCAGCATGTTGTAGCCAACTGAGGCTTGTCTATACTCTTACAGCTGGTAAGAGGACTAGTTGGAACTCAGGACTTCTAATTCTATGCCTAGGATTCTCTCAGTTATAACATGTCACCATCCCATAGAATTCAATTAATCGCACTGGATTCTTTTATGGCTGCAAAAGTCATTTCCAATAGCAATTTGCAAAGAAGGTATGACAGATTTGGAATGCATAGCTTTTTTAAATAATTATTTTAAAATACTCAAATTGTGTTAACAAACATTGACTTCCTTTAAGATTCAAAATAATCATATTAGCAATGAAAATAACACTAATTTAATTCTTACATTTAGATGATTGAAATGAGTAATAATCTCTTTTCCCATATCCTGCCAGTTTATATTCATCTCCTTCTGGAATGTGATCTATAACTATGAGTGAAATAAAACAGTATTTATAGTACTTATCATAAAATCTGATTGACTGTTCAGTGTTAAGCAGTGACACAAATTATTTCAAATTTGATAATGTGTGTATAGCTGATTCCATGAGTTCCCTGCTTAAAGGCTGACAGCTCCTCACTGCTTTTAGGTTAAAGTTCAAAGTTCTTAGTGAAACATACTTACAATAGATTAAATTCTAATCAGAGTTTTTACACTTCATCAAATAAACATATAGCCTAGAATAGTTTTTTAATGATTTTAAAACTTTAAATAACTTAATTATTATTTAATTTAGCCTAATAACTTTTAGCTTTTAACCTTCTCTGTATTTGTCTTTGATCTACCAATATCGAAATAACACGTGACCTATGTTATTTTTTTCTCAATTTATGTGACCTATGAGTCTCTGATTCTTACATTAGTTTTTTTCCCCTTAGGATTTTTTTTTTTTTTTTTTGTCTTTTTAGTCCTGTACCTGCGACATATGAACGTTCCCAGGCTAGGGGTTGAATCAGAGCTGTGGTTGCCGGCCTATGCCACAGCTACAACAACACCAGATCTGAGCCAAGTCTGTGATCTACACCACAGCTCATGGCAACATTGAATCCTTAACCCACTGAACAAGGCCAGTGATTGAACCCAGATCCTCACAGATAATAGTCAGGTTTGTTACTGCTAAGCCACTAAGGGAACTCATCCCCTGAGTTTTATAAATAAAATTACATTACAGATTAGCAGAAGCATTCTTTAATGATGTGTAAGAAAAAGAGACTAAGGCATGAGAATGGAAGAAGTCATTAATGTTAACACTGTACCCTGCTATTCTTCCATTCAGTCTTCCTCTTCAGCCTTAAAACCTGTGAAAGGTCTTATTGATTCCAGTGCAAATAAGATGCAGAATTTATTTTTGAATGACAGAGCCAACCAACATTTACTGCAATATGTTAATTTATTTTTTGTGGAAACAAGAGGAGGAATCTATGAGAACTGAAAGATACATGGATGCAGTTTGGTTTTGAGATGTGCCTGTTTTCTTATATTCGTACCAAATTATAATAATCACAAAAAATAAACTGAACACATTCTGATAAAACTGCAGGTCCTGTCGATTGAGTAGGCTAATTATGCAGAGATTAAGGTCATCTGAGAACTAATGTATTCAAATCGCATTAGCATTACTAGTATAATTCAATTTTTTACAAAAACATAAATACTTAGTAGTACAATTCTCATTACCAACTACATTAGTTGAAATTCAGTTCTGTAGGAAAAAAAATCTATAAATTTGCAGCCCAGAAAGAATAATTTTACATATATTCAAGACTCAAATCCCTTTCACAAGAGGTAAATAGAAGGCTTCATGCTGGTGAATGCTTACGTTTAATTTGTTATGATGCCTCACTATTAAATCAAGAAAATGATGAGATTTTAGTTAATGTTTGAAGTGTATGTGGGAAGCCTCACAGTTATTGCTAAAATATACCATCCATTGTAATCAAGAAGTGCAGTGAGACCAGACTTTTCTTAATGAAACAAGCTGATAGCTCATTATATATGAGTGCACATTTATAACTTTAGGAAATTCTTGATCCTATTGGCATAGCAAAGCTGAAGACAAATAGAACTATAAAGAGCAATTCCAAGTTAAAATTATATTCTTAAGGTATAGGTTTATTTGCCATAAGTGATTTTGTTAATATGTATTACATATATATATATATATGTATATATATATATATATATGTGTGTATACATATATGTGTGTGTGTAGGCTTTATTTGTATATGTATGCATTTAAGACATGTAACATGCCTTATTAATTTTTCTTGCTTCCCTCACTATTCACAATTTAGGCAGACTTCTTGTTTTTTCTCTGCTTCATAGTTGACAAATTCTTGATTATGCTCTAGTTCTAGCATAAACTTAATTTCCTCTGTCAAAAGTCTTGTCACTAATTCATCAGAAATATCTCCACCTCCTTACATTCATAGCACTTTTTACTTATTATCCATTTGGTCATTCATCCATTATCAAATACATTATTGAATGTTTCCTATGGGCTAGACACTGGACAGATATTGCATGGCTAAGACCGAGTATCATTTCTAACAAGGCTTACCTTCTGTTGAGAATATGGTCATGAAAAATATTGTAGACATAGTTAAAATAATATTGCATGCAGGTATATATTCCTCCACCTATATTCTCTAGATTGTGAGCTTTTTAAAATTTATTTTATAGACAGTTGTATTATCTTTTTTCTATCAGTATCTAGCAAAGTATTATATAAATAGTTACTATTCACTAATCATTTATTGAAAGTTTTTGACAAAGGCTATTTATTTATAGATTTGCATGTGTTCATATGACAGAACTGTAAATGCCAGTTAGTAAGAGTGCATTTCCATGTAAGTATGACCAAATTTATTTATAATTGGGTAACTAACTGCCTACAGGTCATGATGCTAACCTAGGAAGGATGCTTATTCATCCAGAACCTACCAACAAGACTTATGACAACCGGACTAAGTTTATAAAAAGACTTTCACAAAAAGTGTAATGAAAAATACATACTCTTACTAGAGTGTCAGTTTGACATATTAACTTTATTATGTGACATCAGATTATTTTTCCTTGGGTAACATATAGAAGTGAGAGGATTGGAGATAAACTCTAAACAAGCAAACAAAGTTTTCAATTTCCTTGACATTAGTCTTTTAATTGAATAAATATTAAATACTATATGTCAATTATTATCTCTTTGAACTTCCTTCCCAGAATTGCTTTCTTTGCATCTCATGGATTCTGGAAAGTTCTGTTTATATTTTCATTCGTCTCAAGGTATTTTTTATTCCTTTTTGATATCTTTGTTGAGTCATTGGTTGTTTAGTAGCATGTCATTTAGTTTCTATAACTAAGCAATCTCTTGAAAATATAAATCTATGACATTGTATAAATGTATATGACACTGTATAAGTCAGTATTTATACAATGTCATAGAGATTACAGCCTCTTTAGGTAATTTTTCATTTGAGTAAAATGTAATTCAGCACACTTTTTAATGTTTCAGGTATAAAACAAGTGATATATATTTGGAATTCCTATTTATTTGACTCATTCATTCCTTAACCATTAAAATATGCTTCTTCCCTAGACTCTAGTGGTATTTGTCTTAAGGAGGTGAAAAATAATATCTTATTTGATAAAACAATGACCGATTTTTGACTTCATATAATTTCACTTTATTGTTTCATTGGATACTGAAGGCCAATAGTGTTCAAAATTGTGTTTCTATAACTAAAATATTTTTGTGAAATTATGTCTTTGGTTTTTAAGATGTCCTATCTTTTTTAAAATGTCATCAAAAACATTACAGTTTAGAATGTTGCAAAGGAGATAACATAGCACAATATGAATATTAAAAACTGCTACCTCATTCATATATATGTATATATTCTCCATTGGTACCTAAATAATATAATGATTTGATACACAACATCCACTTATAAATACTCAAGGAATTTTAATGTAATTTTTAGTAATTTACAGTTTTTTCTCTAAACTCATATATATGTAGTATCATATTTACTATACATAATTTATTGTAATGATGTTTAAAGCTTTTAAATATTTTTTCCTATAAGTCTAAAGTCCTACAGTTAAAAAATCCCAGCTATAACCATCCTATTTGAGTAACCATTTGAATTATAATTAATGCACAATTGATCAAAACACCAAAACATATTACTAATTTTGATAAAAATATTTTCAGAAACATGTCTCTTAAGAATGCATTAAAACATAGAAAATAATATACTCTTGGAAGGCATTAACTATGAAATAAGTGAGTTAGTAGCAATGATCTAAATAAGTTAATGGAAAAAAGACTTTTTAAAACTTTTTTCTGTGAGGAGTTCCCTTCGTGGCTCAGTGGTTAACGAATCCGACTAAGAACCATGAGGTTGTGGGTTCGATCCCTGGCCTTGCTCAGTGGGTTAAGGATCCGGCACTGCCGTGAGCTGTGGTGTAGGCTGCAGACATGGCTTGGATCCCGCGTTGCTGTGGCTGTCGTGAAGGCCGGCAGCTACAGCTCCTGTTAGACCCTTAGCCTGGGAACCTCCATATGCAGTGGGTGCGGCTCTAGATAAAGGCAAAAAGACAAAAAAAAAAAAAAACTTTTTTCTGTGATAGATACTATCTTTCAATTCTCAGCTCCACCAGTGAAATACAGAAAGTCTTCCAGCATTAAGTCCCCTATAAATATCAAAAGATATAGGCCTTTCTAATGAAGAGAACATTTAGATGATGTAGATAGCACAGCATTGCCTCTAAGTTAGAGCCAAGAGCTTCAGGAAAATATATAAAATTTCATGCTACCTGCAATAAAAATGACTGTCTTTTCTGAATGTTTAACACCTCAAATACTCTGATAAATACGTTATGTGTACCATTTTATTAAATCTTATTAAAACCTATGAGAAAATAATCATACCATCATTTTATGTGAGACAATAGAGAAACAGGATATATTTTTCCCAGGACCCTACAGGTGGTAGAGCCAGGGCTCAAATAAAATTCTCAGAGCCAATGCTCCTTACCATTGGCCTCACCCACCTCCCTGTAAGAGCAATTACAATGCAGGCAGCTTTGTAGGCTTTCCTTTTTCCCCTCAGTATCAAATCCTATTAAATCACTTTATAAAAAATCTGCATATAAACTGAAACTTCAGTGATAAAATTTGCTTCCATTTATTCTTTGTAGTTTTAATTGAAATTTTTAGTTGAAATTTTTGTAGTTTTAGTTGAAATATGATTACACAATTTAATATATTTCTGTTTATGTTGTGTATTTATGTATAAAGGAAAATACTCATACATGAGTTAAGCCCTATTGTGGTAAAATCAAATACTAAAAACATACCGAATTTAAAAACATATACTGAGTGACTGAGGTTTTTAGTGTCTTAAAGATGCTTAAATACTTTCAGGGCTCTGCATATCATTTTTAATGATAGCACTAAATTTTTACTGAATACATTATTATATGTTATTTGTGGATGGAAGGTACAGTGCTAATACCTTTGGAACTTAAAGAGAAAACAATTATAATTACAAAATCTCCACTTTAGCTTTTAATAAATGTTTAATTCAGTATATGGACAAATAATAATACACGAGAAAATATGTTTAACCAAGTGTTGAAGAGTATGTTTATGCCACAGTGGCTCAGAGGAGGGGAAATGCCATGGATGATGATATCTGTAGGGAAAGAAAGGACCTTGACTTGAAGAAGTGAGGTAAAGAAGGATAGTGTCTCAGAAAAGAGGGAAAAATTGAAGAAATTGTTTGAGTATGAGGAAGATATGACAATAGTAGAATTTAATGGTCATCTAACAAGTATAGTGTAAAACATATCAGAAGATGAAGACTGAAGGCAGGGTATTATAATAACCCAGCCTTAGAATGTAGTAATGAGTGTCTAAGGCTCTATTTGCCTTTCAAAAGAGTGATTTACGCATAAACTTACTAATCCTCTGTGACTTAAGCTCTCTGACTTTCTGTTGAAGATTATGTGCCTTCAAAGCCAGCTGTTCTCTGGCATGTAGCCGCATGGAATATATAGTTAATTAATAAAATATAAGAGAAGCAGACTATAGCATGGAAGACCCGAGAATATGGGGAATTTTTTAATGCTGCTCTGAAATATCATTTAGCAGCAATCAAGACATAGAACATGAAAACAGTTACCACATTCACTTGCACAGCCTATGATCTCCTCCTGGTGAAAGATTGCACATCTTCATATTCACACAGCTTATATCCAGGCATATGGTAGGGGCTGAAAAATACCTTGTTGCTGAATTAAATTAAGTAGGATGCTACACCAGTAGGATGATACCCAGATAGAATCTTCTAGAAGGAAAATAGACACAGTTATATACCAAAGAGTGTATAAGTAAGAGCATGCAAGTGTTAGTGCTACAAAATGGAAGGAGTAAATAACTGTTGGAGGGAATTCAGAAGTCTCATGTAAGGAATGGATTTTCACCTAGATTCAAAAAATGAGTAAGTTAGAAAACTGGGTGGGTGTGGAAAGAATGTCCTAGGGATAGGTTTTGAAGAAGCTGGGCTCTATTGATATAATCTATTAATGTGGATGCGTAAGACAAAAATAAATATTTACATTAAAAATAAACAGGAGTTCCCGTTGTGGCGCAGTGGTTAACGAATCCGACTAGGAACCATGAGGTTGCGGGTTCGATCCCTGGCCTTGCTCAGTGGGTTAATGATCTGGCGTTGCCTTGAGCTGTGGTGTAGGTCGCAGACGAGGCTCGGATCCTGCATTGCTGTGGCTGTGGCATAGGCCAGTGGCTACAGCTCCAATTAGACCCCCTTGCCTGGGAAGCTCCATATGCCGTGGGTGCAGCCCTAAAATGACAAAAAAGGCAAAATAAATAAATAAACAGATATCTCCTTTCTTGTTTTATAATACTCATAATTTGGCAAACATAGTGATGAAAAATTAGAATGCATCCTGATTTGATGTTTTAAGCTGATGGCATAAAATACGGTATGTTTTTCTAGTAGTGAGACACAAAAGGGAAATTGTCACTGAAGTACAAATTAATACACTTTCAAAGAAGGAAAGGGAAGTATTTTATCATTGGTAAGATTTGATTGAGGTACCTCATGTATTCAACCATAATCATTCCACAATTTTTTGAGGACCTATTGTATGCCAAGCACGATGTTAGGATACAGACATTTATCCATGAATATAGATGAATGCAAAAATATGTTACAGACAAGAAAGAACACAACCTCCATGTGCTTAACCTCTGTAATGGGTTAAAATTCTACTCTTCTTTTTGTCATTATCATATCGCTTACATCTTTTCCTAAAGCACATCATGTTTTTTTCTTTTTTCCTCAGAAAACTACTTCTCTCATATTCAAGTTGTCTAAATAATCATCACCTCTAATTTGGCATCATTAGCAATTTATTTGTGGAATTTGGACCTTAACTGAGGAATAGAAGAGTGAAAGACAATTGGAGCTGAATTATTCGATTGTCATTGCTTGACCTACCTGCAGACCATGAACCTCTCTATTGAGATTTTGAGAGTAAGTAGGAATGCTGCTTATTTTGTGAAGTAACTTTGTCTTTAGTGGGAAAGAAAGAATCAAGGAAACTAAAGCTCAGAGATGAAGACAGAGATAAAGGAATGTTGTTTTGTAAGAGAGAGAACATTGTTTAAGCTTCTGAATCTAATCACTCTAAACAGTGCCATTTCAGACCTCTCAGTTACACGTGTCAATAAAATAAATCCCTGAGTCTTAAGATATCTGAGCTGGGGTTCTGTCTTTTAAAAATGGAAAATTATAACCGACGTTTTTACCTACAATTATTTATTATTATTATTAAGACAAATGCTGTAAAAGAAAGTACAGCTTTGATGAGAGCATTTTAATTTAAAGGAAACACAAAGGAGTTTAGGGGGAACAATGACATCCAAGTTTGACCCCAAAAAAGTTAAATAGGGCTCATATTTGTGAAAGTTGGGAAAAGTATTTTGTCTTTATCTAATATATATTATTACAAAATATGTATAATATGTATATATCATGATAAATGGTATATATTTTTCACATAACATTATACACATATATAGTCCCATAGTCAAAAAGGAAAGGAGAGAATGGACAACAAACTCTATTTCAGCAAGGAATTTAGCTTAACACCATTCTGAGTAGGTTAAAATTTAAAAACTGATCAAAGATATTGTGCAACTGATATTCATATTTTATTTATCCCAGATACAAATAATTAAGGTAATGACTTAGAAGATTACTATCCTTCTAGTATTAATAATTACTGTCAATAAAGTATTAATGTAAGAAGATGTAACTTTGAAAGGGCATTTTAAATTTTGAAGTAATTAGTTACATGCAATGAACTACCCGAAAAAATTCAACACTTCATGACATAAGATTTTACAGTCGAACTAGGTAAAAAACATAGAAATCAGATTAAAATTAAAATGATAAACTAAACCAAAGTTAAAACAGGAAGGAAATAGCTGAATGATGAAATACAAAAAAAGAAAGAAAAAAAAACAGAAAGTGTTGCAGATGCTATTATTATTATTATTATTATTATTATTTTCCTTTTTTGGCCATCCTATGGGCATATGGAGTGCCTGGGCCAGGGGTCAGATCCAAGTCCCGGTTTCAGCCTAAGCCATGGCTGCAGCAATGCCACTGTGGCTGGCTGGGGATTCAAGCTGCGTCCATCGTTCCCAAGATGTTACTTATCCCCTGGGGCACGGCGGGAATTCCCAGATATTATTGATATTGTTTATCTTCTTTTACTCTGTACCCTCTCCTTCCCTTTCCCTCATTTTCTGCTCTTTCCTTCCTCCCTTTCTCTTTGACAGTGGCAATTTTTTAAAAAGAGACTTAGTGAAAATTCTGTGTTGTCTGAATATTTTCTTAAAATTATTCAGGCCTGTAGTTAGCAAGTTAGATGGGTAGATAAATAATTCGTGTTTAATTTGTCAAATGGCACACTTTTGCTTTGCTACTGTTTATATTTACCATTTTCACTTACTACATTTGTGTTCTCAGAAGTAAATTGTTTTTAAAATTGAAAGTTGACTCATTTCTAATAATTTTTAGTTAGAAAAGATTATTTTCACAGAATATTTCATATTAAAATAAACCTGAAAAAATAAAAAGAAGGGCGTTCCTGTTGTGGCTCAGCAGGTTACAAACTTGACTAGTATCCATGAGGACGCAGGTTCAATTCTTGGCCTTGCTCAGTGGGTTAAAGATCTGGGTTTGCCATGAGCTGTGGTGTAGATTACAGACACGTCTTGGATCTGGCATTGCTGTGGCTTTGGCATAGGCTGGCAGCTGTAGCTCTCATTTGACCCCTAGCTTGGGAACATCCATACGCTGCAGGTGCAGCCCTAAAAAAGACTAAATAAATAAATAAATAAATGTTAAAATAAAACAAACCTGAGAGTGTTTTCTAAAACTTACAACCAATAAATGCTTATACTCACTTAATCTTATAATTATTATAAAGTAGATGGTGATATGGAGTTAGACAATTAAGACCTCACCATCAACATCTCCATTGCCAAATAGTTGAGAGGTCTTTTAGTAAAGCAACCAAACATCCAACCTGCCAACCAAGAAATAAAGTTATCATTCCAATAAAAAACGTTAGCTAATGTATTAGGATGTGTTGGGGGAACAAAACTGACACATCTAAACATACTTGTGATAATACGTTTGGGACTGAAAGAAGAGAGAAGATTTTTATTGCTTCCATATACATCTGGAAAACCAATTTTGCTAAGAGGCATAGGAAATTCCCTTCACTAGGTTCACTGAATTTGTATTGACCCAAAGAAGGAAGTTAGGGCAGGTACTGATGGAACCAATTTCTTGAAATATTTCATAG
This sequence comes from Catagonus wagneri, assembly GCA_004024745.2. NCBI lineage: Eukaryota > Metazoa > Chordata > Mammalia > Artiodactyla > Tayassuidae > Catagonus > Catagonus wagneri. The sequence continues at coordinate 8,848,491 of PVHT020003785.1, forward strand.
AACTAGGGTACAAAAACCACTAATTCAAGAATCAGGTGACAAAACAGGACACAAGATTAGGGACAGAGCCGTCATACCTTAGGTCTGGTCGCTTCTTGGAGAGCTGAAGGCATCAGAAGTGTCTGGAGGGAACACTGCTGGCAGGGGTGGTGGTGGTGTGCAATTGTGAAACACCATCAACAGTGTTGGATATAGTTAGAACATTTTGAGCAGTGCTGCCTTAGGGATTTTATGAGATGGAAGTGAAGCTAGAAGAGAAAAACAAGCCCAAAACAAGGAAGACACTGTATGATAATGAAAAACTGAGCATGTAAGAGGCATGCCTGATGAACTGTACATAATTGGTGCCTTTGGAGGAAGAACATCATACAGAAGGGCTGGGGTTTCCTGAAACCTCATTTGAGTGAATAGGTCTATGAGACCGAATACATTCTCGATAAATCTCTGTTAGATAGCTGTTTATGGCACAAAATCTGTTCGAAATATGAAAGTGGAAGCCTTTACAGCATTGAGCAAAGATAAGAGTACAAATTCCTAGGCATATGCTGGAGCTGTCAAATCATATTTGCTGACTAGTGAGGTTTCAGTTATAAAGCACTGTTTCTTCATGTGGTGGCTATAAATTGTGTGAATTAGTGAATCCTAGTGGAAAAATCCAGCATTGTGCATTAATAATTATTTTTACTAACACAGACCTTTCTTCATGTTAAAAAATTAAAAATTGAGGCAGGTTAAAAATGTATCATACTTCTTGTGTTATGAAGAAAGTCTTATATTTATTTTCTTAAAAAATATAGTCATACCAATTAGTGAAAGAGTGGAAAGATACTTCAAATTTTTCTGTATACACACACACACACACACACACACACACACACACACACAGCCTCTGATTGGAATGATGCAGTAAGTACATTTCTGAAAACAAATACTTTAGAAAAGCTTCTAGTATCTCTTTCAGAATGTTTGTGGCAGTACTAATTTTACCGCCTTCCCACTCCAAAAAAAGAAAGGAAGGAAGGGAGGGCAGACTGGAAGGAAGAAGAGAGGAAGGAAGGAAGGAAGAAAGGAAGGAAGGAAAAGGAAAGCAAAACGAAACAGGATACAAGTTCAGTATCCACAAAGGGGGAAAGAAAAAATGAATTAATATTGATACAACTGTACTATGAATTACTACAGAGCTGACCCAATGTGAAATATATAACTCTTGAATTTGAGAGTGTCTTTTATTGGGTTCCAAAGTAAAAAAGAAAATCCCAGAGATATATTAGTTGTATGCTGATACTTTGTAAATAAAACCCATTTGTTTAATATATATATTTTTAAGCTTGAAGAAAGATGTGGATTATATGGCCCAGGCTAATACTGGTTACACTGGAAAGTGACAGGCAGAAATGAACTTGCTGCATGAAATTTAGAAATTTAAAGTTTAATAGCTATTTCCAAAAATTTATTTTATGAATGAACTATTTGTCTCTTTCTTGCCAATTTGTAGGATCCATTGCTGGTGAGAGATATTTTGTTAGGATCCTTACTTTTAAGCAATGCAAGGTCATTCAGCCTGTGTTGAGCAGAAAAGGATTTTATAAAAATATTGATAGCTCACTGGATTGAGAGAGCTGAAGATCCTCACTTGGGGGAAAAAAAAAAAAAAACTCCACATCCTGATGTATAATTGTTACCAGAAAGTTAAATGTCGATGTTTGTAGAATAGAACATTATTTTGTTTAATTTCCAAATGCTTGGTCACAAAATTTTAGTACTGGTATTTTTAATGTATATTACTTGTCAAAGTGGATCTGATTCTGCTCTTCCTTCTCAGAAAGCCCTTGCTCTTTATAAAAATGTGTTTTTTTTCTATATTTCTGGAATTAGTGCCCCCTAAAATTTAACTGAAATTGCACTGGAAAGAATATCTTACATTTTCCACTTCATTAATTTGACATCTCTCCATTTATTGAGGATATTTTTCACATATTTATAGTATTTACAAGCTTTCCCCATAAAATACTTCTATATTTGGTTAAGTTGATTCCTGAGTATTTTAAAGTTTTTGTTGCTCTTGTGAAATGTAAATATTTCCATTACACTTTCTGATTAATTTTTGATGGTGTAGAAGAATTTACTTGATTTATTGATTTTGCATTTTACAATGTTTTTGAAATTTCCTAACAGTTCTGTGAGGTTTTTGGTTTTTGAGAACAGCATATCATCTTTGGATAACTACACCATCATATTCCCCCTTACAACTGTATTCCCCCTTACCACTTTTATTTTTAATTTTTTCTGTTTTTTTTCTTTCTCTACTGTCTCTTATGTAATATACTAAACAGTAATATGGATGATGTGTGTCCTTGTCTTGCCCTTGTATTAGAAACTGTTTCTAAATATTCTTCTCACTGAAAATGATGTTTATTATAGTTTTTTATTAACTAATTTTCAAGTATTATGGAAATTCTCTTCAATTTTTATTTTTCCAGATGTTTTTTTAAAGAGTAAAATATGAAATTTTAGGCAGTGCTTTTCTGAATTAATTTCATTTATAATGTTTAATTCTTAGTCAAATAATTTAGTGCATTAACAAGCTTTCAGGTATTAATCAGTATTTTGGATATATATATAAAATACATATGTAAATATATGTATTTCACATGCACATTTGGGGTTGGCTAACCATGGTTTTAGGTGTTTGTCTCTATGTTTATAAATCATATAAATCTGAAAATATATTTATCTTTCTATATTTCTATATGTGATTGGAATTTCAGTATTCTCAGGGTTTGCAGAATTTTTGTTCTCCATGATTTTTCCGATTATAGCTTTATGTGTCTGGATAATTTGCAAGTTATGCCAAGAATGTAACACTCACTAGGGAAACTTGGTTCCTTATTTAGTAGACAACATGTAATTTTAATTTAGGACAAAGAGAATGAGAATCTCTTCAATAAGTGCAACATAGTTTGTGGAAGAGAGAAGCACTTGTGCTCCAAAATGTAAAAGAAATTTTAAGCTGCCCATTTCATTGCTGTATATTTAAAATTTGCACACTAGACCAATTGAAATAAATATATTTCACTATGCGAGAAGCCTTAAAAAGCTACTTCATGAATTTGACATTTTTTGTTCCATTCCAGACAAAAATTTAACTGCATGCAATGTTTCATTCATGACAGTGTCATCTATGGACAAATTTAAGTCTCAACTTGAGTTTCTGTGATACTGGGTCTTCTTAGCCAATTGCTGTGACATAAAGATATAAGTGAAAGGAGTGGAACCTGTAAATTCATCACTGTGCATCAGGTAAGAGGATTGCTTATCTGCTCTTAACAAAATAATTGGGTCACTGGAGAGAAGTGTTTGGAACTGCATTTTAAGACATAGATGCTAACCAAGAAAATAGTTGCTTCCTAATGGTAGCAACTCTCCGCCTCTGCATACTGTGTCTTAGAATCACTTGGTTCTAATACTTTTATCTACTAATAACTAAGGAGGATTAAGATAAACATTAGAACGGAGTTCCCATCCTGGCGCAGTGGAAACGAATCCGACTGGGAACTATGAGGTTGCGGGTTTGATCCCTGGCCTTGCTCAGTGGGTTAAGGATCCCGTTTTGTCGTGAGCTGTGGTGAAGGTCACAGACGCAGCTCAGATCCTCTGTTGCTGTGGCTCTGGTGTAGGCCGGCGGCAAAAGCTCGGATTAGACCCCTAGCCTGGAAACCTCCATATGCTGCGAGTGTGGCCCTAAAAAGACCTAAATAAATAAATAAATAAATAAGCATTAGAACAGAAGTAATGCTAGGGCCTGGAAAGGCAAAATTTATTAAACCACAGTCTTCAGTTTAAGTTGAGGTTTTTAACCATTTATGTACTATTTGGGTACAATGGATCTCTATCTTTCAGAGAAATATTTAATCTAGTGTTAGAGTGCTTTAAAGAAACAGATAAAAATCGGACAGCTGAAGGTTTTCAGTATCAGCGATTTTACTGAACAAAGTATATACTCTCATAGGTAATAATTGTCAAACTTTCATAATGGATCCAAACTATGATAATTTTCTGGCAAACTAAAATAATCTCAATGAATTCCCTGGGTTTAGAAAATGTCAAAGTAATGAGAATTTAAATGAGACGGCCCAGTTATTTGCAATTAAATTATACAACAGTTATAATTTTAAGACTATAAGCTCCAAAATGCTATCAAGTAGCTTCATGAATTACAGAAGATGAAAGGGGATAAAATACTACATAGGAGCTGAAACTGATTACTTCTTATCTTACTCTCTTTGTTAGACACAGGCAGCATATGCTTGTTATAATATTTAATGAGTAATGCTGAGCTGTCATAATCCCAGCTTCTATCTTTTCACAGAGCTGTTTATCTTATTATAAATCTAAATTCTAGTTGTTGTGGGACTCAGGGTGAGAGAATCAGACTTGTGTATTTTAATTGAAGCTTATGGTGGGGGATTTAGCCTGCAGATTAAGTGATGTTACTAGGAAACTGTAAGGAAAGAAAGTTTTCTCCTCTGTAGCACACATTAGCACATTTTGGCACATTAGCATGACTTAGGGGGCAATGATATCCTAAGAGGTTTTCAAAACATATGTATTACAGATTCAGGGATTTCCTATACCTTACACAGAAAATCGAAATATACCATAAGCGTGGCATAGAAAAAAAAGTGTGAATTTTTTTTTGTCTTTTTTTTGCCTTTTCTAGGGCTGCGCTCTTGGCATATGGGGGTTCCCAGGCTAGGGGTCTAACAGGAGCTGTAGCTGCCGGCCTTCGCCACAGCCACAGCAACGCGGGATCTGAGCCGCCTCTGCACCCTACACCATAGCTCATGGCAATGCCGGATCCTTAACCCACTGACCAAGGCCAGGTATCGAACCCGCAACTTCATAGTTCCTAGTTGGATTTGTTAACTTGCGCCACTACAGGAACTCCCTGTATTTGTTCTTTTAACCTAGAATTTGCAAATATTTCTGAGCATACCCTGTGTGCCGGGTTCTGTATGAGATATTTGTACTCCCATGCAGTGGCTGAGAATCTATGAACAGTTATATAACTGCTCTGAGTCTATTTCTTTTTTTTTTTATTGGAATAATGGTTCAATCCATTCAGCCTGCTATATCAAAATACCATAGACTAGGTGGCTTGAAAATAACGGATTTATTTCTCAGAGTTCTGGAGGCTAGGAAGTCTAAGATCAAAATGCAGATTTGTTGCCTATTGAGGGTCAAGTTAATGATTCATAGACTTCAATCTTTTCCTTTCTTCTTGTGGCAGAAAGCATGAGTAATCTCTTTGGGGTCTCTTTCATTAGGGTACTAATCCCTTTCTTGGGGACTCCAGCCTCATGACCTAACCACCTCCAAAAGGCCCCAGCTCCAAATAACATCCCAACAAGTGAATTTGGTGAGGGGGTGGGCACGAAAATTCACTCTAGAGCACCTAATATCATTAGCTTCTTCAAATTTTACAAAGAAAAATTGAGATAGTTGGTGTCTTGATAAAACGTGATGGCCCCTGAGTAAATAACAGCCATTACTCTTTTACCTAAACAGTGCTAACTTTAAAACATTTCATTGTATTATCTCCATCATGCTTGCTTCTAGTAACTTTATCATATTACACCACTCTTCATAGGCTCTGACTGAAAAAAAATTCACAGCCTAAAAGATGAGAATTATGTTTTATTCAGCAGACCTTAAGTCCAGGATATAGCCTCTCAGAATAGCTCTGAGGGTCTGTTCTAAAGAGGAAAGGGAGGAGCCAGGATATACTGGATTTTTGCTGAGGAAAAAACCAAACTAACAAACAAACGTATAGTTGAACATCAAAAGATTACTGTAATTATATATTAAAAAAAAAAAAACTCAGACATCTCAGGTTAATGAATTTAGCACTTTTGTGTGTATGGGAAGAACAATGAGTCTGGGCTTATTGAAATTATTCCTTGGATATGCACCTTAACTATATCAGATTAGTATCCTATTGTTCTTCATCCTGAATCCCCTCAGGGTGTAACATCCTGGGGGTATAGGGGTATGAACTGCAGTAGCTAATGGCTTTCTAGCCACAATATCCTTGTTTTAACCGAAATGGTATGTGTCATTTTCTTGCCTTCCTTACCCCCTCCCCACTTATGAGTTAACTATAATAGATACTCATATTATCTTTTATTGGAATCCCATGGGGACATATTCTTTTAATGTAATTTGACTTTCTGAACATAATGTGGGAGGTTTTATTATGTAAAAGAAGAATAAAACCTCAGGGTCATGAAATAATCTTTTTCTTCTTTTCTAAAGAGGAATTGAGAATGGAGTCAAGAATAATATTTTTCCATTATTATTATTGAAAGCGGTATCAATAAATAGCCGTTTTTCTTATTTTTCTAATGTTAATCTTACTTAGATAAACTTAAGTATGTACATTTTGATAACAAAGAAATACAGATATAGGAGTTCCCTTCATGGCTCATTGGTTAAGGAATCCGACTAAGAACCATGAGGTCGCGGGCTTGATCCCTGGCCTTGCTCAGTGGGTTAAGGATCCGGCACTGCCGTGAGCTGTGGTATAGGTTGCAGACATGACTCGGATCCTGCATTACTGTGGCTGTGGCGAAGGCCGGCAGCTACAACTCCTGTTAGACCCCTAGCCTGGGAACCTCCATATGCCGCAGGTGCGGCTCTAGATAAAGGCAAAAAGACCAAAAAAAAAAAAAAATACAGATATATTTTATTGACCATAATGAGTAATATATTTGTAAACTGCAGAGGCAGGTATAGTGACTTCAGTATTTCTAATTAATTAAGGAATTGATTGCTAACCTGAATGTTATAAATTTATAATTGATAGTACCTACACTTTTTAAAATTTCCTTTAACCTGTTAAAAAAGATTTGTATAATGCCCAGGAGATACTGAAGTTAAATTCCAACTTTTAATGCCTTTTTTTTTTCAAAGCAATCTCTTTCTAAAAAAATTTTAAATAGATAAAATTTAGTTCTCTGACTGAAATTGGGAGCTGAGTATCCCAGAACTCAGCTGATTGTATCACTTATTTCATTCTGACCACTGACTTCATCCACAATCCTGAAAAGCAGTTTATAAACTATTTTGGATTACTAAAATGTTAATTATGATTTGGAAAGGAACCTGCACATTTTCATAACTTTCTCTGAAATAGGTTTGCATTTCTGTGACACAGACATATTCACTTATAACTGATTGGATTGTCAGTGGATACCTGTCTCAACTAGAAGCAATCCATTTACTGGTGAGCAAACAATGAACTTCCCTCAAAGGGGAAGATGAAGCCTGTGTTGATAATGGACACTAGACCAGTAAAGTCATTGAGTGTTAGCACTGGTAAATTATTGTGCCGGGTCAAGCAGAGGGCACTAAGACAGAGCAAATTTAAAAAAGAGGTGAAATAAATAATACTGCTCTAGAATGAGAAAAAAGAAAAAAAGGCAGTTTCTGTGTAAGACATAATAGCTCTATATTTGTCTCTGGGTATGCCTGAAAGACTGGTATTCACGCTTGGCCCCCCAAAACACTAGGAAATGTTTTTTTATCGTACTCTTTAAAATTAAAAACTCTCCTAGAGACTCTCAATCTAGCTGTCTACATTATTTAGCTATGTGTAGACCGATGGCTTTCATATCACTTAACCTGTTACTAAATATAACTTGGGTATATGACCAGTGGAATATAAAAGGTCCTGCTGGAAAATTTACCTGACTGCCTGAAACCAAGTTCCTTGAGCATAACGGCTTTTCCATGATTCAGAGACAAAGTACATTTTGTGTGACTAAAACCTTAGGAAGTCTCTCCTAGAAGGATCTCTGGCCCCTGATGTTCACCCATCTTTTCTTGGTCCTGCTCTACCATATCTTTTGTTTTTATTAAATGTCTTGCATTAATATGTTCCATAACATCAGTGAGTCTTTTTAATTATCTGAACCTATGTAAGCATTTTTAGATGCTGCCCTGGATCACAATAACTCCCTAGTTCTCAGGACCAGTTTCATTGCCTGTCCTTGTCACCCATTTCCAGATAACAAATTCACCCATTACATAATTTAAATAGATTGTTATTATCAATACCAAAGGCTTTACTAGAGCAAAGACAATAAAAAAAGTATGCTCTTGGGAGTTCCCTTCGTGGCTCAGTGGTTAATGAATCCGACTAAGAACCATGAGGTTGCGGGTTCGATCCCTGGCCTTGCTCAGTGTGTTAAGGATCCGGCGTTGCCGTGAGCTGTGGTGTAGGTTGCAGACGCGGCTCGGATACTGCGTTGCTGTGGCTGTGGCGAAGGCCGGCGGCTACAGCTCCTGTTAGACCCCTAGCCTGGGAACCTCCATATGCCGCGGGTGCGGCTCTACATAAAGGCAAAAAAAAAAGTATGCTCTTGAACAAGGCAATAAAATGTGGTGCCCAGGAGAGTTACAAAGATTGGACAATTAAAATTTTTGTTGTTTACCCTCTGGATGATTTTAAGATCTGCAGATAGCACCTGTAGAGAAAATGGAGCTGTGATCATGCCATTGGAAACCAACTCAGTGTGAGTACTACCCAAGTGAAAGAGTATTAAATCAGAGCTGAAAGGTAGACTGCAGAGTCTTTGACTATAAAGCTGGAGGCAGAAATAGTATTCAAGTTCATCATAGCACATATTCCTTTCTTTTAGATGAATCTCTGATCTTGCCGATACTGAGCATGATATTAAAAATATCAGGAGATCCCGTTATATGTAAATGATTCCATTAAATGAAAGAACACTATTGTTTGTGTAAGATCTTCCTGAACGATAATGCAGGTTTTAACTGAAAAAAAAAAAAGACCTTAAGAAGCCAGAGCTATTTCCACAGCTGGTAAGAGGCTCCCCTGCTCTGACAGTGACATCAACAAAAGCATGACACCCTTTCTGGTCTCTAGGTTTGAATGAGTAATGTTGTGCATATATGTGTCTGCATTCTGTGGGCATGCCTTTTCTGAAAATATTTTGTATTTTTGACTAGTTAAATAACATTCAGAGAGCCTAGTGAAATGTTTGTGAGTGACTACAAACTAATTTAGAATTCACAGAATTGTTGCAATGGGACAAATGATTTGGGAAACATTATTCGAAAATTCTGTCTCATCAGACACCCTACCTTTTTGCTTCAATAAAGGACGTTCGTGTACCTGTGTGTGATTTGTTGTCGTTTTGAAATGCTCTAATTCATTTGTCACCTTCCTTGCCTGAAAAAAAAAAAATTGGTAGATCTCTGAGGATGTATATTTTGTGTTTTAAAGTTAAATGTCCATAGGTTGAATTGCAATATCTAAAGGGTAGTTTTGGCAGCCATCAAGTGACTTTTGAGGATGAACAATAGTGGTCCTCCGCATATTCTCCACTGCCATTACTGTAATTCCCTCAGGTATCTTGGCACCATCCTCCTTGCCTATCTCTTGTCAGTGCACCATACTCCCTCTCCAGAGCTTTTGAGAACACTATAAACCACATCTATTGAATTCATCCTTTTGTGAATATCATCCAAATACCGTGAGGTGTTCTGTGACTTTCCTATCAACAATTAACTGATCTTATAAACCAATTAATCATAATGCACTCCTGAAAAAACTAAACTACTGTGAGAGTCTTATCCATCCTCCCAGCTAATGTGTATTTTCATATTTGCGAGTTTACCTGATGTTTCCAGGGTTTAGGTTCAATCCAACTTCTGATTATTATAATGAATTATTCAGGGCAGTAAGGAAGAGAAAATGATGTAGGAAGAGAGATTACATTTAGGTAACTTCTTTAAGGGCTCCTAGATTACTGCTGTTTTGAAAAATTATAACATTAAGAGAGATCTAGGTTATCTGTTCACAAAACATTAGAATTAAAAAAGAACTGTATGAGTAATTTATCCTAATGAATGAAGGTGTTGGAAATTGAAAAGTCTCTTCCATCATATGTGTCCATTTTTTCTGATGAAAATCAGCTATCATTCTTACAATTGTTACTTTTTCTCTCCATGAATGCTTTTACAATACTGTCTTTATCTTTTGTTTTCAGCTATTTGACTCTAAAATGGTTAGGTTTTTTTAATTATTCTATTTGGATCTCACCATGATACTTGAATAAGCTGATATTTTTAATCAAATTTGGAAAATTTATGAAATCGTGTTTTAAAAATTACTTGAGGAGTCTCCTCAATGGCACAGTGGTTTAAAAATCTGACTGCAGTGGCTTGGGTTGATGCAGAGATGTGGGTTCCAACCCTGGCCTTGAACAGTGGGTTAAAGGATCCAGTATTGCTAGTTGAGTCATTATGTCACAGCTGTGGCTCAGATTCAATCCTTGACCCAGAAACTTCCATATGCCACGAGTGCATTTATTTTTTTTTTATTTCTTGATTAATTCTTTCTTTCCTTGTCTTAACACTAAGTTCATTTATGGTAGACCATATAATACTTTTCATTTTTTAAAATCTTTGTTTTCTGTGTGCTTCAGCTTGAATATTTTCTGTTGCAATGCCTTAAAGTTGACTGATCTGTGTAGTATAGTTTGCTTTTTAGACCAGCCAATGGATTTTTTGTCATTTTTATATTTTTCAGTCTAGTTTTCCCATTTTCATTTAATTTCCAGAGTTTTGATTTACTTCCTAATCCTTATGTATTCATTCATTATATCTATCTTTTCCTATAGATTCTTAAACATATTTCCAGTAGTTATTTTTTTGTAGTTAATTTATGCTAATTTCAAAAAGGTTTTTCTGGGTTTTCTCTCTCAACTATGGTTCACTTTTTATGTTTATTTAAATGTGTAGTTATTTTTACTGTATGCTGGACATTGTAAATGATAGATTGTAGCAAACTACACAATTTTTTCTTTGTTCATGTTGAGATTTTGTTTGTCTGTTTGTTTTTTCATTAGAAGTGAATGAAAAAGAACTGTTAGATCACCAAAAAGCTGCAGAGACTTTGTTTCTGGCTTTTTCATTTATTGGCAGTGTTTAAACCTATCTTTAAATTCTTTGATACTTCTTTCATTGACAGATATGGTCCATGTACTCTCCCTTTTTGATTTGCCTGTATTGAAAAGAATATGACAGACTTGATTCTGGTTGACTTCTGAGGTTAAATCAGAAAAAGTGATTGAGTTTCTCACTTGTTGTTTGGGATACTCTTGCATGTTTCCTCTTTGGAAACTTAGGCTTGGTAGATCATAAAGATAAGTTCAGCTTCCATCCCTTTCATTAGAATACTTGAAATATGCAGCCCTCATGTTAGTAACATAACAGTCCTGAGGCACTCTATGCTGTTGAGAAGCCTAGGTCATGAGGAAAGTCTGCAAATAAACGTTCCAGCCAAAGCCCCAGCTTAGGCCTAGCAATGCTAGCTAGTATCAATCACTAGACATGAGTAATTCCATCAATTCAATTAATTCCAGTTCCTAGGTTCCAAGTCACTTTCTTCTTGTAAATATTTCTACCTTTAATATATGTCTCATCCTAATATTTTCCTATCAGATTATATCTCTCCTTTTGGTTAAACTTAAGCTTGTATAGATTTTTCCTCAGAATCTATCACACGAAGACCTGCTGTTACTGAGGATATCTTTTGTAGAATGAAGTTTAGTGCTGCCACAGCCATGAATTGCTGACTCAGCAAATGTTAATAATGATTAACCATAGATTGATTTATTTGTAGTCTGTCCTCACATAATATGCCCATGTGCTCTCTAGTTTGCTTTTCCACTGAAGTTACAATCTGTTCCCTTTTTTTTTTTTTTTTTTGGTTTTTTTAGGGCCTCACCCACAGCATGTGGAGGTTCCCAGGCTGGGGGTTGAATCAGAGCTGTAGCCAATGGCCTATGCCACAATCACAGCAATGCCAGATCTGAGCCGCATCTGTGACCTACACAACAACTCATGGCAATGCCAGATCCTTAACCCACTGAGCGAGGCCAGGGATAGAACCTGCATCCTCACAGATACTAGTCAGATTCATTTCCACTGAGCCATGACTGGAACTCTCGATCTGTTCTTTACTGAATGTTTTCTTAGAGTACCATATATAAGCCAAAATTAAAAGAAAAATATGACATTATTTTAAGATAACTTACTATTTAAAAAACACATTTTGTAAAGAATTATGTTTACAGTAAGAGAAACAACCTTATGACCATTCTGTCTTTTCTGGAGCAGTTGACATGACCTGGTTTTGCCATACTAAGCCAGAAGACAGAGGAAGCAGAGAGGGTTTCTCCCTCTAAAATTTCATGACTAAAATTTTTATGAAACCCTCTGGTTGGGCAAAGAAGTCTCTGCAGTGGTATTTCCTGGGATAGGAACTCCTTTAGTTATATAGAAAACCTGCTGTCCCTATATTCAGATGATAAATACATAAAGCAGTGTGGGATGGATTTTTCTCTTCTAGAGTACTTACCCGTATGTCCAGGCTTGACACCAAAGGAATGACTATGGGGGCTCATTGGAATCCTGTGCTTTTGGAAACACCCTTGCTTATAAATTGTTTTAATAAAATTTTTCATACATCAGTAATGCATCTTCCACCATGCCCATTGCACAGCATTGCATCTGAAAAATCATATTTTATAAAAATCTGTTTTAATTAACAATTTTAAGACATACTATGAGAAAAAATTTTGTTTTCTTAAAAATAAATATGAGTAATTGTGTGAAATTATCTTGTAGCTAAATGAAATATTTTCTTTGCATTTCAGACTATATTTACCATAAGATATAACTGGAAAATGCCTTCATACAGTGGCTCTGAAGTAGAATGCTGTAAGTACCACCTTGAATATTTAAACAAATTCATTTCCTCTCATGACTTTTGGAAATAAACTTCACTATGTTATTTTTGCATCTGGACTATTCAGTTCAGGAAGGGAAGTCATTCAAGTGAATTGAATCTGAAATGACAATAATACATAATGTTGTCTTCTGGAATACTTACCATGTCTGACATCTAATGAACAAGCTAAAAGAGATATTTATCTGTTTGGGATTTCCTGAAAGACTTGGCTAAGGAATACAAATCCTGGCTCTGATTCTTGATCTGCCAATTTATATTTATATGATTTTTGGCAAGTCACATAGTAACTTTCAGAGCTTACAGCTTTTTTTTTTTTTAACTCCGTTAAATATGTATAGGTAAAATCTACTCCATGGATTGATCTAAGAAGTATATGAAATTATATGTGATTTATTAGTGGCATGATTCTTGGCACACTGTAAGTGCTCAATTAAAATTAACTTTAAAATTATTGTGGATAATTGCTAAAACAAAATTATGATTGCCTTCCCACAAATTGCCTATACAAAAGGCACAAAGAGTTATATTTGATGTAGAAAGAATACTTGGCTTGTCTTAGATCGGTCTTAAGCTTTCAATTTTAACCATCTTGATGCTGGCTGCCATTTTACTGTATAACTTAAAATATCACTTAAGACTGGCATTCACATTGCTGATAAGCTAATGGAAAAAATCAATACTTAAAAATATTTCAGATGGTGCAATTACAGCATAATCTTTTTGACATTCTTCTGACTTGGGCTCTCAGGGGAAAAAAAGCTTTAAAAACTATAGAAAAATAATACCAATTGTTTAAGCAAATACTTCATAATACCTGTGCCAAACTTAAGGAAACATCCCCCAAATATAAGAATCTAAAAACTTAAATGCCCTTCAAAAATGATTTTCACTTTTTGAAACCTTTTTCAGATTAACTTTTTATGATATTTAATCAATGATTTATAAGAAATTAATAAAATCCCAAATGTTGCTTTACTTTATAGCAATGTTGTACCAGATGAAGTTGTAGCTAGCCCATGACACACATTCAACGAATTGTGTAAAGCATCCTTTATTATTTTTCAGTAAAGAGAAGCATGCCTGGAAATTGTTTATTTATAAAAAATATTTGGTTGTAGATAAAGTAATAACTGCTGACACTTGTTCAAGGCACCTTTTCAAAGATGTAACAGTAAGATTTATGTAATCTCACTGACAGCTCTGTAAGATTATAAATTAAGCAATCAGATGCTAGTGTGCCTGAGAATTGCTAACATCCATCCTAGTTGGAATTTTCCATAAAAAATGTTTTCCCTTATAAAACGAAATATTTCCTGCTTGATTAATACTAGACTTAAAAGTTTGTTTGAAGTTATCATTTTGGGGTGAAAAAATTGTTTATATTTTTTATTGCAGAGGATACCTGGGCTTTTCTCTTTTTCTCTGTCTTCAATCTTGATGTCCTATGACCTATAATTAAAGAAATTCTGGCTTCCTTCCTAGTAATCTACATATTTGCCTCAAACATTTTTTTTTCATTACTGATTCTGATGCCAAACGTATCTTTCTAAACATTGTTTTCAAAAATTTTTGAATTTGCATGTTTAAATAGGGATTGAAGTTTTATAATTTCATTATATTATTATTATTATTATTATCATTAAATCTTCAAACAACAGAGCAAGTTAGTTACTATTATTCCATTTTTATAGATGTGGGAATAAAGAGTTTATAAAATTTGCCTGTGATCTATAGCTAATAAATTGTGTGGGAGAAAAACTGAAAATAAGCTGGAAAGCATACCAGTGAGAGTCAAATCTAAGCATCAGCATGGGAGTTCCTGCTGTGGTACAATGGGATAGGCAGCATCTCTAAAGTGCTGGGAAGTAGGTTTGATCCCTGCCCTGGAACCATGGGTTAAGGATCCAGGGTTGCCACAGCTGCAGCATAGGTCACAGCTGTAGCGTGGATCAGATCCCTGGCCCAGAAAAGCCATATGCTGAAGGGGGAGACAAAAAAGAAAAAAAAATTATAAGTAAGTAAATATCAGCATGGAGGTAGTCATTGGTAAACAAACCAGTCATTTATAAAGACATTTCTAAAATAATTCATTGTCTTGACTGGACAGTTTAAGAACCACTAAGTTTCATACTTATTGGTTTCCAGCACTTTCCTTTTGTGTAAAGATTGTATTATATTTTCTAAAATGCACTGCTTACAAATGTTATACTTGAACAACTGCAAGATCCTTCTACCTTAAAAAAACAAACAAACAAACAAAAAACAGCTATCTTCACAGTATGTGTACTCTGAAACCAGAGTAGATCAACCGATATCATTAAAGTACCTCAACTTCTCCATTTTCTGTTTTCATGCTATATAGTCTTATCCTGCTTGGACAGTTAGACAGAACTGAACTTGTGAACTCTCACTAATGTTACCATCTCCAAATCCTGATGTTCATCCAGGGTTCTGCCTTTCAGTAGATGACAGTACCATTCTTCCTATTGCTCAATCCAGAAAGTCAGACTCTATCTTTGTTTAAAAGGCCACCCTTGAATGATTTTGTTTAAAAAGATAATACCATGTCATTTTACAGAACTCTCCAATGGCCCATTTAAATCAAATTTAACCAGAGTTCCCATTGTGGCACAGCAGAAATGAATCTGACAAATATCCACGATAATTCGGGTTTGATCCCTGGCCTTGTGCAGTGAGCTGGGAATCTGGCATTGCCGTGAACCGTGGTAAGGGTCACAGACTCGACTCGGATCTGGCATGGCTGTGGCTGTGGAGTAGGCCAGCAGCTGTAGCTTTGATTTGACCCCTAGCCTGGGAACTCCCATATGCTGTGGATGTGGCCCTAAAAAGCAAAATTAATTAATTAATTAATTAAAAAATAAATCAGAGTAAATTGCAAATTTCTATTTTATTTACATAGCGGACATCCATGTCCTGGTGCTTGACTACTTCTCTGATGGATAGAATATGGTGAAGGTAATGTCCTGACACTTGCAAGGTGAGGTCCCATGTAACCTTAAAACTTCTGCCTGAGTCTCTTTTTTTCCTTGCTTTTTAGGGCGGCACCTAAGGCATATGGAGGTTCCCAGGTTAGGGGTCTAATTAGAGCTACAGCTGCCAGCCTGCACCACAGCCACAGCCACAGCAATGCAAGATCTGAGCTGCATCTGTAAACTACACCACAGGTCATGGCAACACCAGATCCTTAACCCACTGAGCAAGGCCAGGGATTGAACCCACATCCTCATGGTTCCTATTCGATTTCGTTTCTGCTGTGCCACCATGGAAACTCCTGTCTGGGTCTCTTTTGATGCTCTTTCTTGGAACCAAGATTCCATTCATCTTGTGAGAAGATAAGGCCATATAAATAGATTATGGGAAGCCACAGCTATGGCCAGAGTCAACTGACAGCCATGTAATTGAGCTGTCATAGATGTGCAGCCTAGCCAATCCTTCAGATGACTTTAGCTCCAGTAAAAATCTGACAGCATTTACACTTGAGACTCAACAAGATTTACTCTGTTAAATTCAGTGAACACACAGATTGAGTTGAGATAATAATAAAGTTCTGTCTTGTTCTAATAACTTGTTTATTGTTTTGTTATGCAGCAATAGGTAATAAAAGTAGCTTTCACAAAGGATTCAGATCACAGGGTATTTTTCCCTTCCTCATATTTATTTAAATATTGTTGACTATTTTTATCTTTTTCCTTACTTTTGAACAGAGTTTTTTAAAACTCCATTAGTCACATTACAAGGAAGGGTGCAGTGTGCTAGTGACAGACATATCTTTGTTTTGAAATATCCAGGCTTGCCCCAACCTAAGGGTTTTGAGCCATGGATCACCTACCTAGAAAAATTCTATCAGTCAAAATTAAAGATGGCAGGATACTGCATGACTTGGATCGGAAGACCCTCAAAGGCTTCTTGTTAAACAAATGGGATTTTTCAAGATGAAAATCCACTTGTTTCAAGTGTTATATAACTGTATATTGAGGCTCAGTGATGTCCTCCTGGAGACTAGACCTGAGACTGGGTTCATGTCAGTAAAGCTAGAAAAAGCCTAAATGTAAAAGCATTTTTCAGAGACTTGAAACTAGAGGCTGTGTATAGGTCATCAGCAGGAACAGTGGATTAAGAACTCCTAAAATGTTGCTGCTTTATAAAAACAGTGAGAACACTGGGGAAAAATGCTCAGATCAACTTTTTAAAAACTCCATGAGTAACTGAAAGCTTATAAAAATCAGAGACAACTTAGTTCAAGAAAAACTGTTGAATCTTGGTAAGAAAATTTTATTTCCATTCCCTCATCCCAGCTCTGAAATAACCTTGACAAACCATTGGCTTTTCAATTATGGTGAAAAACAGCAGCCTAGCAGCTGCTGGAGGTAATAGAACAAGTTCAGAACTCCCTAAAAGCATCATTTTCAGAGAATTGTCATTACTTAACCTGTCTAGCACTTACCTGAAAATCTTCATCCTAAGGCTTGTCTTTATTCGACCTCATTCAGAGATTAGTCACTGCAGACATCTTCTGTCTGAGTGTATTTGTCAACAATAACAACAGCGGCAACAAAAGTAGCAGTCTCTCTAATATTGCAACTTCCTGTGGCAGTGGTAACAATTGGGACTAACAAAAACTTCCAAAAAAAATGTGAAAGGAAAACTCTGAGATTGAGATGTCCATGGAGAGCTTTGGAAAGCTCTAATGTATTTCAGGGAATCTAGAAGGCCACGCAAGTGTCAAGGACTGTGCCCTTGTCCAAGGCTGTTTATATTCCCAGAAAAGAAGTAAGAATATCCTAAACTCTCACTTCTCATTGACCTTGAGGCTCTAGGGAAGCAGAAAGTGAAGACTGAAACAGAGTTGTAGACTACCTGTCTGAGCATTGCATGCGTGCCATAACACACACACAGTCCCACAACCAAGAAAGGAGGATTTATTGGTACCAGTTATTTAAGGGCAAAATTGATGAATTGAACTCTTTTGAAGTTAAAAACAGCTGCTCTCAAAACCACTGGAAATAAGCTAGAGACTTGAAGAAAATATTTGCAAATCACATATATGAGAAAGAACTTGTATCTAGAATACATAAAGAACACTCAAAACTCAATAAGAAAAAAGCCAACCCAATAATAAATGGACAAAAATTTTGAACACTTTACCAAAGAAGTAAGCAGGCAGTAGGCAGTTGAGGAATTAATAAACAAGCTGTTGTGCATCCATATAGTGACATGTTTCTAAGCAACAAAAAGAAATGAACTATTATTATTAAATGTGATAACAATTAAATCTCAAATGCGTTGCACTGTGTGGTCTGATTTTATTTAATATTTTTTTTTCCATTATAGCTGGTTTACAGTTTTCTATCAATTTTCTATCTGTACAGTGTGGTGACCTGGTTACGCATACATATATAGATTTGTCATAAGTGATTAGACATTGTTCCTGGTGCTATACAGCAGGATCTCCTTGCTTTTCCATCCCAAAGGCAATAGACTACAACTATTGACCCAAACTCCCATACCATCCCACTCCCTCCCCCACCCTCTTGGAAACCACAAGTCTGTTCTCCAAGTCCGTGATTTTCTTTTCTGTAGAAAGGTTTATTTGTGCAGTCTATTAGATTCCAGATATAAGTGATATCATGTTGTATTTGTCTTTCTCTTTCTCACATACTTCACTCAGTGTGAGGGTCTCTAATTCCATCCATGTTGCTGCAAATGACATTATTTTATTCTTTTTTATGGCCAAGTAGTATTCCATTGTGTATATATACCACATCTTCCTAATCCAATCATCTATCGATGGACATTTGGGTTGTTTCCATGTCTTGGCTACTGTGAATAGTGCTGCAATCAACATGCGATTGCATGTGTCTTTTTCAAGGAAAGTTTTGTGTGGATATATGCCCAAGAGTGGGATTGCTGGGTCATATGGTAGTTCTATGTATAGTTTTCTAAGGTAACTCCAATACTGTTTTACTCAGTGGTTGTCATTCCCACCAGCAGTGTCTGAGGGTTCCTTTTCTCAGTACCCCTTATAGCATTTGTTGTTTGTGGACTTATTAATGATGGCCATTCTGACTGGTATGAGGTGGTTATCTTGTGGTAGTTTCAATTTGCATTTTTCTAATAATCACTGATGTTAAGCATTTTTATGCGTTTCTTTTTCTGTGAGTTTGGGGAAACCACACTGCAGTCTTTTAAGTCTACTTCTATGCAAAAGCACCCCTTTGTATTTTTTGGTGCGGTTACTATTTATTTTTGTTGAGGGAGTTTGAAAATTTGGTGTCTCTTTCTTCGGTATGAGTAGCTGTTATCTCCCTAGTGCTCTGTTTGTTTTCAGGGAGAAAGAAGCAGTGGGTGGGGTTGGTGCCTGGTCACTGGGCTCTCAACAGCAGCAAGGACCTGCAGGAAGGTGACACTGGCTACTACTAGTTGCAGGGCCCTGGGAAGTGGTGAGCTCTAGGCAAATCTACCAGGTGTCCAGAGCATTTGGCAGTAGCAACAGCATGATGTGTGAGTTCCCAGGGGAATGAGAGCCACAACTGCTATTGACCGATTGCACTGCCCTCCTGTGAGGTGTTTGGAACCGCAGGTTGTACCTGTTCAGGGACTCCTAGTGCTAGCGGGCCATGATCGTCTCTAGAGTCAGTGATAACTGTGGTGGTTTGTGCCCTCCACCTGTAGACCATGCATGAAGCAACCCATCTCACTTAGCCCACATAGGAGGTGCTATACAGGTTGTTGCTAGTTGTAGGGTCCTGGGAAGTGATAGAAATCAGGCATATGGGTACTGCCCAGAGCACTTAGCAGTAGAAGCAGCGGGGCTGGTGTGTTCCCAGGAGTGCAAGAGCACCCACAAGTGGTGTTCAGTCACAGTGCCCTCCTCTGTAGTGCCCTTGAGGTGCCTGGGGCTGCAAGTGGTGCCTATTCACGGACCCCTAGTGGTAACATACCGTTTCCGCTTCTGGATCCAGAGATAACTGCGGTGGTTTGCCTCTGCCTCCTGTAGACCATGCAGGAAGTACCTCATCCTACTTAGCCCTACAGGATGTGCTGCACAGTGTGCTCTGAATTATAGGTTCCTGGGAAGGTACAAGCATCTGGGCACTGCCCAGAATGTTTGGCAGCGGCAGCTGCAGGGCAGGTGTGCTCCCAGGGGAGTGAGAGCAACAGCAGGTGGTGTTCCATTGTAATGTCCTTCTCTGTGGTGCCCTCTGAAGTGGTTGGGGCTGCAAGTGATTTTTGTTCAGGTATCCCCTGTGGCGGTGGGCTATGCTCACCTCTGGAGTCAGGCATAACTGTGATGGTTTGCTCCCTCCCCCTGCAGGCCACCAGGAAGCACCCTGTCCCACTTAGCCCACGCATGAGGTGCTGTACTAGCTGCTCCTAGTTGTATGGACTTGGCAGGGGGACAGCAAACAAGTGTCTGGGCATTTCCCTCAGTGTTTGGCAGTGGCAGCTGCAGGGCAGGTGTGTTCCCAGGGGAGTGGTAGGCCCCATGTCGCATTTAGCCCCCTGATGCCCTTAGCCCACACTAGAGGTGCCTGGCCACCAGTGCCCTGCACAGGAAGTGCCCAATCTCCCATATATACGAGCAAAAGTCCTATGGATGGCTGCGCTGGAGACGCCTAGTCCACCGTGGTCAAGCAAGTGGCCTCTGTGTTGCAGACAGTCTGTACCCCAAGAAGCCTGGTCCCCCATGGTCTAGCAAGCTGCTTCCTGTCATTGGGTGTGCCCAGAGACACCTGATCACCTAGCCACTGCAACAGTCTAGCAAGTGGCTTTTGATCCACTGCAGCAGTCTAGCAAGCAGCCTGTGGCTGCCTTTGGTTTGCACTTGAACTGTCCTGCCCTCTAGGAGCTGGCCTCCCACTGCCACAGGTGGTTTGCTCTTGAATTGCCCTGCCTTCTAACAGCTTGCCTCAGGCTGGTGGAGGTTTCCGCTTGACCCGCCCCGCCCTCTGGGATCCGCCCTCTGCTCAGGAACAGACAAGCACCCAGGCACGCAAGGAGTTTCCTATGGCAGTCAGCCCCTCCTCCTCCTCTCATTCTCCCCAGCAATGGCTCCTTGTGTTCCTGCGGTCCAGACCGTCTCCCGGGTTCCCTCTCTCCTGGTGTTCCCCTTCCCAGCCTGTAGAATATCGCTTCCCAACCCGTGGTGCACAGCTCCTTAGCCTCTTAAGCTGTCACCACACCGCCAACCCCAGCCCTCTCCCGGGGACTGACCTCCAGAGACTAAGTCTCAGCTCCCAACCCCCACCCCAGTGTCTCAGGCTGTGGTGTCTGTGCTGGTGTTGGTGTTCAGATGATCTGCAAGGCTCTCACTACATTTTGCCATTCTCAGCCCAGTTGCTGTGCTTTTCTCAGGTTTTGATATTCCTCCAGCATGGCTGATCTTTAGGTCAGTTAGGTGGATTCCCAGGGTGTGGGTTCCTTTTCTCCTTCACAGCTCCCTCCCTGGAGTGCTGGTGCTGTCCTGATTCCTTTTCTCTCTCTCCTTTTTTTTTTTTTTTCTGTTGTTCTACCCAGTTATGTCAAGAGTTTCTTGCCCTTTTTGGAGTTTTAAGTTCTTTTGGCAGCATTCAGTTGATGTTCTGTGCAAGTCATTTTACAGAACGACTTAAAATGCAAAAAACATTTTAAATGTGTTTTTTTGATGTGTTTGTGGGAGAGGGTGAGCACAAGAGGGTGACCTCTTACTCCTCTGCCATCTTGCTGTGCCTTGAGTCTGATTTTATACATTGATTGTAGAATTGCATGTAAAGGACATTCTTGCAAAGGCAAAAAAAAAGAAAAGAAAAGAAAAAGAAGCAGCTATGGCTACAGAAACAGGTAAGTAGTTGTCATAGGTTGGGAACAGAGGGAAGCTGACCACAAAGGGCCACGAGGGAGTTTTGAAGGGTGATGCAGCCATTCTGTTTCTTTCTTACTTTTTTTTTTCTTTTTATGGCTGCACCTGGGGCATTTGGAAGTTCCCAGGCTAGGGGTCGAAATGGAGCTGTAGCTGCCAGCCTACACTACAGCCATAGCAACACAAGATCTGAGCCGCATTGCAACCTAAGCCACAGCTGTGGCAACGCCTACTGGATCCTTAACCCACTGAGCGAGGCCAGGGTTCAAACTGTAGTCCTCTGGACACAATGTTGGGTTCTTAACCCACTGAGCCACAACGGAAACTCCCATTCTGTTTCTTGATTTGCATTTTTCAAAACTCATTGATCTGTAGAATAAAAATGTGAATTTTACTCTGTTAGAATTATAACAAAAAACAGATGAAAAAAAGTCAGCTGCATTTAAATAAACACCATACTACATCTTTGTTGTGGTAGGAGGGTGGAATATTATCGAATTCAGTGTTTTCTTGATAATATTGAAATATGTGATTTTAGTAGAGTATATAAGTTCAAAAAATTCTAATAAAGTTATTAGTGATCATTGGGTGCATCCCTTATACATAGATAACTTTAATAGGTCATTTCATGAGTTCCCTGAGGAAACATCTGTTTTCCAGAAGGCAGTGGTTTCCAATGCCAGCCAAATTAAATACGGTATTACACATTTGAATTATTATCAGCAGTGAATGAGAATATCTAATCATGTTTTCCACATCAGAGACAATGGTTGTTTGCTAGATAATTTTTAAATTTATCTTTTCTGTTACTATTGGCACTCCTTATAATAATTTTTGAAAGTAGTTCTGTATTTTCCTCAGTACTCAGAGCTTAGAGTTTAATGGTACTTCAAACCACACAGATCATTCTTCAAGTTCAAGAAACACAGACATAGATATGCATAATTTTTATACCAAAACTATCCATTTCAATATAAAAACTGTTTATACTCTTCTTATGTTGTTATTGAAATGGAAGCCCTTTCATCGTAACTCCTATGGCAGACCCCATCCTTTAAATAGAAAAATGTACACTGACTACTTCTTGTAATTTACCTGGAAATAAGACAATATTGTTTTTTGGTGTCTTTTCTTCTACTTCATTCATCTATTTCTCTTCTCTCCAACTTAATTATTCAATTTGTGGCTTAATAATAGCACTAGATTAAAAGATCTCTTGACTGTGCCTGTGTATGCCACCACTTGACTGTGTGGTCAGGGGTTTATTAGTTTATTTTGTCTATCCAGGGGACACATAAAACAAGCACTTTATTTATAGGATAATTTTACATAATCCTCACAAAATTTCATTGAAAAATGTACTACTGTTGTACACCATTTAAAGGTATGGAAAATGAAATAGAGATTAAGAATTTTGCCCAAATTCAGGCAGCTAGTAAGTGGCTACAGAAATGTAAACCTTACATTTTACTTATCTTAAGAGTAATGTAAACACACAATTATATTATTTCCTCTTTGATCAAGGAAAATGTGAAATTTGAAATGTCAGGTGGGTGTCATGTCAAGCACGCCTACCACACTTGCACACACACAAGCATCCAGACACACAGATGCACACAAGCATGCACATACACATACACACACACAAAGGGGGGGCAGAAAGAAACCTGGAGGTGATGGATATGTTTATTACATTGATTATGGGATAGTCACACAAGTTTATGCATATCTCCAAACTCATAAAATTGTATACACTAAATGTGCTCATTTTTTATATCAACTATACCTCAATAAATCTGTTTCTAATAAAAGAAGTGTGGTTATCTCTTTAAGCACAGAATCAACAACCAATCTCTTTAAGCACAGAATCAACAACCAATAGAAACTATAAAGCAAATCAGATGAACCTATAAAAGCCTTTGTATTTCAGGCTCTATATTATAAAATACTTCTCTGATGATAAGAGGAGCTAAGGGTATAAAATGCTTCGGACCCAGGATATTAAACAGTGAATTCACCTGGTAACCAATCAGGACAAACAAGAAAGTTAAACTAAAATTTGTTTCTTCATGCTCATACTTGGTAAATTTCCTTAATTGTGTTTTTCTGCCATTGAGTTAAAATTTATTAAATGTTTCTTAGCACCAATATTTTACTAAGGCAGGATCATCTTCAGTGATGATCCACTTATTCCACTTATTTTTTTCTGTAGATTTTATTTTATTTTTTTTGCTCCTCAACAGTGAAGAATCTAAAGACATAAATGTTAATAGTATAATGTTCATAATCTATTTGGTACCTACATTCTCATTTGTTCTTTGTCTCAGAACTGTTACGATGCAATATGCTTAAATTGTGAGAGGAAGCTCTTGGTCATCAACATCTCAACTCTGAATCTTCCTGCCACCTAAAAACTTTTAACAAAGTAAGCTGGAGGTAAGTTCTTTTACAGAAAAAAATGAAAATATCCCCAAATAATCAGAATTCTAAAACTTGAATGAAATGAGACAGTTATGCTGTGGCTCTCATATTAAATAAACAAAAAATTAGTTTTTCACACTTGAAAAATGATATATCTATATTCCTTATAATAAACATATAATTTACTTTATGCTTATGTTTATATTATAATCCTTCTGTTATTTACCTCATACAAGCATGGTTTGGATGGTGTCACTGTTGACTGCATTTCCCACTTCCCTTTGCAATCAGCCCCACAAGGACTTTTTGAATTCTAAGTTGCTTAAACACAGATGGGAAATCAGTTCAAACGAAGAGATGATATCCTGTTCCAGAAAATCCTGTTAAGCAAATGAATCTGCTGGTAGAATCTTTTTGATTTTCACATCTAAAGCCAACTGTGTGTTATAAGCCAGGCTTTCAGAATAAGCATGCTCTCTCTGCAGAACTAATTAATAACCCATAAATGTTAATTACATTTGCTAGGTTAATTTCCATTTAGAACTAAATTGCAGGAAAAGTTCAAATGTGATCAATATTCTGCCATTTGAAGAGTCACTTATGGAACAAAGAGATAACTATAAGAATCTTAGGGATTTAGCATTCCCAAGGCTTGGAGTCAATCTTGAGAATGTGATGTTTATTCAGGAAAATTGCTTGCACAAGATTTGGTTCCAGCCTGCTGAGTTTATGTCTTTTTTAAAGGAAATGTTTTTATTTACTTGATAACTACTTTATAAATACTATTTCTATATTGTAAGCAATGTTTTAATATGTAAATTGTACAAATTATAAAAAATTGCTAGTTTTACATAATAATATAAAATTTTGTAATTATCACATATTTTATGCAGTTTTCCTCTTTGTAATCCTTACCTTCCATACCACCACACCAATAATTACATATGTTGCTTTGTATTTTCTAAAATTTATGTACTCATTGTTTTTTTTACTCATAATAAAGAATCATGCATGTTATAATGTATATCAATATTTCATTCTTTTTGCAACAAAATTGTATTCCATTTTATGGATATATATAATTGTTAGTTCATCTATTCATCTGATAATAGATGAATGAATACTGTTTTTTGGTTTTGGCTATTACAGATGCAACTGCTAGGAATATCGGTGTAAAGAATTTTTACGGACATATACTTTGAAGTATCTGGTTAAACACTTAGTATTGAAATTGCTGGAACATGTGGTAAGTGTATGTTTCCTTTTTGAGAAAGATACACAAATTTTCCAAAGTGTGCCATTTTACATTCCCACCAGATTTGAAAATAGCTCTGCATTCTAACCAATACCTGGTGTAGTAAAACTTAGCTTTTCTAATGTGTGTGAAATGGTACCTCACTGCAGTTTTAATTTTCATCTCTTATGACTAATGGTGACAAGCATCTATTCATATACTTACTTGCCATCATTATATCTTCACTGCTAAAAAATGTTCTGCTTTTGTGAATGGTAGTTTAAAATTTTGATATCTGTTTGTTTGCTGTTAAAATATAAAAGTATGATTAATTTTTGTGTATTAATTCCACATTTCACAACCTTGCTAAACTCACATATTAATTCAAGTAGCTTTTTTAGGTAGATTTTTAAAAATAGATTATGGAAGTTTTTTATAAAAATAAAGACAATGTCACTTTGTTTCCAATATAAATGTCTTTTATTTCTTTTTTTTACCATATTGTGTTGACTAGAACATCTAGGGTAATGTTGAATAAGAGTAGAAAGTGAAGACATCCTTATATTGTGCCTGATTCTAAAAGGAAAGCACACAGCCTGTCACTATTCATTATGACGTTAACTTTTTTTTCTTGTAACTTCTGTGAATAGGTTGAAAATTATTTTCTGTTAGTTTGATAATAGTTTTTACTAAGAACTGATGTTGAAACTTGCAATGTCTTTTTGTGTCTATTGAGGTAATCGTGCTTTTTTATTTACTGCATTGTGAATTCTATTTAATAATTTTTTGGTAACAGACTTTTTTCAGAACAATTTTAGATGTACAGAAAAATTGAGATGCTATTACAGGTTTCCCCTATGTTTCCACATTGAATTCCCCTTATTAAGTTATGTATATCATATATTTGCTAAAATTAATGTTACTATTGATACATTGTTATTAACCAAACTTCACAATTTATTCAGATTTCCTAAAGTTTTACTTAGCATACTGTCTCTTCCAGAATCCCATCCAGGCTATCACTCTATATTAGTTGTCATTTTTCCCTAAGCTGTGATAGTTTTTCAGACTTTCGATGTTTCTTATAACCTTGACAGTTTAAAGAAGTACTCCTTGTTGTAGGATGCCCCTTTATATGAATTTATCTGATATTTTCTCATGTTGATGGGAATAATCAATAAACAATCTGTGAGGAATAGAAAGCAAAACTGAGGACTGTATCCCTGGAGACATAGAATCAGGAAGCATTTGAGTTGTGTTTCGCTAGTCTACAAAATGGGGTGGGGAGACTTATCAAAGCAAAACCCAGAAGTTATATAAGCTGTCAAGAACTGAGATTAAAGCTGAGAAGAAGTAAGGATGCTTGTTAGACAAGGATGAGGTCCATAATGGTTGTATAGTTACAAGGGGGAGACCTTGAGATCATAAGGTTACATGCTGATAGCTGCTAGCAGATAGTGTTTTGAAAATGGCTGGTCATGTCCTTGAGTCTTATTTGATTTGAAAATACTTTATCCCAGTCTTCAGTTTTTCTTCTCTTTATATTGTCTGTTGCAGATCAGAAGTGTTTAATTTTAATGATGTCCAGCTTATTGATTATTTCTTTCCTAGTTTGTGCCTTTGGTGTTGTATCTAAAAAGTCATTGCCATACCCAAGTGGCATTATAATCAAAAGATACGACTGTATTTTCAATCGCTTTCAGTTTCCTGAACTACTTGTTTCAATATAGCAGAGGTTTAAATAGCCAGAAAATTATTTATAGTTGACGTGATGATGCATCTTATACATATGGTTAAGTAATTAATGAAGACTTGTGATAGAGAGGTGTTCTTATTTAGACTGGGCAGATAACTGCTCCCTACTTTGTGATTATAATAACAATAGCATCAACAACAAATAGCATTGCATGTTATTTCTGTCTGTCCATTCTTCATTCCTCCTGGCAAGAACACCCAGATTTTCCTTTGAGAATCTTTTTGCCCTCACATGCCTTGGCTTGTGAGAAGTACACGCCTGAATCCAAATCACCAGGAACATTAACCAATACGACTTATTCTCAGAACAACACTGTAGCGTAACTTGTACTCTCATTTTTTTCCTATTTTGCTGAAAAATTTAAAACTTCATTTTTATAAAGTAAATGCTCTAAGAAAAGGGATGTTAGGGGCCTATAATCAGAAAAAAAATGTGTCTAAAATTTAAACATGTTGAGTGGAATATTAAGGCATCAAGGTCAAGGTTTATTGTACACTGAAACCATTTTCTTATCCCCATTATTGTTAACACTTTCAATGGTCCTCTGTTTCTGGTAGGAAAATAAATCTCTGCTAAGGGTAAAAGTGAGCTAGAGGAAGCAGTGTCCTCAGGACCTGTGTCAGATTAAGTCAGATGGCTTTGCTTTTCAAAGGTACAGACAATCTTTGTCTTGAACTGAGAGAAGATGACCTCTTTTAAACATCTCTCTATAGGGTAGAAGCTGGTTTACATTTATTTTAAATAATAAAATTATCCCACCTTTAAAAATATAAAATATTTTGTGTTATTTTAAAGATGAAATGTAAAACTATTTTTTAAAAACCCCCTTAAAAAAAAATAAAAAAGCCCTTGGAGACAGTGCTGAGAACTCCTCCTCTAGATGACTATTAATTGAGGGAACCCTCATAGTCTCAAAGGACTAGTTTTTGAATTTAGATGCTCATTGGACTCATGTGGAAACTTTTATTTATTTATTTATTTATTTTTACTTATTTATTTATTTTGCTTTTTTAGGGCCGCACCTGTGGCATATGGAAGTTCCCAGGCTAGGGGTCAAATCAGAGCTGCAGCTTCCAGGCTTCACCACAGCCACAGCAATGCCAGATCCGAACCACGTCTGCAGTCTACACCACAGCTCAAGGCAACGCTGGATCGTTAACCCACTGAGTGGGGCGAGAGATCAAACCCACATCCTCACAGATATTACTCAGGTTCATTACTGCTGAACCACAAAAGGAACTCCTTCATGGGGAAACTTTTAAAAGTACCTACGCCTTGGTCCCATATGCCAAGATTCTGACTTTATTGGTCTAGGAGGTAGCCTGGACATTGAATTTAATATCTGCCCATGTGATTCTAATGTACAGCCAAAGTTGAGATCCAATGTCTGAAAGGGGTGACTCCAGAATCCTAGAAAAATTTTACTTCACAGGAGAAATAACAAGGAGCATTTTCTCTTGCATGGAAACATTTGACAACATCATTTTATTCCTGAAAAGCGTAGTAACCTGTACTTTTCTCCAATTCCTCTGTGCTGTCTTCACTCTTCTAATGAAGCAACTCGACTCACCAGAAAGCAATGTGTTTGGCCCAACATTTTACTAATTCAAGTGGGGTTCATACAACCTACCTTTAGTTATTACATAACTTCTTATAACTCACAGGTAGGAGGATATTTTTATACTACTTGGTGCATGATAATTGTTAATAAGATAAAGGAAATATTTATTTTCTCTATATAAATAACTGATCTCTTAGAGACATAGAATATCATGTGATAATCCAGAAAATTACATTGCAATTTTATATCTACTTTTCACTGAAGAAAACTTCAGATGATGAGATTTCCCTATCCTCAATTTCTTAGAAATATAATAGAATGAAGATTCTCAAATACCACTCTGTACTGTATTACATTTCTAGAACAAACTAACTTTTAACTAGTTTATGATTAATTAATGACATTAATTGGAGACTTCTTATGCATGGAAGTATAGGAGTAGATATCTTAACGTTAGCTTAAGGCTTTTTCCCCAAGGACTCAATTAAATATCAGCCAATGAAAAAAGTTAATGATATTTCATGTATTTCTTTTTGTGATCATATTTTATATACTTAATATTTCAAAATCAATCAAACTTTCTTTTGAAGGAGGCTACATTTGCATTTTAAATGAAAGTCAAACCAGTTTCTCCAACCCGATTATCTTCTTACTTTTCTAGAACATTTTTTTCAAGGCTCAGCAGAAATTCAACTTTGTGAAAAACTCCCTGAATTCCAGCTCAGCATCAATTTGTATGTGCTTTTATTGTTCCACAAGTGTATGCCTTGCCTTTTTCAAATGAGATTATAAACTTCAGTTTCTGGATTATGTTTTGAAAGTTTTATTAACTACACTATGCGTAGCATAGGAGTAGGCACAGAAAAAACATTCAAAAAAGGCGAGGTCTCCTTTACCAAACTGATGGATCTACTTCTTTCGTCATACAGCATTAGACATTAAGGGCCTAAGTCTCAAATGTCTACCCCTCCAGAGTTTTGTCAAATAAAATATATAGTAAAAAAAAAAAATGAAATTACATGCTGAAACCGATAACACTTATGACTTGAACCTAGCCAGAACCCATATTGGGACTTGACACCACATGCCAGGACTCAAACCTAGCCTAAATCCAGATTGGGACTTGAACCCATGTACTAGGGCTCAAACCCAGCCTAAACTGAGATTGGGACTTGAACCCATGTGCCGGGTCTTGAACCTAGCCAAAACACAGACTGAGACTTGAACCCACAGTTTTTAAATTAGAATCACTCACCTAGTGCCTGGACTTACTGAGGTTCAGGTTCTTTGTGTCTCAGAGCAGAAGGAATTCAGCAAGAGACTAAGTGATAGGCAAGAAATAGATTTATTCAAATAAGACCCTTGTGAGAGATGCAAGCATGCTGGCAAGGAGGCTCTGCCAGAGGATTAGGTGGGCTACAGTTTTATCATCCAGGGGAAGTGGGGAGTGGGAAAAGACCTCCCCTTCCTCTTTCTTCAAGTAGTAGCTCCTCCTTCGTTTCCAGTAAGAGAGTATTTGACCCTGGAAGGTCAGATTAGGATTGTCAAAGTGCCTGTTCAAATCAGCAGAAGGGCAGTCCTTAAACTCCTGTCCTTGGTCCTAAGGGCATATCTCGTGCTTTTATTTGTGGAAGCCTGCTTCATTCTATTGGTTTTCTTGAGCCATTATTAACTTACAGTGACATCCCAAAGTTTCCTAGGTTTCCCTCTCCACCTATGGTACCCTGTTGGGACTTCTACTAAACTATCCTAGTCCATCCCTATCAATAGGACACAAAGCTGTTCAAATCTCAATGAAGATTTTTTTTCTGCAAAGAACTAACTACTAGAACATGGCTTATGCCTGAGGCCAAACTTTCCAACCTTTATGAGAGAAAAACTTCTAACAAGGACTGCCTTGATTTCTTGCTTTTAGGCAAAGAAGCTAAACAGAGGGGGGAAGGAAGGGATGAGAAATGGAAAAAGAGACAGAGGGAGAGACAGAGAAAGATGCTGTTCATCTATTTGTTGACAAGAAGAAGAGGACAAACTGAGCATTGCCAGGTTAAAGAGGAAGACAAATTTTTTGTCACTGAGACCCTGTATCCTAGAGGACTGATAAAGCAAGGCATAATAGATGACAGAATATTACCAAAGTGGCCTTTCCATTCTCCTTGTGCATAAGAGAAAGACTAGAAATGTTCAGTTGTCTGCCCTCATCCAAAGGACATGCATAAGCCCATTAAATAAAATATATTAATTCCTTTAGAATTATGATATCACAAGAAAAATACTGGTTTTTCTTGAAAAGAACCAGTTTTCAAACAGGGAGTAAAAAAAAAAAAACATATTAAAGTAATTATTTTAAATACAAATACCTAACATATCAAGCTCATGAGGGAAAGATGATACTAAAATATGATGTGGATTAGTTACATTTTATAAAGTTAAGTATCTACATTGTAAAACTAATAATGTTATTGTAAATCACAAAATAGAAAAATGGAGAAAAAGTTTTATAAGCAGTCTGATTTAGGGAAATTAAAGTTGTTATTTAAAACTTCAGGTCGCACTCTACAATAACAGTCCGTCCTAAGCGTAATCCTTGAAATAAAATGTTAGAAGTTACCAAGAAAGTAATTATGTCAAAGAAAAGAAATAAAGAATTAGTGAAACATCATCTCACCAAGAATTCCATGTGCCAAATCTTATCTCTGCTGTTGGGCTCTGATTTACATATGAAATCTGAAAGTGATCTTTCTTAAAGCCCCTGAGAATTTTAGTTCAATACAATTAATGCCCAAGTTAATTGCCTCATCTCTGAATACATTAGAAGTTAATTTAGCTTATCATGTCAGTGTTATTTTAAGAATATCAATTCCATCAGAAATTTTACCTCTCAGTTTAGAGACTAAGACTTCTGTGAAAGTCTTAGTCTTGAACCACCAAATCCTATTTAGTTTCTCTTCCTGTGCTCCTGCAGTCTTGTTTACTTGACTAATTCCTCCACATTACTTTCTTCAGGAGTGTCATGCTCCATCATTGTCATTTTTTTTTGGTCTTTTTAGGGCTACACATGCAGCATATGGAAGTTCCCAAGGTAGGGGTAATATCGGAGCTGTAGCCATTGGCCTATGCCACAGCCACAGCCACTCAGGATCCAAGCTGTGTCTGCGACCTATACCACAGCTCACAGCAACACCAGATCCTTAACCCACTGAGCGAGGCCAGGGATGGAACCTACGTCCTCATGGATACCAGTCAGATTCTTTTCCACTGAGCCATGAAGGGAACTCCCATCATCATTGCATTCTTAATACCCAGCACAATATCTGCTATAAAATATTTTTTGAATTTCTATGAAAAAACAGATTGTTCCATAATATAAAATGTTTTATTTTTATTTTTCCATTATAGCTGGTTTACAGTTCTCTGTCAATTTTTCAGCTGTACAGTGCAGTAACCCGGTTACGCATACATACATAGATTCATCACAAGTGATTAGACTTAGTTCCTGGTGCTATACAGCGGGATCTCCTTGCTTTTCCATCCCAAAGGCAAGAGTCTACAACTATCAACCCCAGACTCCCATACCATCCCACTCTCTCCCCCACCCTCTTGGCAACCATAACTCTGGTCTCAAAGTCCATGATTTTCTTTTCTGTAGAAAGGTTCATTTGTGCAGTCTATTAGATTCCAGATGTAAGTGATATCATGTTGTATTTGTCTTTCTCTTTCCGATGTACTTTGCTCAGTATGAAGATCTCTAATTCCATCCATGTTGCTGCAAATGGCATTATTTTATTCTTTTTTATGGCTGAGTAGTATTCTATCGTGTATATATACCACATCTTCCTAATCTAATAATCTATCAATTGACATTTGGGTTGTTTCCATTTCTTGGCTACTGTGAATAGTGCTGCAATCAACATGTGATTGCATGTGTCTTTTTCAAGGAAAGTTTTGTGCGGATATATGCCCAAGAGTGGGATTGCTGGGTCATATGGTATTCTATGTATTGCTTTCCAATGTACCCCCATACTGTTTTCCATAGTTGTCTTACCAGCTTACATTCCCACCAACAGTCCAGGAGGGTTCCCTTTTCTCAACACCCCTTATAGCATTTATTGTTTGTGGACTTATTAATGATGGCCATTCTGACTGTGTGAGGTGGTATCTCGTGGTAGTTTTGATTTGCATTTCTCTAATCACCAGTGATGTTGAGCACTTTTTCATGTGCTTGTTGGCCATCTCCATATCTTTGGAGAAATGTCTATTCAGGTCCTTTGCCCATTTTTCAATTGGGTTGTTGGCGTTTTTGCTGTTAAGTTGTATAAGTTATTTGTATATTTTAGAGATTAAGCCCTTGTCAGTTGCATCATTTGACACTATTTTCTCCCATTCTGTAAGTTGTCTTTTTGTTTTCTTTTTGGTTTCCTTTGCTGTGCAAAAGCTTGTCAGCTTGATTAGTTCCCATCGGTTTATCTTTGCTTTTATTTCTGTTGCTTTGGGAGACTGACTTGAGAAAACATTTGTAAGGTTGATGTCAGAGAATGTTTTTCCAACGTTCTCTTCCAGGAGTTTATTGGTGTCTTTTTTTATATTTAAGTTTTTAAGCCATTTTGAGTTTATTTTTGTGCCTGGCATGAGTGTGTTCTAGTTTCATTGATTTGCATGCAGCTGTCCAGGTTTCCTAGCAATACTTACTGAAAAGTAAAATATAAGTTTTTGTCATTCTGTAGATCACATTTCTTTTTCCTGTCAGCTAGAAGTAAATAAACTACTCTTAAAAACAATATAAATAATCAACATTAAGTTAAAGATGAGAGTAAACCTTTAATTAAAGATAATAGTTTTTATTAACTTGAGGTTCCTAGAACAACTTCTATCTGAACAAAACAAGATATATAATAATACATGCTATAATTATATATTAATAATGTTATATATTATTATATATCTTGAGTAATAATTATGATACTAGGGAAGAAAATTAAGATAGAATAAAGCTTCATCATTTAAGTCACCATGCATGAAATTTACAAACTATTTTTAAAATTTAGGTTTTATTTTTTAGGGTCACACCTGCAGCATGTGGAAGTTCCCAGGCTAGGGGTCAAATCTGAGCTACAGCTGCCAACCCACACCACAGCAATGCCAGACCCAAGCCATGTCTGTGACCACACAGCTCACGGCAACTCCAGATCCTTGATTCACTGAACGAGGCTTAGGATCCAACTGTTACCAGAAAGATGTTTCTGGAATCTGGGTTCTTGTTCACAGAGCTGAAGAATGAGCTTCACAAAAACACAGGCAGCAAGCAAGGAATAGCCTTTATTATAGGAAAGCAAATAGTTCCCAGCACAATCACTGGGAGGGCGAGGAAGAGTCCCTCCCCACCATTGTTCTATTGGGGTTTTGTCTCTTAAAGATGGGAGTACTGGCGTGGGGGTCCAGATATCAGCTATTTTACCCATTGGCCTTGCCCAGTTTACCTATATCAGTCCTTGTCCTTTAAGGTTAAGTCTTATGGTTCCTTTGTTCTTCTCGTCTCTAGACTGGGAGTCACCATTCCTCTCATTCCTTTTCTATCAGTTGAGGAGTGGGTTAGAGATTAATACCCACCTGGAGGTAAAACAAGGCCTATGGGGATGTTACTCCCTGGAACCTTTAAGTCACAAGTGTTAATCAGTGACAATATCAAAGAATGTATTGAAGCCCATTTTCCTACACTAACTACCTAAATTATTATTCTGCCTCAGAACTTGCATTTTCATGGATACTGATCAGATTTGTTTCCACTGTGACACAAGGGGAACTCACTAAAATTTAGGTTTATTTTAATCAAAAACAGGCAGTTTTTAAATAATGGTAATTCATTTAATAAACCAAATGCAAAGGTAAAGTTTAGCCCAGATTTTCCTGAAAGCAAAAGCCAAGGCAAAAGTGTGTTCTTAAGGAATGTATTTGGGAATTTGAGGCCAAGAAGTGGGAGTGAAATCAGGGTGGTGAAATACCCAATACAAGAATGTGTTTTTAAGTTGGACACTAAAATGGTTGATTTGTTGCCTGATATCAAAGGACCTTCCTAATGGCTTATAAAATGTATCCCCAAAATAGCTGTTCAAGGAAGAAATGAACATAAATTTACCAGTGGATTCCTGTTCTCCTTGGGTCAAGTGTTGTCCAGGGACATTAAATGTCTAAGATCCCAGCTTGTTTGTGAGTGATTGTTAAGCATATCCCCAGGGTACAGACCAGCTGGGACATCAAGGAAGTCTCTGGGCAGTAAGCACCTATACTTATTCAAAACTAGCCCAAGCCTATGTGAGCTAGCTGCCCAAGTAATGCTTGGAATAAGAGGTAGACCACGAGGATTTAAAGTGACACGAAAGGTATAACCTTCTAATTCAAGATTTTTTTTGTTTGTTTTTTCTTTTCCTATTAATAATTTTCCAAATTCTGGAAACCATTCATTATTTTCATTTCCTTTTATATTTCTTGCTTGCTCCTTATATAAAATTGACTTTCATATCTTATTCTATAACATGTTGTTTTATTATTGCCACAGCTATGATGATACTGTTATTTCCTGTTCACAATCCTCTTTCCTTAAAAAAAAAAAAATTTGTTGATTAAAGACCTCTTGAGGGATGCTTTTGCATGATTAAAAAATATATGTGTAGTGGCAGATATAAAGACACACATGCAAACCAGTACAGCAAAATGGAATATAACAAAACTATTTTTTAAACAATGTGTCCAAACAAATTTAACATAACTTGAAAAGTGCTTTTATACTAATGTGTAAATCATAAGTCTAACCCATTGATGAAAATGATTGTTTATGTTATAGCCTTCAATGAAAGAGAGTTTTTTTCCCCCTAACATTTTTTTAACAGAATATTGAAAGGAAATTACCTAAACTGGTATAGCAGTTAATGTGGTATTACCCTCTTAACTTTTAGTGCATTTAATAGTTGCCTTCAAAAAGTTATGTGCAAGCCCTACCCTCAGTACCTATGACTGTGCCCTTATTGGGAACAGAGGTTTTGCAGGTGTAATCAAGTTAAGGATCTCAAGATGAGGTCATCGTGGATTAGAAGGGTGAGTCCTAAATCCAACAAGTGTCCCTATAAGAAAAGGAGAAGACACCGACAGGAGAGGAGAAATACCAGGGAAAGCTATGTGAAAATGGAGGCAGAGACTGAAGTTACCCAGCTGCAAGCCATAAGTCACCAGGGACTGTAGGAAGTTACCAGAAGCTAGGAGAATAGTGTGAAACAGGTGCTCCTCAGAGCCTCCAGAAAGAACTACCCTGCTGACACATTGATGACAGACTGTTGGTCTCCACAGTTGTAAGAGAATAAATTTCTATTGTTATAAGCCACTCAGATTGTGGTAGTTTGTCACAGTAGTTCCAGGAATCCAATAGACTAACCGTGAAAAAATGTGTCCTGAGTATTCCAAAAATAATTTTAATTTGTTATTAAATGCATTAACAAACTTCCTCTTTATTATGCACGACTATAGATACCTCTTCAAAATAAAAATTTGATTGGGCTAGAATAGAAACCTATACAGATTCTTTAATGCAATTTGGCCAAAGGTAAAATTGATGCCTGAGATGGTAAAGGAGATACTAATTTAGAATGAAATTATTTCATTTTATTTATATTTTATAATGATTTTTATAGCTGATTTAGAGTGGTCTGTCAATTTTCTACTGCACAGTGAGAATTAAATTATTTTAGATTGTTCAGAAAGGCAATTATCAGCATTTAATGAATAGACTTGATTGCTCTAGGCAGAAAAGAACACCTGTGTTCTTACATAAATGTGTGGGTTATGTGAGAGTGGAACTTGAGACCTCGTTTGCAGAGCTGCTCTAAATACCATTTTTTTTTAACCATTACCTGGCATTTGGTGTTGCCAAGATTTGAAAAAGTAATGGAATATCTTCATATTTATGATATTCATTTTTGAGATGAGTATTATTTTATCCACATTCCTTAATGATTGCCACTGTGAAGTTCTTCTAAAAAATGAAGCTGTAATATAAAGAACATGGTGACTTATGTTACTACTGGTCTAAAAAATGGATAGGAATTCCCACTTTGGCACAACAGAATTGGTGGCATCTTAGAGTGCTGGGACACAGGTTCGATCCCCAGCCTGGCACAGTGGGTTAAGCATCTGGTGTTGCTGCAACTCCGGTTTGGGTCCCAAATGTTGCTAGGATCTGATCCCTGCTCCAGGAACTCCATATGTCTTGGGGCAGACAAGAAAGAAAAAAAAAAGAAAGAAAAAAGATGGTTATTAGTTGCTTTAAAGGCAACCAACCGATGTGAGTATTTAAGAAATGCTGTGCTCTTGGCAAAA
Source organism: Catagonus wagneri (assembly GCA_004024745.2). NCBI lineage: Eukaryota > Metazoa > Chordata > Mammalia > Artiodactyla > Tayassuidae > Catagonus > Catagonus wagneri. The sequence goes on from PVHT020003785.1 coordinate 8,885,528, forward strand.
GACAGTTTATTTAAGTTCCAATTAGCATTTCTAGTTGCTATCTAAGGCCCCTAAAGTTCATATGTTCATTAAAACTATTGAACAGTTGTACAAATCTCATACCCTAGAATATATTTAATTCATGAGGTGGAACATTATATAGAGAGGTTACCCTTGGTCAATGTACTTTGGACAATCATATATTACAGGTTAAGTCTTTTTTTTTTTTTTTTTTTGGCACTAGCGTTAGGAAAGATAGCTAACATATAATTTAAAACTTACCACTTCTGGAGTTCCTGTTGTGCTTCAGTGATAACGAACCCAACTAGTATCCATGAGGATGCAGGTTCAATCCCTGGCCCTGCTCAGTGGGTTAAGTATCCAGTGTTGCCACAAGCTTTGGTGTAGGTCACAGACCCAGCTCAGATCCTGTGTTGCTGTGCCTGTGGCATGGTCCGGCAACTCTGATTAGACCACTAGCCTGGGAACTTCCATATGTCTCAGGTGCAGTCCCCGACCCGCCCCCCAAAAAAAGCCCTTACCACTTACAACAGACTTATGTAGTTAGCACTAATATTCAAGAGCTGAAAATTATTTCCATGTTCTCAGGTTATCAGCAATAATCTTCCATACTTCATAGTAAGTCCAGGTAGAACTTATCTTCAGCTCTTTGTATGTGTACTTATATGTTTTATATATAGTCTATTCAGAGAGATTCTGTACTGTGGTTTGTTTTCCTAAAGGAGGATATAATCAGAGCCTACCTGCCACATGCTCCATTGGTTAGGCTCTGAGTATGTGAGGGTGAGATTGGGTCCATCCTCTTGATTACTCACTCTCACTACAGAGTACAAACATTTAGCACTAGTTCCACCTACAAACAACCACACAAGGGCCTGATTTGCTTGTTGGTGACTTGATGCTATCTCAGAAGACAAATTCTATAGACCGGGATAGACAAACATGGGGACAAATTCTGTGGGCAATTGCACTTAGAAATGTCAGGGGACAAATTCTGTGGGTAATTGCACTTAGAAATGTCAAATCTTTAACTTTGAAACTGCTGCATTTTCTCGTGCCTTATTAAGTTATTAAAGATTTCACAGAAGTTTGGCAAGAATGGAGATAATTTAAACAATATTTCACTTTGTTGAATACCTAAATTATTTTATTTATTCTCACAAATATGTTTAACAATATTATAATATTTTGCTGATTATAATGTGTGAGATCAAATGCGATATTTATCAGTAAAAAAAAAGATTTTTGGTGTAGTTGTCAAAGTTCAGTTTTTGCAATCAGAGAATCCAAGTTTCAAATCCTCCCTTTACCATTTACTATCCATGTAAGCTTGGAGGAAATTGCTTAAGTTCTTCATCTTCAGAGGGTATACATACTGCCTACATCCCAAGGTTTCTATAAGGATAAAACATGATGTGTGCTTAATAATAGTGCTCATGATGGAAATGTTGCTTTGCACTTTCATTTCTGTACTTTGGAACCACAAGGGGGAGAAAAGGTTATTGTTATTTCATTCAGAAAAAAAAATATTTTCAAAATGTAAAATCGTATCACGCATGCCATCTCATTGTGATTTTGATTTGTGTTTAGTGATATTGAGCATCTCTTCATGCACTTATTGGCCACTTGTATACCTTCTCTGAATAGTCAAGTCTTTTGCTCATTTTTAAATTGTTTTTTTTTTTTGTTGTTGTTGTTGTTGAGTTTTATGTACAGATGATTCTTAGAGAAGCAAAGTGAATTGAGAAGGTGAGCCCTTCATGGAGTGTCAAGGGCTGTCTGTGGTGTGGTTTTGACCCACCTTTTGTCTCCTTTTCTGCTTTTCCTAGCAAGAACCTTTTGCTCTAGCTGTATGTTTACATCTTCTAGCCTTTGTTTATACCATACCAACAACTTGGAGAGCTGGAGCAGAAAGACTTTGTCTTGTCTGCACAAGGACCACCCACCTCTGTCTCCTACAGAAATATTTCTGGTGGGACTTTGGATCATAATGTCTCTCCCCTTCCTGGCCAAATTGGTGATACATGACCTAGGCGTGCCCAATTCCAGTGCTCCCATCACTGGAAGGAGATTCTGATGCATGCTACAACATGGATGAACTTTGAGACCATATCAGGGTTGGCTCAAAGGATAAACAATTCAAGTCTCAATTTCTGTACCGTTAGAGAGATGTCTCTTTCTGCTTGGCTTGCCAAGCTAGGATGATATAAGCCTGGGCTATTTGCTCCTTCCTTGACAGTGTAGCCCATCTGCAGGGAGAAAGAAAAGGTCACAATGCAAATGTAAGAATAGTATTATTTAAGTCCCTGGACCCAACAATACCTGAAACTAAATACCCCAAACTGGATATTTTCTGTACATAAGCCAATAAATTACCTTTTTCCTAAGCTGACCTGAAATCAGTTTTTGTCACTGGTAACAGAGAAAATTCTGACTAATGTAAATCCCCCTTTCTAGTTCTTTCCTCTCTCCCTCCATGCGTCCACCTGCCCACTCTTAAGTCATTCATGTCACCCAACTGATATCTGCCCTCTTTTCTTTTCATCTGATCCCAAATGCTTTTCTTTCTAGGGATCTTCAGTAGTCAGGGAGTGGAGAGACAGCTTTCTAAGTGTTGTTTTCCAGCATCCTGCCCACCCTGTCCTTTAAGTTTCTCTGTATTTTATACTGTTTGTACCTTGTGTAGCAGGGTGATCTTTATGAGAAAATAATCTTGCGGTGGCTAGTGTGGGCTTGTGAGGGAGACATTCAGCATCTCCAATTCCCCTACTCACTCACACCTTAGGGCAGCACCGGGAAGGTTCTGACCCCGGTCTGAGGAAGGAGGAGCAATGGGTCTGCAGACACATATGGAGGGAGAGTGAAAATTGCAGAAAACATGACTTGGTATCTCCTTGCTGTGGGTTTTGAATGTACGGCTCTTTCCCTTTGGTAGCTGTGCCCTTCCATAGAGGTTTCCCATGCCCATCCCAGGAAGGGGAAGCTGCCCCCATGTGGGAGTTGGAAAGAGCTGGGCCATTCCCATGGGAGCATTCATCTTTATGTTTCAGTCCTGAGAGGGTGAAGCTGGGCCCTTTATCAGTGTCAGGGTCTTTCTTTCACTCCCAGAACCCTAGGAGTCCAGGACCGTCGGGTATCAGGTCACCTGCAGGCCCAGGTCAGAGAAGAATCTCTTCATCCACCTCCATCCTATTCTCCAAACAACTCCCTTCTCTCCATTCTGAGACTCTGTGCTCCCCCAACCCCCACCCTGCAGGCACACATCTGGATCTTTGTGTTTCTTACTCTTGCACTTTCTTTGAGACTTTTGTGAACTGAGAGGGGGAAACAGCTTTCATGGTCTCAGTGTTAGAAAGGAAGAAAGTTCATAGAAAACACTCAGTGTTAACTTAAAACTCAGCATTTGGACTAATGGATGAATAAATATGTTCTATCTGTATAATGGAATATTATTTACCCCTAATAGGGAAGGAGATTCTGATGCATGCTACAATATGGATGAACTTTGAGATAATTATTCTAAATAAAACAAACTAGTCACAAAAAGGACAAATCCTGTATTCGCCTACTTATATGAGATCCCTAGAGGAGTCAAATTCATAGAGATGGAAAGTAGAATGGGCTGGAGGAGGAGAGACTAGACAGTTTTTGTTTTATTATTATTATTAATTAATTTATTTATTTTGTTTTTTAGGGCCGCACCCATGGCATGTGGAAGTTCCCAGGCTAGGGGCTGAATTGGAGCTACGGCTTCCAGCCTACACCACAACCACAGCAATGCGGGATCTGAGCCACATCTGCGACCTGCACCACAGCTCGTGGCAATGCCAGATACCTGATCCACTGAGCGAGGCCAGGGACTGAACCCGCATCTTCATGGATACTAATCAGATTCGTTTCCACTGCACCACGATGAGAACCCCAAGAGTTATTGTTTAATAGGTATATGCTTTCAGATTGGGAAGATGAAAAAATTCTGGAGATGAAGGGTGGTGACAGTTGCCCATACTTAAGTGTGACCATACTTAATTCCACTGAACTATGCACTTAAAACTGCTTAAGGTGATAAATTTTGTGTATGTGTAGTTTCATGCATACACACATGCACACACACTCTTTGAGCTGGCCCTTGCCCCTTAGTGCTTACCTCATCAGGAGGACCCAAAGTTATTTCCGGTGGGTGGGAGTATGGACATCTTCATGTTCTTCCTTCAGCCTGAGAGGATGCTAGGGTGGCCTGGCCCTGAGAACCAGCCCCCCAGGGACACAATATCAGGGTCCCAGAGACCAGATAAGCAGTACAGAGGTGCCCCCGCCTCCCAGCAACAGTCTTTTTCCTTGGTGGCTAAGCCTTTCCAGAGACAGGGACCCATGGCTCAGGGATGAGGGACAAATGTCCCCACACTGACCAGGCCACAGACTCACATGTGTCCTTCAGCAGAGGTGGCTGACTTTTCCACAGGTGCCTGGCAGGAGCCGAGGCCCAGTCTACTGGTCACCCCTGAGGGAGGCCAAGGCCTCAGCATGGTTCTGTCCAGTACATGACCACGGACGTGATTACAGTTGGGAGGCTCTGTGGGAACAGGAATCCAAAAAGAACTGGATCTGAACAAATGTCAGACAAGACTAAACCGCTTCCCCAGAGGGGACAATGCCTGGCGAGTAGGAGCCCAGCTTCCCACCCTCCACATCTGCCACCGCTAGGGTGGACTTTTGGAACTTCCAAGGTTGGCAGCGTTCAGGATGCTTTCCCTCATTACTGCCTCAGCCACAATTTCACAGCCTCTTCTGCCCACTCTGGCATCATCATTATCAACAACAATAAAAATAATGGAATGGCAGTAGCTGATACTTAGCGCGTCTCACACAGCAACCACTGTTCTTTACATGGTCTAACTTGGTGGTAGATGCTATTCTCATGATCCCCATTTTACAGATGTGGGAACTGAAGCACAGAGAGGCTAAGAAACTTGCTGCAGGTTACACAGCCAGTGACTTGGTGGTAGGTGCTATTCTCATGATCCCCATTTTACAGATGTGGGAACTGAAGCACAGAGAGGCTAAGAAACTTGCTGCCTGTGAGTTTTCTCACTGCAGTGTGCAGTTCTGCAGTATCGTAAGATGACAAATGCTCACACACCTATTCCCTTAAAGAAATTCACAAGTACCAGCAACTGGAACAACTGGATCGGGGGTCAGAGCATTGGCTCCAAGCATTGACTGGAACTGCATCCCAGCACTGCAGCTTTCCAGCCAGGCAACTTTGGCTAATTCATTTCTCTTTGTCTCATTTGCTTTATCTGCAGAATGGGTGTATAATCCCTGATTCATAGGGGCCTATGAGGATTACATGAGATCATATGCATGAATGTGTGCAGTGCTATAGGCCCCCGGGCATGGTGGTTGCCTAGAAAATGTGGCCTCAGTCCTCTTCTTTTTTATATGTCCTCCAAAGTTCCCTTAACTCTCCTGGATGAAAGAACATCTACAAAACAGAGACAAGTCTATGCATTCTACCACACAAGGCTCTTGGAAGAGGCAAATGCAGGCAATGTAAGACTCCACAGAACAAAGGCCAGTGCTCCATGGATGGCCTTTAAGAAGCTGTGAGACTATGGGGAAAAACATATTTTTCCAGCACATTCCTGCCCACTGGGAAGATCTTTGATTTAGTGGCCTGATGTCCTGCTCTCAGTTCTGTCGTTCCATCGGAAGGCCCTTGGGGACTAGCCAGTCTGTAAACCCAGGGCACAAGCCTCCACTCAGTCATCAGATTCTCCTTCAAGATTCACCTCTGAATACAAAAAAGACCTGTCTGGGAACTTATTCATCTTCTTGACCTCCCTATTCTATGGGTAAGTCAGCCAAATGGCCAAAGCAAGAGTGAAATATTTATTAATATCATAAAAATTTAATACTGATTTAGATTTCATCTTTATTTTTGACTCCACTTAAATAGATTGGGAGAATTGCAAGTGTATGGCTCACTGCACTGTGAATATCACTGATGGCACTGTTCCTGTTCCAGATAATGGATGGTATTAGAAAACACTTGGCAAGGCCATTTACTTCACTGGGCTGCCCTCCTCCTCCCTCCTTGTCCTGCTTCCTTTTATGTTCCCATAGCACTGCATGCTCCTCTCCTAGCACTTCCTGCCTTGGTTCCTTGGGAGTAGGGTCATGGCTGACTTTCTTGGTAAGCTTGCTCTCCCACCCACCAGCATTTCACATCCCTCCACTCTCTCCTAACCTCCTACATTTCTCTGGCTCCTTCATATTAGTTGAGGGCCTGGGGCTGCCAAATTGTAATTATGAAGTGGTGCCCAGAACTAAGCAATCACCAAAATCTATGTATATCCCCAAGCTCCTCCCCCAGTGCAGGACCCTTCCCTCTAACTTCAGGACTATGTCTGTCTTATCAGTTGTGTCTTTGGGGAACATCTGAACACTCAAAGTGAACTCCTCATGGAGTTTATCTTTTTTTTTTTCTTTTTAGGGCCACACCCGTGGCATATGGAAGTTCCCAGGCAAGGGGTCAAATCAGAGCTACAGCTGCTGGCCTACACCACAGCCACAGCAATGCAGGATTTGAGCCGCATCTACCTATACCACAGCTCAAGGTGACACTGGATCCTTAACCCACTGAAAGAGGCCAAGGATCGAGTCTGCATTCTCATGGATAGTAGAATGGTTTGGTAGCACTGAGCCACAATGGGAACTCCCTCAGGGTGCTTATTTTTAAATAGAGATCTAAATCTTTTTTGGGGGGAGTTTATCTTTTTTTTTTCTTTTCTTTTTAGGGCCACACCTGTGGCATATGGAAGTTCCCAGGCTACAGGTCTCCTTGGAGCTACAGCAGGCTGGCCTAGGCCACAGCCACAGCACCAGCAGATTGGAGCCATGTCTACGACCTACACCACAGCTCATGGCAATGCCAGATCCTCAACCTACTGAGCGAGGCCAAGGATGGAACCCACAACCTCCTAGTTCCTAGTCGGATTCATTTCCGCTGTACCATGACTCCAAAAGAGATATAAATCTTGATGTTTAGGAGTGAATGGTGGAATTTGGGACATAGCACTAGTGGGTGAACAGCTCTATTTCTGGGCCTGGGCTTTTCTAGTGCCCATGAAATTACTCATTTTCTGGGTAAATCCCAGAAGGGTTTACTTGACCACAGGGGTGAAGCCAATATGAAAAGAACGCTGACAAGGGCTCCCTTTGGAGAACCGCAGGCTTCAAGATATAGACCTAGAACTGACTTGGCTGGAAATCACTCCCTGCTCCAAAGGGCCTGAGAGAAGAGCTGGGAGTCTGGGAGTTCAGCCCCTACTCTGCCACAGCTGCCTGTGGGATCTGGCCGATCCCCAGTGACTCTATGTTTGCAAATCTTTCTTGTGCACATTGATGTGTGTCACCTTCCTGGCAGGAAGCACACCCAGAGCCAGATTCTAGGCTCTAAACCCTGTTCCCATACCAAGGACCCAGGGCTCCTTGAGAGATTGGCTGGTGGTGGATCTGGAGCAGGGGCAGCCTGGAGTGGGCCTGGGATATCTTGTGTGAGAAGGAAGAAAGTGCTGGAAGATTTGAGCACATCAAGCAATGCATACAAACACATGGGCCCTTTGGGATAATCAAAAAATGTAAAAAGGGAAGGAATGAAATAACTTGAACAAAAGAAGGAAAGAAGAAGGGAGGGAGGGAGGAAGGAAGGAAGGAAGGAAAGAAGGGAGGGAGGGCAGAGAGAAGCCAGCTTCTCACCACTGGAAGCAAGCATGATATCTTTTGAGGAGTACTTGTTCACCCCAGGAGGTAAAGTAAGCTCTTCTCGCAGAAGAATGTCAGTGTCAAAAGAAGGAGAGAATCAGAACGTTGATGATCTGTAGCCATCAGGAAGTCATTAATTCAGGCCAACCATTGGTGGAGGCAAACACCATTCAGAGAGAGATTTATGGGGACCAGGATGTTCCCAGGGCAGGAAGGATGGTGCCCCCATGTCCCCTTCCACACCCACTAGTGAAAATACAATGACCTGGTTTACATGGCATGTGATACCCCTGGGTTACTTGACCCTCAGCTCTCCTTCATGGCAGGCAGGCTTCTTGAGATTAGACCATTTCACAGAGAAGGAAAACAAGGCTTCTAAGCTCTAGAGACTTGCCTAAGGTATCACAGCTGGAAGTGGTTTCTTTCAAGCCCACATTTTTTGCACTCCATGACCCTTTCGCCCAGCTGTGCACTCTTTGCCAGTTTCCTGGTCACATTACCTCTTGTTTTCAATCTTCAGTGCTTTTTCACTTTCCCAGAACGAACGCAGAGGGTCTGCATAGCAGTGCAGGCTTCCCATTCTCCAGCTCCTCTGTCCCGAGTGCATTCCTATCTGTACTGTCTGGTGCCAACCAAGACAGCTGCTCCTACTCCCCAAATGCCCAGACTTTGGTTTCTGCCCCCACAGTCATTGCCTACAGTCACTGCTCAGAAGATCTTGGCCCTAGTAATTCAGAGGAATGGGAGTCACAGTGACCTCTTCTTGGAAAATGTATTTGATGGGGATGAGGTATTTTTGGCAAAGGGACTAAAGCACAAGGCCAGATCTGTGTGTGCTGTCTGTGTGTGAAATACAGGACTGTGTGGGGCCACTGGAAGCAAAAGGGCAGGTGACACAAACAGAAAACCCTGAGTCCTGCCAGGACAGTGGGAATAGTGTCTGATAGGCAGCAGGTGTGGGCTGAGACTTGCTTTACAGGGATGCACCAGTCTGGGGTTGGGGGACGGGTGCCAGTGTGACACCAGAAGACCTCCCAAGCCTGTGTTGGTTTCTAACTTGGGGTCTGGACCTCAGGTTCCAGACTGAAAAATGTTTTTTATCAAATTCTGAATGACTAAAGATTAATAGTTGACATTTAAAGAGCAATTGCTCTTTTCTTGGCGTTGACTGGAAGCTTTACCTATATTTTCCAATTCATCTTTACAGACACTATTATTTTGCCCATTCAGACAACTTTGTATTCTTTTCCCTCTAGGCCCCCGTGGGGGTTGCCCACCAGAAGGGAGGGCCAGGACATGTCCTGGCTATAGTCCTAGGCAGTGTCTCCCCTTGTCTGCCCTGTGGCTAGCTCTTGTTTTAGTGAAGCTTGTGAAGTGAGTAGGGGGTTAGAGAAGAGCATGACTTTTAGACCCTCACAGCACCTAGCTGAGAGCCCACTACTTAATAAATGGGCTCATCCTTGGCCAGTGTTCAGAGCAGTGTTCAGGACGTGAGTTTGCTGCTGACTTCCCTTCATGCTAGTGAGCCCTCTTGACAGCTTTCCAGGCTACTAGAAATGTGGGGGGTAGTGGTGAAAGATTTCAATGGACATTTCATTAAATAAGGTTTACAGATAGCCAATAAGCACCTAAAAATATTCTAATATCATTGATCATTAGGGAAATGCAAATTCATTCATGATAAAATTCCACCATACACCTCTTAGAAGGACCAAAAAGAAAAAGACTGACAATATTAAGTGCTAATAAGAATGTGGAGGAACTGGAACTCCCATGTGTTGGTATAAATGTAAAATGGTAAACCATTTTAGAAAACTTTGGCCGATCTTTATAAAGGTAAACATATACCCACCATATGACCAGTAATCCCTAGGCATTCATCCAAGAGAGATAAAAACATATGTCCACATAAGAACCTGTATATGAATGTTCATACCAGCATGATTCATAACTGAAAAATGGAAACAACTCCAATGTCCATCACTTAGCGAGTGGCTAAACAAAGTAAGGTACATCCATGGAGTAGGACACTAGGCGGCAGTGAGTGAAGGAAGTTCTGAGGATGCAACAATAAGGATGAAGCTCAAAATTATTAAATGAAAGAAGATAGACTCAAAAGGCTACATATTTTATGATTTTAATTATATGACAGTCTGGAAAATGTTAAACTACAGGTATGGAAAAGACATTCATGGTTGCCAGGTTTAGGGCTAGGGGAAGGCTGTTAACTACAAAGGACATTCTTTAGAGGTGATGGAAATGTTTTTATCTAGATTGAGGTGGTGGTTACATGATCATGTATTTTTCAAAACTCATTGTTAGGTAACTAAAACTGATGAATTTTATTGCATGTAAATTATACTCCTGGGAATGACCTTCTTACCTTGATTCCCTTAAAGGAACACTGAGCAAGTCTGTCTCTGAGGAGGGTTTCTGTTAGGACCCTTCAAAACCAGATTTCAGAAACATCCAGTCTAGAGAGACCCCTTTCAGCCCACCCCTGCTGGTCACTCTCTGCTCTCTGGGCGGCCCTGGGCACCCTGGCAGGGCACCCTAGCAAGCTGCCTTCTCCCACATCAAGGTCTGAGTGTCGGGGAAGTAGAAACACATGGCCCAGGGGCCCTGATAGATGAAGGTGGTGTCGGAGGTGCCTAGCAGCCATGGTCCAGCTAGACCCAGGCCCTAGGATGCTACCAGGGTCCTGCCAAACTCAGGAACCTAATGTGGGAGCAGGGGGAGGGGGAGGGAAAAGGATCAGAAGACAGGGGAGAAAGGGTTTCAAGAGCAAATGGAAACAGTTTCATGAATGAATAAATTGCTGCTAGCCAACCAGGGCTTCCCTGGTGCTGGGGAGGGGTGGACAGGGACTGGCCTGGCCACTTTCTCATGTAGCACCCTCAGAGCTGGCCTGGTCCACCTCTCTAGCTGGGGCCTGCAGAACCAGCCAAAGGCATCTACGTACATGCCTCAAACAGACCCTGACTGTCCCTAATTGCTAAGCCATCTGCTCCTATGAACAAGCCTTCAGGTCTGTATGTTACAGAGGGATGCCGAGAAGAGCTGTGATTGCCTCTCCCACCCAGAGCTGGACCTGAGGAAATAGGCTAGTCAGCACTTATGAGCCTCTCTGCACAGCCCATGCCATCCACTCAAGGGCTGTGCCCTATCCACACCCCATGGGACCACTCAGAGTGGATCAGGCTTATCCCTTAGGCCTTAGAGAAGGGTACTGAGGGATGGGCCAGGGTGCTGGCTGGGTAGGGACTCTAGCGTCCACATTTGCCGTTACGTTTACTGACCACTGGTTACCATTGACCTCATTGTCCTGCTCTGCTGGAGCATGGAAGCAGCCTTCTTGCGGGTTCCCTGGGGTTCCAGGTTTGATCAATATTCTGATTTGGGGTCCAGTCTGGACTATTAACTAGTCAGTTCCTAGAGGAACTCTTGTTCTTATCTTGCCTAGGAAGAGAGCTTGCCTCACATCTGGGTTTGTGCAGACAAACCTAGCTTATGTCTGCCTCCCCAGCAGGACAGTCACCACTGAAGACCCTAAGGCCATAAAGGTGAGTGACTCTGCTCAGGGTCAGACCAGGGGTCCAGATCCCTGAGTGCCCTGAAGTTCAGGGTTAATTCTGGCAGGAAAGCATGCACCTAAGGTGGTGCTATGGTTTTTCCAGAGAAACCCCTGCTCTTCCAAGCCAAGTATCACATTTCAATGACTAGTGTATTATTATTCCTGCAGTCATTAAAAAACATAAGTAAATAGTTTTGAATTGTTACTAGTTGCACATTGGTACAAAATTCAGAAAGTATAAACAGACATATGGTAAAAATCTCCACCCCTGCTTCCAGCTATTCGTCCTGGAGGTAACTGGTGGACTCATTTTATTGTGTATCTTTCTAAAGGTAGTTGTTTTTTTGGTTTTTGTTTTCTTTTTACAGCTGCACCTGTGGCATATGGAAGTTCCTTGTCTGAGGGTCAAATCAGAGCTGCAGCTGCAGGCCTATGCCACAGCCACAGCAATGCCAGATCTGAGCCAGCAGCATCTGTGACCTATGCCACATATTCTATTACCCTTATCCAAATTCCTACCATACTATTGAGCATTAGAAGGAAATCAATTTAATTTAAAAATGAGTACTAGAATTCCCTGGTGGCCTGGTGGTTAAGGGTCCAGCATTGTCACTGCTGTGGTGCAGATTCAATCCCTGGCCTGGGATTTCTGCATGCCATTGGCACAGCCAAAAACACAAGAGTACTAGTTACTGAAAACTCTACCTTAATTTACGAATGTGCGACTCTAACATGAATAGCAGATAATCCAAATGGAATTTGGAATTATATGCCATAGATAAGAAAATCTTCAGGCATAGAAAATATTTTGAAAAATGTAAAACAGTTAAGTTATTTCTTTAGATCCTTTAAATTGGTCTAAGCTTGACTGTCAGGCTTGCTTCCTATCTTAGCTGTACCTCATTCTATTTTTCTGTAAAAGCCTCTAGGTCCTCTTCCTATGTCGAACCCTCTCCAACCCTTCTAGAAGGATTATGGGCAGAAACATTAAGTATTGAAGAAGTGGACCACAAGTAAAGCATACAGAAAAAGGTGGGTTTCATTTCTCAGCTTCACATATTTACTGTATGTTCAGTACTTTATCTTGTGACATTTGAGTGACAATATTGAAGGACAGACTTTAACTTCCATTCTACATTTAATAACTCTACTTACAGAGAGGTTCTCATTAAAAATGAAAATATGTATTAGTGTGCTTGTTTCTCATCCAGAGGTTTTATAAAAATGTATTATCAGGGAAATGTATTTTAAAATAAATAGATTGAATAATAATTAACCAAAAAATCACATCTTGAAATAAAGTAGTTTAAACTATTTTACCTGCAAAATTATAATACTGATTTGTAAACACTGAGCTCATGTGACTGAAAATATCATAGGAAGAATGCAAAAGTCCCTGTCAAAGTACTTTCCTAAATTTTGCAGTAAATTTCTTATTAGTTTACTCACTCATTCAACAAAATAATTTCAGATCCCACTGTATAGGCAAGGTGAAAATATGTAACTCACCCTCTGACAGAACTCTCAGTCTGGTACATAAATGAATAATTATAAGATAAGATGATATGTAGTCTGAAAGACTTTTAAAGGCGTACAATTCTTTGCTTCTCTGAGTTAGAGAAAGCTTTCCAGTAGATGTGATGCTTTGAAGAACCAGTAGGAGCTGGGTAAAAAGGACACTTTTCATATACAGTAGAAATGTAAGCAAGCACGCACACTTTATCAAACCTCACATACGGAGTTCCTGTTGTGGCTCAGTGGGTTAAGGACCTGATGTTGTCTCTGTGAGGATGCTGGTTCAATCTCTGGCCCCACTCAGTTGGTTAAGGATCCAGCATTGCCATGAGCTGTGGTGTAGGTTATAGACAAGGCTTGGATCCCGTGTTGCTGTGGTTGTCATGCAGGCTGGCAGCTATAGCTCTGATTCAACCCCTATCCCAGGAGCTGCCATATGCCACAGATGGCGCTGCTAAAAGAAAAATCAACAAACAAAAACCCTCCCATATATTTTTATTGTCCTTTTGCGATGACAAGACTAATATAAAAATTCGAGTAAGGAGAGAATGGTAGGAAGGAGACTTGCATCAACACCAGAAACTAAGGAAAATAACAGTCTCCCAGAAACTTTGTCCAATTTCTCCAAGATTGAATGAGAAAATACCTCAGGGTAGAAAATAGGGAATCACCTACAAAGAGACAACTATACATGGCAAAAAATGCTTTATTTAGATGTTCTCTGGTGCACAGATGATAAGGTTGTGTTTTTTCCTCTTTCTTCCAAACCAGGGGATAGCTAAAGATATTCTTGAAGGAGAGAAAAGACAGGGAACTATAATAATTTTTAAAAAAATTCTTACTGTGTAATGGAAAGCCTTGTATAAAATTGACTGATAAATATTTACTGTAAGTCTTCAGAGTTGCTAATGATTTTATCCTCACTGTCCAGTTTGAAACCAGAAAGATACAGGTCAACTTACCATGAGAGACAAATAAGCCCTAAGCTTGTCAGAGGGTCTAATAGTTGCTGTTTTTTCTTTCCTGTATTTATTCCTCCCACTTTATATGTGAATGCATAATCTATCACTGTGAATCCCATTTGTCACAAAACAATTTGCAAAATGGCTTCATCGAATATTTGTATGTCGATTTCCATAATCCTTCCTGACAATGTGTGAAAAGATATACCTAACAAGTCTCCTAATAGTGTGTAAGTGTGTAAGTGTCCAAATGCAAAAGAGATAGAAGGCAAAAGCAGACAATTACTTATTTACATTTTATGGGGATAGCCTGGGCATAACTAGTCTCTTTAAAGTTGGCTCTCCTGGAGTTCCCATTGTGGCTCAGCAGGTTAGGAACCCATCTAGTATCCACAAGGAAGTGGGTTCAACCCCTGGCCTCACTCAGTGAGTGAAGGATCTGGCATTGACATGAGCTGTGGTGTAGGTCACAAATAGAGCCTGCATCTGGCGTGGCTGTGGCGTAGGCCAGTAGCTGTAGCTCCAATTCAACCCCTAACCTGAGATCCTCCATATGCATGGGTGTGGCCCTAAAATGACATAAATAAATAAATAAATAAATAAATAAAAATAGGCCATCCTTTTTCCAGCAAGTTTAGGTAAAATTAGAGAACTCTCTGGATCAGGATGTCCATTAGTAAGCTAGAGTTACTCAGTACCAACACCCTTGTTAGCTAAAGGCATTGATGTTACCACAGTATTATTCAGAAGAGTAAGGCTTTTATGAGATTTTTATTCTATAAACTGTTATTCTATAACATTTAAGAGAAAACCATGAAAGTGAAAAACATGTTAAAGTTAATATTAGTAAGACAACAAACTAGTTCAAATCATTACACTAATGTGGTTTTTAAAATGGTAATAACAGTCTAAAATATGTTAGTCTCAACTGATGAATTAATGAATAGACTCATCAATGAAATATCAATTAATCGTTTCATAGAAATGTTTGAAGTGGATGCACTACAAGTTTTATGTATACTACATTTATAAATATTATGAATAAATCTAAAGTAGAATTTGGTGTATCAGCACACACATCTGTCACTTACCAATGACCACAGTACATAGGACTGGTTCTACATGATGTGGATCCCCAAATGAAAGCCCATCTCTGGAGCTGAAGCTGCATTGATAGTACAGAGGACTGAAACGCAGCCTCTCCTATGAATTCACATCACATGCATATAAGTTCTCCCTTCCCCATATTAGCTCAGGGTAATCTTCACTACTGGCAGATTTGTTAAACTCACATTCAGGAGTCAGACCACCTGCTTCACCGCTTAGTAGATGTGCAACGAAGAGTAAAAAATGTAACCTCTGAGTTCCTCTTTTAACTCACCTTTGTAAAATAGAAATAATAAAGATAGCTTTTACATGGAGTTGTGATAAAAACTGTGCAAAACTGGCAGTTCATTATATGTCCAATAAGTCATAGTTACTGTTATTAATGGTGATTTAGCTTACTGAACAACGGCCACCATAGTTCATGTTGAAACAGGAACTTGGGGGTCAGGAAGAAAAGACCTGGAAAACTCATTGAAGAGTAACAAAAAGGATCAATAAAGGGAAGCAGTAATCTCACATGACCCCAAAACTAGAACACTCAGTGAATAAACCTATATATAATTATAAAGCAAAATAATCCTGAGAGGAGAGGAGATAGAAATGGGAGAAGCTACTGGTAGAGTGGAATTGTGGAACTGATAAAGTACAATAATACTTGTTGGCAGATAAATGCTTTGTTGAAAGAAATGGTATAATGCATTTGTAAATAAGCTACTATACTTAGAAATTTCCTGGAATCTTTGCCCCTGGATTCTATTCCAAGGTATTGTATCCAGGAAGCCACCTGAAAAGCCATCTGGCGCCATAAATGAGGCAGTTATAAGTGCCACTTTCAGGTTATCCCTGCTATGGTGCAGTGGATTAATGATCCAGCTTGTCTCTGTGATGGCAGTGGTTCGATTCCCAGCTAGGCATAGTGGGTTAAGGTACCAGCTGCAGCATAGGTCACAGCTACAGCTCAGAAATGATCTCTGGCTCGGGAACTTTTGGTGTGGCCAAAAAAAAAAAAAGGAAAAGAAAAAAAAGTGCATCTTCAGAGAGAACATTTACTTTTTCTCCACCAAGTACTTCGGGGAATATTTTCAAGGAAATCTGAAGGTTTTAAAGCTGTAGTATTTGCTATCACAAGTGAGCTTACCATCAGCTATGAATTTATTCTTGCCATGACAATAAAATGTGTGGCTTGGAGGTTTGTGTGATTCTCTAAG
The DNA here is from genome assembly GCA_004024745.2 of Catagonus wagneri. NCBI lineage: Eukaryota > Metazoa > Chordata > Mammalia > Artiodactyla > Tayassuidae > Catagonus > Catagonus wagneri. The sequence goes on from PVHT020003785.1 coordinate 8,901,661, forward strand.
AGACAGATCATTCAAAAGTCAGTTGCTTATTTGTAATAAAATATATATTCAATTGAATTTTTATTAGCCAAGATAGTCTGGCATTTCATCAAGTGCCTGGCGTATTTTTGACATTTTACCTATAAATCTATCCATTTGCACCACCTAAGAGTGGATCCCAGTTGATAAATAAGCACATTATTCAAGTTGAGTGGACTTTGGAATGTGATTGGTAAAGGTGAAAAGTACTGTTTTTTTAAAAAAATATATCAAAAGGGACATGAAAGTGAAACAATAGGTGACTAGAACAAAACAAAACGGCAGAATGTGTTTCTGAATTTTTTATGGAAAAGACTCTTGGTCACACCAAATCAATATTTAAACGTTTGCATTTTTTGAAGTACAGATTGTAAATTTTCTTCTTTAATGGGGAGGCTATCACTGTGGTTATTAGGAATATGTACAGAAGAATTTTGATTAGGGGAATCGAGTCCAAAGGGATGACTAGTTATGTGAGATCAGATAATTTATTTGGAAACAGAAAGGAAGGCAAAACCAAACAAATACAGCTAACCTCAGGCAGATGACCTTATTGGAAGGCTTCTCAAAGCTAACCAGAGGTTTTCATTTGAATATCAAAGTCAAGTTAGAAAAGCCTTTTAATGCCATCTTTCCCTTCAGCTCATTTCAGTAATTTGTTTTCAGAAACCATCCAAGCAAATTTATTTTGTGAGATCATGAGCATCACCAACATTTTCTAGTGCAGATTCCTCCATTTAGTCCATTGTAATTCCATTCTGAATCCCTATCACACGTGCTGTATTGCTTTCTAACTGACTTTGGTATTCAAACGATGGCTTCTGGTTAACTTTGAGGAGACTTCCAATATGATCATCTGCCTTGCTGGCAGGAAAGCTTGAGCCTGAACCAGAAGCCACAGCCCCTTTCTCCCTTTCAGGAAACACTCCGATCCTCTATCTTCCCCCTCTTTGGGCTTGACCCTATGCCCCAAGGAGTTCTGGGACCATACCCACAGAAGATTTTTCTTGTGTGCTAGCATTTTACTCCTTTTGAAAGAGCTTGTGGGATTGGTCAGAATAAGTACTTACAGGCGGGTGTGAGTGATTCAAATTGATTACATAGATAAGGCTCCCATAATATAAATACATTCATGGAACTACCCCCCACGCCCCTGCAACACACACACAGAGACCCTTGGAATAGCCCTGTTTGCAATAAAACAGACTTAATCCGTATTAAGAAATAATTGTTGCAAACCAGCCCTTCCACCCCCCCCCAATTAAAGATATCACCCAAGATCATATAGCAAAAGCAGAGCCTGGAATTAGACCCTGGTTATTTGACAGCAGTTGATATTCTCCCCACTAGACCACACTGAATTATTTTTATGTCTCTCTTACAGATGACTAAGGCTCATCTCTGCATATAAAATGAAATAAAATAAGATAAATAAAAATAATAGTGATAGAAATACCAGATATATTATGAATCTAATTTTTAAGATCAGAGTAAAATTTAGGACAACATTTGTTTCACTTAAGGATGGGGGAATCTTTAGAAAGTCATAAAAAGGGGAGAGGGACAGAAATATATTTAACAATTAATATTTTAAATTGTATGATTGTTGCTGAAGCTTGGCCTTCATCCACTGGTGCCGAATAAAAACATGGAGACAGAGTTTTGGACAAGAAGGAGAGGAAAAAAACTAGCTTTATTGCTTTGCCAGGCAAAGGAGGTCACAACAGGCTAATGTCCTAAAGACGGTGCCCTCCTTTGGAAGAGAATAGAAGGTAGTTTTATAGTTTTGGGAGTGGAATATGGAGCCACAGATAAGGATCAAGGTAGATGCATGCTTGTATTCTTCAAGGTTGGTTGTTTATTGGCCCTGGGACTGGTCCTAGCGGTTCTAGAGGAAGAATGCTTCACCAAATAGTTAACATCTTCCATTGTTGGGAGTAATTTCTGCAGAAAAACTCAAAGGTATTGTTATGTATATTCCTTGAGGAGAAACCAGAATGCTGCACCAAGTCTGCACTATTGTTTCTTGACTGCTTCTTCCCATCTCTGCATCCCCTCCTTTTGCTGAGTAACAACTGTTTGAACTGGCCCTTTAGAACTCAAGAAAGGTCAAGGAAGCTGAATGGGGCCTATTTCCTGAAACAAAAAATGGGGTAGAAGAAAAAAGTATGGAGGTGGGAGGAAGGCTTTTGTGCCCAGGACCCCCACAGGGCCCTGCTGGATTTCATGAAGAGAGTCCATAAGCAAATTCAAAAAGGCCCACTGTATATTGGAATAAGTGTTTACAACATGCATGACAAATATTTAACATTGTTTTTTAAACGGCTGCACCCGTGACGTATGTAAGTTCTTGGACCAGGGACTGAATCTAAGATGCAGCTGCAAACTACCTGGCAGCTGTGGCAATGCCAGATCATTTAATCCACTGTGCTGGTCAGGGGATTGAATTTGTATCTCTGCAGCAAGCAGAGCCACTGCAGGAAGATTCTTAACCCGCTGTACCACAGCAGTAACTCTAGATTTAATATTCTTAATATGCAAATTTTACTTAAGACCTAACAAAAAATGGCAAGGTATATAAGCAGGAACACAGTAGACAAAGTAATGTAAATTAACAATAAGAACATGAAAAAATGCTCAATCTCATAAAAAAACAAGGACGTAATCTAAGACTATGAGATATTTTCATCTCCTATCAGATTGGCAAATCAAAAGTTTGATAGTATCAAATTTTGGAGGCTATGGAGAATTACAGTCCTTAGACACTACTGATGTGAAAAGGGGTGATGGCCTCTCCAAATTAATCAGTAAAGCTGATACAATAATAAATATACAACCATTTCTCTTCCTTTTCCTAGGATGGGAGTATTATTCTAATTTTATTTATGCTGATGAGTTTCTTGTGCAAAATATTAATTTGTTTCAATTGTTTATGTTTTTTCTAAGTTACTTGGTATGATTTATCTTCCCCTAATTGTGTGTTTATCATCTTTCAAATTAGTCATGCTAGATATTTTGTTAAGGACAAGATTTTCTGTCTTCCAGATCAAGACAAAAATCCCAAAATTTGTAATAGGTTTCCATAGCCTGCCTCCACTCCCTCCATCACTTCTGTTCATTAATGAGAAAGCAGCCAAGATGATCTTTTTTGAGAGGACAGCTGCATTCAGTGAGCAAACTGCCTTGTTAAGGTAGGTGGACCAGAGGGAGGGAGTGAGAATTATAAATACTTTTGAGTTGCTATTTGAGGTTTCCATCCCAGTGTGCTCAGTAATTCCAGATATCTGTGGTAGGGTGGTAGGGGGCACAGAATGTCCATCAAACACCTTGACTATTAAATAGCCTTTATGAGAAAAAGTATAATATTGTCAGACTGTAAATGGTATAGAAAACCAAACGCTTGACATGGATGAGTTTCAGGGGCCACAGTGTTGTGTCAGGAACAGAATAATCAGGCCATAGCAGTAGCATTGTATTCAAAAAAAAAAAAAAAATGTCCATATGCAGTGGAAATGCATCTGACTAGTATCCATGAGCATGGGGGTTTGATCCCTGGCCTCACTCAGTAGGTCGGGGATCTGGCATTGCCATGACCTGTGGTGTAGGTTTCAGATGTGGCTCAGATCCAGAGTTGCTGTGGCTGTGGTGTAGGCCAACAGCTATAGCAGTATTTCAGCCCCTAGCCTGGGAACTTCCATATGCCGAGAGTTCAGCCCTAAAAAAGAAAAAGAAAAAAGTCTTTAGTAAAGAAATCTCATCCATAGCTCTGAGGGGGTTAAAAATCAGTCTGTCAGGGAGCTTACACATTTAAACTGACCTGTTTGGAGACTGGATTAAGATGGCGGAATAGAAGGACTGGAGCTCAACTTCTCTCCCGAAAAACAGCAAAACTACAAACAAATGCCGAGCAGCCTTCAACCAAATGGACTGTAAACTTCCAAAAAAGATATTCTGCTCCAGAAGACAAAGACGAGACCACATCAAGAGGTAGGAGGGCGATTACGCGATAGAAGCAACCTCATACCTCCTGGGTGGGAAGCCCCACAGACTGGAAAGTAACTGCATCACAGAGACGCAGCTACAGGACCGAGAGTTCTGAGCCCCACGTCAAAACCCCACGCCTGGGGATCGGGCACAGGGAGAAAGAGCCCCCGGAGCATCTGGCATTGAAGGCCAGAGGGGCTTGTGTGCAGGAGCTCCACAGGACTGGGGGAAACAGAGACCCCATCCTTGCAAGGCACACACAGACTTTCACGTGCACTGGGTCCCAGGGCAAAGCAGTCTCCATAGGAATCCGG
>PVHT020003785.1:8906976-8926224 GCA_004024745.2 Catagonus wagneri
TCTCCACAGCGCTGACCACCACCTGCCCAAAATAACAGGAAATGACGTCAAAACTCTGGCCAAACGAAACCTGAAGACCACTCGCAAGGCGCTGCACCAGGATGCAAGAAGCTGGAACCGCCTGCAATGAAGGCCTGCAGGACAGCTCACTGAGTCTGCGGCCTGGGCTGCAACCCTGGAAGGTGCGGACACGCTGTCATTCCACGGATACAGAAATAACTCCCTAGTAAGGGTGCCGTGACCCTGAGAAGACAAGGAAAAGAAATTAACCACATTCTATGATGCTCAAGTTTTCAAAAGGCTTATAATAAATAGTCTTAAAATCAAAAAAAAAAAAAAAAAATCAGTCTGTCAGGAAATGGCAAGGTCAATGCTCCAGGCACTGGCATTCTTTGTAAGACAAATGGAGCAGTTTTTGGCAGGAGTAAAATTTGAATTGTAAAATTTGGCTTATATCAGGATTATAGCTGATCAGATAATGAAACCATAGCACAGATATCTACAGGCATGAGCCAGACAGTCCCATTGGCAGGTACGATTTGTTTCCATAACTTCCAGCCCCAAACAAAGATGTCTTTCATCTGACAGACTGTAATCTCCTTGACTAAGAATCAGTAAAAATATAACAAGGCTTTTTAAGGGGAATATTAGCCAGAGCTATGAACATGGCCTTGAGTTCTGCCCCCTGAATTGTGTGACATGTTCATTTTCAGTTCAGCATAGGTGATACTGAACTTGAACAGACAGCTATTGCAGCCCCGTGGACAAAATTGGGTTTCAGCTTAGCTAAACCTCAGTGAACTTGACTCACACTTTAAGGAAAATCATTGTGCATGGAGAGCCTAATTGAGTTAACCTTTTTGTTTCAGGTGGTGGAGGTGAGAATAAAGTCTCCTCTGAGGAGGTCGTTGCCATTATTTTGTGTAAGACCGAAATGGTGAGTGGCCACATCAGTGGAATATAGTGTTTACACTATACCTGCAAGGACTGCTAGACCTTTTACTTGCTAGTCATTGAATGTGAGGGGGCACCCAGGCCAGAAATCCTGAGGGAAATCATGTGTCAGGCATTCAGTTACCCAACAAAAGGATAAACAAAACAAACAAATACAACAATGGATATACTTGGTACCTGCATCAGACAGGTGGCTCTGCTGTACTGGGAGATAGCTTCAGCTACACAGGCATCCATCACATTTTCAGTTAAAGCCGTTGCTTTCATTTCTATAGCTATTGTTAGAGCACATAGGAGAAGGTAGGTCTGACCTCTTCATACATGGCAGTCCCTAAACAGAGGGATCTCCTCTGACTCTGTATTTACAGTACAAGAATGTGAAACACATTAATATCAATTCGCTGTTCTTCTACACAATAAATATGCTAAATTAACCTGGAGGTCTCCAAAACCCATCAACTGGATTCAGGTATTACTTATGCCTGGAAGTCTTTGCAACATTTGTCCTCTGTCTCGTTCCTCCTTGTAACTGCTGGAGCCCCAAACCAGGCAGACCTACTTCAAGGCTTGCTATACCTTGAACCTTCCTATATTTTCCACACCCTTGAACAGAACTGTGGAAACATCTGCAAGTCTTCCATAGAATATGAGATTAAGAGAAATTAAATTCAGGCCTCTGTCTGCCACAGAGTTATGGATTGTACTCTGATGAGCTTGCCCACGTTGGCATGGACCCACCCATGAAAATGTGCCCAAAGTCTCAAATAAGAAACCAGACTGAAAATCCTGTCTTCTAACTCCCTTCATCATTCATTGACTTGGGGGAAGAAGTGAGGAAGGAGAGGGAAAATCACAGCTTGGACATTCTACCACATTTTCACAATCCACCCAGGGATGGAGTAAATAGGTATTCTATTGTCTCTTCCCATCTAGATGATAGATGAGACTTATCTTCTGAATTGTCTTTCCTTCTGAATTGATTTTTACTCCCTTCTCTGCCCTTCTTTTTATTTTATTTTTGTAGTATCAACTCTATACCAGTGTTATTCTAAAGGTTTTACAAAATTTGGCTCATCTAATCCTCTTCACAACCCGTAGGATAAATACTATTACTGCCTCTACTTTACACATAAAGGATTTAGCCCTGTAGTGGCATAGTCAGGACCCACGAAGTCCAGGCAAATCCTTTAGGTGGTAAGGTTCATTGACTGAGAAACCTAAGTTACACATGAGTGAAAGGTTGATTAAAATATTTCGTTCATTCTGCATTTGTCTGGAGGTATGAAAATGAAAGAGAGGATCTGAAAAGACTATATATTGATGATAGGTGATTAGATAGAGGAGAAATCCACATTATAAGAGAAGGTGATGCTAACTTAAACAGGAGAAAGAGGAGTGGAGAAATAACACAGTCCTTGGATTTAACAACAGAAAGGCCTATTAGTGTTTTCACTGGTAAACTGAGATTCAAATCCAGGCCTTCTACGTTGAAATTTCTGTTCTTTCCATTACTTGTAACACTTTCCTATGAATCCTGCCTTTCATCTATATACAAAAATTCTAAGTAAGATTCTCTCCTGTTTTGATTTTTTTTAAAAGTTGTTGCTCACTGTCTGTGTGATAGAAATAGATCTATAACGATCTAGTTCTTATCCGACATCTAGCCTTATCGTTCCATTTCCTGACTTCACCCCACTCCAGTGCATTTCATTAAAATGTAAAATTAAGTTACTGGTAATTTTTAAATATGTAATTTAATTATCTTACATTTCTAGCCTTTGCACAGAATGGTCTTTCTGTTTTTCTGGCATCCTCCTGTATTCTCTTATTCTCTTCCCTTCCTCCATTGTATACAAACACATTGTTTTGATCATTTTCTATTATCTTTCAGGCATGTCGTTTTGTAAAGCCTTTCTTGACTTACAAAGAGTTTCCGCTGCCTTTTCGAAAATGAAAGTAGGTGCTCTTAATAATGCTATAGTACAAAACCTGTAAACCAAGTCCATACTGGCTTGTTAAATTTTCAAGAATTTGGCAAGCTGATAATGAAGCTGGAGGTGACTGTAGTGGGAATATTTGTATCACTGACATCTGAAAACACATCAAATCATTTTGATTAGTTTTACTTTTATTTGTTTATTTTATTTTATTTTTTCTAGAGAACTGGTTTACCAGGACATCACTGAAAATAATACTAACTATACCTGTGCTTGTCCAAATACATGAGTATGAAATATACTGGGAATAATTAGACCAAATTAGTCAAGCAATTAAGGTGATAGCATATTCTTCATATTTTTACCTACCTTATAAGGGCTGGTTTCATTGGTCTAAAAAAAAAAAGTTCCTGAAATTCAGGCTCAAACTTCAAGTGGGAAAAAAAAAATCTGTATTCTAAAGAAATAAAGAAATAGGTCTACATTTACGTATGCCATAATCAGCAAACAGCACAGCTATAGAACTGTGAAAATTGCAGACCTTTACAACACAGCTTTTGATTAATGACTTAATTAAAGTGGGATTAATATAAATCTGTTGGCAAGAAAGAATGCTAGTAAGAGTAGAAAATATTCTGGCACACCATCTTCCAGCCTTCATTGTAGGAAACATTGATAAAAGGGTGACAGTCAGTGACTTAAATACTTGAAATCTCCTGGAAGAAAGGCTAATGCTTGCAAGCTATGCAAGAGAAAATTGAGAAGCAAAGAAATGAAATTTGCATGACTACATCTAAGCTAATATATCATATAGTATACTTTTTATAAGGACCCCTAAGAAAAATTTCTCTAAGGTCTTGATAACAAGCAAAGCTAACTTCTCTTCAGTAATTTTTTTTTTTAACAATATGCACACTATGAATCGTAGAAGTAATTCTGCTTTCCTTTTTGATCTGACAGCTGGTGGAGGTTAGGACCAAATTTGTGGCTTAAATAACTGATATATAGAACCATGGTACACATAAGTCTGGGCACTAATCTAAGCACTATATTTATTTTTCCCTTATCTTTATTTCCCTTTGTCTCATTCATTCAACCTTATATCAGTTCTTGTAGTCTATGCATTTTTGTAAATCACCATGAGACCTTTTGTTCTGAAATGGGACATAAATAAATAACACAGGCAGAAGATGGGCACAGAAGCTGATTCTGTAAAGCACAGTTGTACTTATATGGCTTGCTTGTTTCAAGGTAATATCCTCCAAATTATTTCAGCTTCTACTCAAAGTGGCCCTAGGACTCCTATATCCAAACTCATTTCGTAGTTATGGAAACTGAAGCAGAGAGCTTGGGATGTGACCAAAGAAATATAGTAACAAAGGAATGACTACAACCAAAATTTATTCATCAAGCTTCCCTCTAGACACAAACATTGGGAAATGACTGCATAGTGGTAGCTTAGAGTCCAAATTATTTCAACTTTAAGGTCTTTGCATAAATTGGTCTCTCTGTAGCAAGAGCCTGATATAACCCTAATAATGCTATTTAGATACTTATTTCAAGCCTATACTTATTGCTCACCAAGCAAGTTATGGCTATGCTATCTCAGTTATATATCTTAGTGTACATAAACCTTTAAAGCTTAATTTTAAACAGCACACAGTATACATGCCCTTCTTTTAAAAGGCATATATGCATCAGGAATGTACATCTCCAGTCTCCACCCTCCTCCCCACGCAAAAAATGTCTTATTATATAAATAGTACCTGTATTTCTGGGGAAAAGAAAAAGACTTAGTGATTGATATTGATGATGAATTCAATAGTATAAATAAAACTATATGACAAATCAGAATGTATAAAAGCAATATTTGGGGAGTTCTGTTTTGGCTTAGCAGGATAAGAACATTACTAGTATCCATGAGGATGTGGGTTCGATCCTTGGCCTCGCTCAGTGGATTAAGGATCTGGCTTTGCCCTGAGCTATGGTGTAGGTAGCAGTGGTTCATATCTTGCATTGCTGTGGCTGTGCTGTAGGCTTGCAGCTATAGCTCCATTTCAACCCTGACCCCTAGCCTGGGAACTTCCATATGCCACAGGTGTGGCCCTAAAAAGAAAAAAAAAAGATAAAAAAAGATAAATAAAAAGATAAACTAAAAAAAAGATAAATTCAAAATAACCCTGTTAATTCAGTGATTACTCCACACAAAAGGTGTGTTTAGGGGATTTATTTAGATTAAAATGGGACATATTTTAGATGAGCTTGCTCCCTGTCCCTCACATGTATACCCCAGAAAGCCTCTCAACAGTCCTCCTGAAGCCCAGGCATTGCATGATGTTCTTTAACACTGATTTGAATTTTTTAATTTATTTTTTACTACACAGAAGCCCACATCATAGGGAAAACATTCCATAGTTTTCTTTTATTTCTCTTTAAAAACACAAATCCTTTTCAGTATCATGGGGGAAAGATACATTTTCTGAAAACTTAGAATGTTTACTATGTGGAATAGGTCAGTAAAATTTACACTGACATTTAGCTAGTAAAATATTAGAATCTGGCCATATTTGTGAAGAATACAAAGGTTGCTTTCTAACCTTTTATTCTCTATACATAGCATTATAGAAATTAAAAAATATGTTCAGATTAAATATATAACTTTATCTCTTAATTGATCTGGATGTAACAATTGCCACTCCCAATGGAGTAGATTGTAAAATCACCCACCCAGGGTCATGTAGTGGCAGGGCTAGAATTAACTGATTCTATTGAATGCAACATTTTTCTCAAGAACAATTGTTTATGCAAAGAGGTGTGTGACCACCAGAAATACAGAAATAAAAAAAATTCTGTTCTGTGATATGAAGAGCAGAAAGGCCAAGGGCCAAGAATTTACTCTGTATTCGAGATAGTTTAGGAGTTCCCATCGTGGTGCAGTGGTTAACGAATCTGACTAGAAACCATATGGTTGCCGGTTTGATCCCTGGCCTTGCTCAGTGGGTTAAGGATTCAGCGTTGCTCTGAGCTGTGGTGTAGGTTGCAGACACGGCTCGGATCCCGCGTTGCTGTCGCTGTGGTGTAGGCCTGCAGCTACAGCTCCTGTTAGACCCCTAGCCTGGGAACCTCCACATGCCACGGGTGCGGCCCTAAAATGACAAAAGGCCAAAAAAAAAAAAAAGACAGTTTAGAAAATTTGTTCTTCCCAATCCTGATTGTTTGAAAGACAATTGAAATTATTATATCAACAGCTACATTTTAAAGTTAAGGCAAGCTGCATGTAGCCAGGGAAATATGAGCATAATTAGATAGATGGATGAATAGATGAACAGATAAAGATATAAATAACTTATGGATCTCTGAAACATCCAAATCAATCATGTTAAAAGACATAATGTACTCCATGTTGACCATATTTTTTGATGTTTACTTAGGCTGTCATTTAGCATTTCTGTGAACATAGCTGACTATGTATTAACCTCACTGTTTATGTGATGACAAAAATTGTTTTAAAAATAAGTGAATATGTGGAATATTAGGAAACACAGAGTCCACACTGTTCCTAGAATTTTTATACATGGCTGAAATGTATAAGAAAGGACGAGACTTTTAAGATACACATCTTTTACCTTGTTCAAAGATAAGAGTTTGTAGAGCAGTACTTTCTTTGTATTATCAAACTGAAATATTAAACATGTAAATGGGAAAGTAGTTACTGATGTTTATCCCCACCTGACAGAATAATGAGAAATTAATTTTTTTCAAATGGAAATTTATTTTTGAAACATTGTGTGGTGAGTAACAATGTAATTTAACTTAAAATTTCTAATTTATATTCTTCATACAGTAGTATAATATTTGTTAAGGAAAAAAAAGGTGTTTGGATAAAAGAAATTGGGAAACCAGTGAATGTGCTGATAATTTCACAAACTATAGACAATGTTCAAATATCCCATATATGTGCTTAACTTACCGTAAATATAAAGATTCCAATGAAAAAAATACCAATCTAAAGAGTAAAGACTGTTATTATAAAGATCAAGTTCAACAAATGCAAAAACAAGAGAGGAAAAAAGTAGAAACAAAGGAATCAGTGTTATCTTTGAGAAGAGGAAGAAATTATCAATAAAGATAGAAGTCTTCAATATTATTTTGAACCCATCTCTCAGCCTTATCGCTGTATTATTTGCAGGCACCAGTGGGCAACTGCCCTGAGAATAGATTATTAGCACTTTCTGCCTATTTTACTGATTAACTGATGTGGTATATAAGCCCCACTCATGGTAGAGAAAGTGCAGAAAGTGACGCAGAGCAAGAGAAAAAGCAAGGCTCGTGAAGTAAAAGAAAGAAAATGTCTTCCCTCACGAATCAATATTCATTTTTTTTCTAGCTTTATGATACACAAATGCAATTAGCAATATTTTAGTAGTAGCTACCATATCCCATTTGAAAGAACCACTTAGCATAAATAATATGTTTTAACATTCCTTTTAACAGTGTGGTTTAATAACATGAAGGACATACCACATATAAAATTCAAGGCAAACTTTTTTTCTGGATCTATCATTCTATGACAACTCTCACAGCTTCTAATTAACAAAAAAGAGAATTTGAAAGAGAAAGATTAGCAAGTGATTTGACTTGATGGTCTCTGAGTCACAAATGTCCTATCACCTGGATTCTCTTTTTTCATTCTTACTTCCTTTTGCCCTTCCTGCCCACAAGACCTTCTCTTGAAATCATTAAGTTTAGCATTATTAGAGTCCTATCAGTCTGTTCTCATCTTAACCAACCAAGACTTGCTGTTTCTTCTGCCTGACTGAAAACTGGTACTGATTAAGGACAACCACAAAAATTGCTATGCCTATCTAGGAAAAAAAAAAAAATTCTTTATAAACATTTACATAGAAACATCATTTACATGAAGTATTCTCACGTTAAACATACTTGAATATCTCCCCTGGGTTCCACAATTTTAATCCTGAGTCAGAGTTTTATAGAATAAAGTCCTATCAAAGTTACTATTCAATCAGTCCAGATTTATGTAGTTCGTTGGTAATATTTTTGCTGCCATGGATACTCTCTTCAAAATATATTAACCAAATATTTGATTTGGTAGCTCTGTGTTTATATTGATATATATATATATATGTGTGTGTGTGTGTGTATATATGTATATATATATATATGTTTTGTATATATATACATATACACACACACACACACACACAAGTATATAACCATTAGCTTAGGGACATATTCATGATTGTTTTTACTGAAATGATCAGCTGAAATATGTCTGCTAAGTAGCTTGAAATATTTTGCATGTTTCCTTATAAAAAGTGAACTCTAAAATACAGTGACATCTCATATATCAGGGTATAAGTCTTCTGTCAACTTTCAGATTTCAAGAATAGTGCTCAAATCCCAATAGTGACCCCACCAAAAGCTTCTTAGGATCACAAAATTTTTGATTGAATCCACATACTTGATCCCTGTCTTAAGTTTAATGATTTTTCAATAAAAACCTGCAGAATGAAGACAAATTTTCTCACCAGGAGATTCAAAGTAAATTGGAAGATGAATTTAGAGACAGGCATAATGACAAAGTTAAATATCACAGCCTGAAATTGGAGAAAGAGAAGAAGCATACATAAAGCTATATGCAGAGAGAATACCAGGTTGCTTGTTTAGAAGACCCTGGGACATCAGGAAAGTATTAAATTATATTTAATGATCTTTGAGCAAGTAAGAAAATATAATATGCTTAATATAATTTCTATCCAAAATATTTTATATTAAAAACAATCGCTTTGGTGTTTCAAGGAAAAAGCTCTGGTGTTCAGTGGTATAGATAATTTCTCAAAATTTAATACAAATTACCATGGGATCTTGTGAGAACACGAATTTTTGTTTAGCAGACCTGGGGGTGTAGGCAAAATTCTATATCTCTAACAGGCTCATGGTTAATGCTGACAGCTTTTCTGGCAAGGGTGTAGAATGCATTAATTTCCAGTGATGTCAGATAAATGAGATGCTACTGTATTTAAACACAAATACTTTTTGAAATTTGGAATTAAAACATACTACTCATGTAAACTGGTAAGTTTATGTTACATATAATTCATTCACTTTGGAAATAAGAAAATAGCATTATAATAAACTAATTTTAAAATATGAAACATATAGGAGGGAAGTAGCAATGTATTATTCAATCTTTCAACCCTAAATAAGCATGCATGAAAGAATTTTGTTGAAATCTAAACTTGGTCAGTACTACGAAAAATTTGAGGAGAGCTACATCTATAAAACACTAAGTCATACCCAATAGAATTTTGAATACTCTTAATTAAATTATATTGTTTCATCCTTTTTACATGGGAGAGAATGCAACACACAAGGCAAGTTTAGGGATTTTTTTTTTTTTTGGAAAGGCTATTTTGTTTTCATTTCTATTAATGTGCTTTTTTCAATGGTAAAAATTCAAGACTGTTCTTTGATAAAAAAAAAAAAAAGCCCAGGTGGTCATTTTCTAGGCTGCACTTTATGCACATAAATATTATGTGCATTAAAATGCTTTATAAATAAACTGGCATCGGGAAAAGAGAAATACTATAATACACTCAAAGCTATGGATTTAGAGTCTTTATAGGCATATCACATATTATATAAATCCCTGACCCTGACAAATTCCTTTATGCTGAGTTATTAAAATATTCATGTTCAGTGACATTGTGAGACTTCTTTGCTCTTACTATATCTTCCACACTAAAATTGTGGTTCTAGGTGCATTATTGCCTATTTGACTCTTTCCCACCTCAGTAAGTTTTGCTCTGGTGCTCCAAATAATTTAATTTCAAATGGCTACACTAAACTGTCTACTATGTTTAGCATGGGTAGAATGTTTATAAAGTGTGTGGGGGCACACCAGGGAAAATTGTAAATGTTATTTATAAAAGAGATATGACTTCAATGTTGTTTAAAAGGTCAACATATATATATGTAAAATTTTGAAAAACTTTCTATTGGACAATAAGGAAAATAGGCCCAATATTCTAAATAATTTACAGAAGATTCCCACATTAACTATTACTTTGTAATTCTTTCATTTAAAAAATCAGAATGGTATAGATGGCAACTCTACAAACTTATTACTTATAAAATCCTCTAATATAAATTTTTCTCATTTTTTATGAAAAATAAAATTACATGTACCAAAACAAGTTCCATGAAGCTAGAGATGGAGAATAATCTATGTTAGTCAGCAAAATATAAATGATTACTTAGTAAATTATTTCTTATTTATTAAAATGAAAAAAATTTCAAGGCCCAACAAAACAGCTAAATGTTTAAATGCTATATAGTGGATTGAGAGTCTGTCCAAAGGATTTTCTGGAAGAACAATTAATTGATACAAATGTAAGTGCAAATTTGTCTTCTTTTTAAAGCCTATTTTTCAAAGTTATAGCTTGTGTGCATGATATAAATCCCATACGTTGTTTTGTCAGTGACAATAAAAAGTGTAGTTTATTAAAAACTGAAGTAAAAATTAAAATAACTTTTTAAAAAATTCTGTCACAGTTTTGTCATTGGTATATGTAGGTTGTTCCAGGGACCCATCCAAAGCTCCTCTTCATCTGACTGCGTGTGGTCACTAGGGAATTCCAAAGCCTCTTTGATGTTCCTGCTGTCAACCACGGACTCCTGTTCAACTGTGCTTTTCAGCCTGTTCCCCAGTGGCTTCACTGCTGTACTGTCAGTCCCCACATGGCAAGGGGCAAACGTAACCAGAGTTGGTCTTGTGTTCATTTTCTCAGTAGAAAATGGCCCCTTTGATAACGTGTTCAGGGGAACATTCTCCTCATGTGTCACTGCCAACTTGTCTAGTTTCTTAAAGTGCCTCCCCAGTCGAACAGGGGAAGAAACTTTTAAGTTATCGGTGATGCAGGCACGGCGGGTTCTCACCACAGAACCATTCTGTGCAATGTATATATTGCCATTGATATTACTGTGGATATTAGGATTGTGAAGACGGTTTCTCTGACATTCAGGAGCACTGTCTTCTCCAGTTGAGCTAGTCTCATACTCTCGATCGACAACTAATTTGATCATTCTTTTTCTTGCCCACTGTCAAGATAAAAAAAAAAAAAAAGAGTCATTACCTAAAGAATTAAAAGACTAAAGATTACAATGCCTGTGAAATTCAAAACCTTTAACAGAAAGCTAACAAAGGTAAGTAACTCAGAGGTAGAGGGAAGAACTTATTTATTAATACATTTCTTTTCCGCCACTTCTTCATTGGTTTTAGAGCTTAATTACTTCTGAAGAAAATTGCTGAATTAGAATGTAGACATTTCAGGAAGAACCTGGATTGTTTTACTGCTCAACCATGAAAAAAAGGTATATTGGTTATATTTAAGAATGCGAGGAGTTCCCGTCGTGGCTCAGCAGTTAACGAATCTGACTAGGAACCATGAGGTCGTGGGTTCGATCCCTGGCCCTCGCTCAGTGGGTTAAGGATCCGGCATTGCGGAGAGCTGTAGTGTAGGTCTCAGACACGGCTTAGATCCCACATTGCTGTGGCTGTGGTGTCATCTGGCAGCTACAACTCCGATTTAACCCCTAGCCTGGGAACCTCCATATGCTGAGAGTGCAGCCCTAGAAAAGGCAAAAAGATTAAAATAAAAGAATGCGATCCACTGTTTGACAGTTGCTTTACTCTTTAGGAAAGTTAAATTGAAAGGAATGCCCAGCATTATTAGTATATTCTATTCAAACTAATAATTCCATTCCCAATATTTTAAAGGTACTTGACACTCACAATATACTAATTCCTAATTAATCCTCCATTATTAGCCAAACTTTTTGTATAATTTAATACATTTATTCACTTGCATTCTGGTTTTCTGGGTCATACTCTTTCAATATATGTTAAGTGAAAATATCTTCCCTTCCTGTGGAATTTATTTGGTAATACACAAAACCAAAACTAATGATTATAAATTTTCCTCTAGGAAGCAACTGGAACATAATGGGCATTTCCACAAATTTATTTTCCTTTTACCGATCCACACTAGAAATGGCAAGGTATAAACGTTAAAAAATACTTGATTATTCTTAAAATAGTATCTCATTTTGGGGATATGTGAACTACCAACATGTTGCACTAAGTAAGCTATGCTTTTGGATTTCTGGAAATATAGTTCAAAATCAATCATGTTCCTTAAGCATAAAAAATTATAACTGTTGCAATTTAATTTTTTCTAAAACTATTTTAATTCACACCCACAACAGAAAAGAAATAGTACTAAATTTTCTTTTTTAAAATTTAGTCTCCTATTTATTATTTACTCTAACTTCTAAGTGCCAGCTATAAACCTAATTGAATACATTCACGATATTTTTGATAATACCTTTGCCAGTTGAAATGTACATATATGCAGAAGCAGACTCGTAGAGATCTTATTTGTTGTAGCTTTTCCTAAGGATTTATCTTATATATAAAGATGATATAAAAGCCACTATATATATGTTCATATAATCAACTCCAATAGTCAGAGCATCACTGGTAATACATAATGCCACACAGCATTAACAGAAATCACACTTATAATATTAAATACTGAGTAACTGATTGCATGTCTTCTGAATTACTGAAATAGAAAAGATTAGATTTATCCTAGTAAATTCTAACATACAAATCTATTTGGATAGCATATATATTCACTTTTATGGCATGCTTCTAATCTTAAATAAGATTAAAATCAGGATCAATTTCCTCTCCTTCAAGTGTCATTTCAGAGAGCACACAGCACTGCACACAAGAGCACTCATCACTGCAAAATTTTCACCTACTGTGATCTTTTTTAAAGGGCTGTGTTGTAACCTTCTGAGTTTGCTCCTGGGGACTTCTTTTGTTTTGCACGCTTGCTTGGGTCATACTCTGGCACCTGAAAGCCCCAAGGACCTCCAGACTGGCTTTCGCTACTGCTGCTACTACTGCCAGATTCTGATTCCTCCTCACTTTCCACACCTCCCTCTACAGAAGCTGACTCTGCACTGCCCTCCTCAGTGATATCTTGAGATTCTAGGTCTACCGGCTCTTCCACAGGGGCCAGCTCACTTTCTTGAACTTCTGCTGGGCCTTCTTCGTCCTCCACTTTTGGTTCTTCTGGCTCTTCAAGGGGCTCCTCTTTTCTGCCTTTGACTTCCTTGACCTCTTCAACAACAGGCTTTCTTCTTGCAAGAACAATGTTTTTCCTTGCCTTTTCTCCTTCTGACTCTGTGGATTCTGATTCTTCTGACTCAGGGGTGGAACTCTCTTCCTCCTCAGAGGGTGTCTCTGACTCAGACTCCTCTTCTGTCGTCTCAGACTCACTGAACTCAGATTCCTCTTCACTGTATTCAGTATAGTCGCTGGAGGATTCCTCCTCCTCTGATTCTACTGTGCTTTCTGTAGCTTCTTCTTGGTCCAAAGTTAATTTCAAATAATCTTTATCCTCTTCCTCAAGGCGTCTCTGCCACTCTTCATCCTCAAGGTGGATGATGGCTCTTCTATCAGCTAGTCCTCTAACTTTCTTAAAAATCATGGGGAATATCCTGGCTCTCTTCCACGTCGTGTATGTTGGCTCAGCTGCTGGTGGCTTTTCAATAGTGACAACTACTTCTTCCTCCTCGCTAGGCTCTCTGATTTCAACTTTGGGTTTTCTAACTTTCTTTGCCTTTTCCTGAAATCACGAAAATGCAATTGAACTGTCAGCTGGGCAATGGTTATAATGTGACCTTGTCCCATATAAGCAAGATTGAATCTGCAGGGTGATAACTTAATGCAAGTTATAAAACTGGTTTCAGAGGATAGTCACAAAATTCTCTACCATTTATAGATATAAGGTGATGAAGAAAAGGTAAATTATTTTATTTTAGCTTGTTCCTTATAATACCAAAATTTAATGTTTACTCATTTTTTTCTTATTCAAAATCTATTTTGCATCTTAGATCAAGGAAGAAAGAAATAATTAATCATTATCTCTTCCCTCTCCCATTCCTACCTAGACTTTGAATAATAGTTTTATGTATTTCCTTTAACACAATTTTAAGTAAGCAGGAAATTATGATAATTTATCTAAATAGCTTACATAAAATTTGACTATTTTTAAAATTTTGAAAAGGGTAAAGCTACAGTGACATTAATTTTTTTTTTAATTTTTGGATAAGTTTCAAATAAATATCTCAGGCAGAGTACAAGAATTTGATATATACGAATTTAGTAATTTAAACTTAAATGTTATAATTCCATTAAAATATTGTTCATTTCATTTTTATTTTTATCTTTTAATTATAAGATTGGAAACTATACTTTTTCATGATTTTTAAATTTGCTAGACAATGTGGGAGCAAAAGTAACCACTGCTTTGCAAAATAATTTTTTACATATTTGATTATAATACCTTTATGGAATAACAGTTATGGAATAACAAATACAAATTTCATTCTGGTTTTATTCCAAGTGTTTAATATTTTATACAAAGAAATAAATTAAACTTACATAAAAATTTCCTCCTATAGACAAGGCAATGAACTGGTTAGTGTTATTAAAATTCTATGGTATCTCCTGGGAAGACAGGGTTGACTGTGGCTTGTGGGGGAAGGCACCGGGGGCAAAGCTCTTGGGAACATTCATCATCCTGCATTTCTCTGGAGGTAATCATTTTTGTGAAAATCTGGCCCCTCCCATCAGCACTGAGAAGCCCCAGGCTGATACATAATCCAGGTGGGATCTCAGCCCCACTCATCAGTAAACAGGCTGCCTAAAGACCCCTCAGGCACACAGCCAGCCTCTAATCTCACCCAGAGACAAAGACCCACCCACCAGAGGGATAGGAATCAGCCCCACCTACCAGTGGGCAGGCACCAGTCCCTCCCAACAGGAAGTCTATAGCAAGCCCCACCCCCCATACCAACTTCAGCCACAAGGGAGGCAAACACCAAAAGTAAGAGAGGCTACCACTCTATTGTCTGCAAAAAGGTCACAACACCAAAAACCTAAAAAAATGAAAAGACAGCAAACTATAATTCAGATAAGGGAAAAAGAAAGTAACCCAGAAAAACAGCTCAGTGATGAGATTTTCACCCTCCCTGAAAAACTTTAGACTGCTGATGCTGAAGATGATGCAAGGCATTGGAAATAAACTGGAGGCAAAGATTGATAATTTAAAGGAAACACTGAGCAAAGAAATGCAAGATATAAAAATTAAGCAAGAAGAGATGCAAAATACAATAAATGAAATAAAAAATTCATTAGAAGCAGCCAACAGTAGAATACAGGAGGCAGAAGAATGAATAAGTGAGATGGAGGACAGATTAGTGGAAATCACTAACATGGAAGAGAAAAGATAAAAGATTGAAAGGAAATGAGAGTCTCAGAGAAATCTGGGGTAACGTTAAAAGCACCAACATCCATATTATAGGGGTGCCAGAGGGAGAAGAGAGAGAGAAGGGGACAAAAAAATATTTGAAGCGATATTAGCTGAAAAATTCCCTAACATGGGAAAGGAACCACTCACTCTAATACAGGAAGCGCAATGAGTACCATATAAAATAAAGCCAAGGAGGAGTTCCCATCGTGGCTCAGTGGTTAACAAATCCGACTAGGAACCATGAGGTTGCAGGTTTGATCCCTGGCCTCACTCAGTGGGTTAAGGGTCTGGCGTTGCCGTGAGCTGTGGTGTAGGTTGCAGATGTGGCTCAGACCTGGTGTTGGTGTGGTTGTGGTGTAGGCTGGCGACTACAGCTCCAGTTAGACCCCTAGCCGGGAACCTCCGTTATGCTGCCAGTGCGGCCCTAGAAAAGGCAAAAAGACAAAAATAAATAAATAAATAAAATAAAATAAAGCCAAGGAGGAACACCCTGAGACACATATTAATCAAAATGACCAAAATTAAAGACAAAGAGAAAATTTTGAAAGCAGCTAGGGAAAAGAAACAAATGACATACAAGGGAACCTTGATAAGGTTATCAGCAGATTTTTCAGCTGAAACTCTGCAGGCCAGAAGGGAGTGCTATGATATACATAATGTGATGAAAGGAAAAAACTTCCAAACAAGATTACTTTACCCAATAAGGCTCTCATTCAGATTTGAAGGAGAGATCAAAACCTTTACAGATAAGCAAAAGCTAAGAGATTTCAGCAACACTAAACCAGCTTTACAACAAATCTTAAAGGAATTTCTCTAGTCAGAAAAGAAAAGGCCACAACCAGAAACAAGAACACCACAAATGACAAGGCTCACCAGGAAAGGCATATATACAGTAAAGATACTAAATCATCCATGCAACTCTATGCTACCAAATCAGAAATCGTGAGAAGAGAGCACAAATGCAGGTCACTGGAGACACACTTGCAATGAAGAAATGAACAACTTAAAACAATCTCCTTTATATATGGACTCCTATATCAAAACTTCAGGGTAATTGCAAACCAAAAATCTACAATTGATACACAAATAAAAATCAACTCAAATACAACATTAAAGATAGTCATCTTGTGAGAGGAGACAACAAGAGAATAAAGGAAGAAAAAAGAGCAAAAAAAATCCAAAACAGTTGATAAAATGGCAATAAGAACATACAAATCACTAATTACCTTAAGTGTTAATGGACTGAATGCCCCAACCAAAAGACATAGACTAGCTGAATGGATCCAAAAATAAGACCAATATATATGCTGTCTTCAAGCAACCCACTTCACTTCTAGGGACACATACAAGTTGAAAGTGAGAGGATGGAAGAACATATTCCATGCAAACAGGAATCAAAAGAAAGCCGGAGTAGCAATACTCATGTCAGACAAAACAGACTTTAAAATGAAGAACATTTTGGGAGTTCTCATCGTGGCTTGGTGGTTAATGAATCCGACTAGGAACCATGAGGTTGCGGGTTCAGTCCCTGGCATCACTCAGTGGCTTAACAATCCAGCATTGCTATGAGCTGTGGTGTAGGTCGCAGACGTGGCTCAGATCCTGCATTTCTGTGGCTCTGGCGCACACTGGCAGCTGCAGCTCCGATTGGACCCCTAGCCTGGGAAATTCCATATGCTGCAGGTGCAGCCCTAAAATGACAAAAGCCAAAAAATAAATAAAAATAAATAAATAAAATAAAAACCTCCAACAAACAAAAGTCCAGGACCAGATGGCTTCACAAGCAAATTCTATCAGACATTTAGAGAAGAGATAACACCTGTCCTTCTGAAACTATTCCAAAAAATTGCAGAGGAAGGGATACTCCCAAAATCATTCTATGCTGCAACTGTCACCCTGATACCAAAACCAGACAAAGATATCATAAAAAGAAAATTACAGGCCAGTTCCACTGATGAACATAGATGCAAAAATCCTCAATAAAATACTAGCCAACCGAAACCAGCAATACATTAAAAGGACTGTACATCATGATCAGGTGGGATTTATCCCAGGGATGCAAGGATTTTGTCAATATCTGCAAATCAATAAGTGTTATACACCATGTTAACAAACTGAAGAATAAGAACCATATGATCCTCTCAATAGATGCAAAAAAAAGCCAAAGACAAAATCCAACACCTATTTCTCATAAAAACCCTTCAGAAAGTGGGCATAGGGGGAACCTACCTCAACATAATAAAGGCCATCTATGACAAACTCAGAGCTCACATCATTCTCAATGGTGAAAAGCTGAAAGAATAGCTGCTGAGATCAGGAACAAGACAGGCACGTCTGCTCTTGCCACTATTATTCAACATAGTTTTGGAAGTCCTAGCCACAGAAATCGGAGAAGTAAAAGAAATAAAAGAAATCCAAATTGGAAAGGAAGAAGCAAAACTATCACTATTTGCAGAAGACATGATACTATACCTAGAGAATCCTAAAGACTCTACCAGAAAACTGTTAGAGCTCATCAATAAATTTGGCAGTCACAGGATACAAAATTAATACACAGAAATCAACTGCATTTCTATATACTAACAATGAAAGATCAGAAAGATAAATTAGGGAAGCAATTCCATTTACCATCACATCAAAAAGAATCAAATACTTAGGAATAAACCTGCCTAAAGAGACAAAAGACCTATACCCTGAAAATTATAAGGCGCTGATGAAAGAAATCAAGGATGACTTGAACAGGTGGAAAGACATACCATGCTCTTGGATTGGAAGAGTCAATATTATCAAAATGACTATACTACCCAAGGCAATCTACACATTCAATGCAATCCCTATCAAATTATCAAGGACATTTTTCACAGAACTATATCAGAATATTTTAAAGCTTGTTTGGAAACACAAAAAACCCAGAATAGCCAAAGACATCGTAAAAAAGAAAAATGGAGCTGGAGGAATCAGGCTCCCTGATGTCAGACTCTACTACAAAGATACAGTCATCAAAACCGTATGGTTCTGGCACAAAGACAGAAGTACAGATCAGTGGAACAGGATAGAAACCCCAGAATTAAACCCACGCATCTATAGTCTATCTATGAAAAAGGAGGCAAGAATATACAATGGAGAAAAGACAGCCACTTCAGTTAAGTGGTGCTGGGAAAGCTGGACAACCACACGTAAAAAAATGAAATTAGAACACTTCCTAACTCCATGCACAAAAACAAACTCAAAATGGATTAAAGATCTAAGATATAAGACCAGATACTATAAAACTCTTAGAGGAAAACATAGGCCAAACACTCTCTGACATAAATTACAGGAACAGCTTCTCAGATCCACCTGTTAGAGTAATGACAATGAAAAGAAAAATAAACAAATGGGACTTAATTAAACTTCAGAGTTTCTGCACAGCAAAGGAAACCCTAAAGAAAACAGAGACAACCCACAGAATGGGAGAAAATATTTGCAAATGAATCGACTGACAAGGGATTAATCTCCAAAATTTACAAACACCTCCTACAGCTCAATACCAAAAAAACAAACAACCCCATCAAAAAATGGGCAGAAGATCTAAACAGACAGTTCTCCAAAGAATACATACAGATGGCCAAAAAACACATGAAAAGCTGTTCAACATCACTCTTTATTAGAGAAATGCAATTCAAAACCAGTATGAGGTACCACCTTACACCAGCGAGAATGGCCATCATCAAAAAGTCTACTAACATAAGTGCTGGAGAGGATGTGGAGAAAAAGGATCCCTATTACACTGTTGGTGGGAATGCAAATTGGTGCAACCACTGTGGAAAACAGTATGGAGATTCCTCAGAAAACTCAAAATAGAATTACCATTTGATCCAGCAATCCCACTCCTGGGCATCTATCCAGAGGAAACCATGACTCGAAAAGACACATGCACTCCAGTGTTCATTGCAGCACTCTAT
>PVHT020003785.1:8927224-8972295 GCA_004024745.2 Catagonus wagneri
TGGAGAAAAAGGATCCCTATTACACTGTTGGTGGGAATGCAAATTGGTGCAACCACTGTGGAAAACAGTATGGAGATTCCTCAGAAAACTCAAAATAGAATTACCATTTGATCCAGCAATCCCACTCCTGGGCATCTATCCAGAGGAAACCATGACTCGAAAAGACACATGCACTCCAGTGTTCATTGCAGCACTCTATACAATAGCCAAGTAATGGAAACTTCCTAAGTAGTTTGACAGAGGAGTGGATAGGAAAGATGTGGTATATGTACACAATGGAATATTACTCAGCCATTAAAAGGAACGAATTACCAACATTTATAGCAACACGGATGGACCTAGAAATTATCATCAAAATGAAACCAGTCAGACAATTAGATACCAATATCAAATGCTACCACTTACGTGTGGAAACTAAAAAAAAGGGACAGAATGAACTTCTTTGCAGAACAGATACTGACTTAATTTTGCAGAACAGATACTGACTTAATGGTTTCCATATGAGACAAGTTGGGGGCTGGGGGGATGCACTGAGGGTTTGGGATGGAAATGCTATAAAATTTGCTCGTGATGATTTTTGTACACCTATAATTGTAATAAAATTTATTAAGTAATGGAAAAAATTTCTATGGTAAACAAGTACTAAGTAAATAGAATTTCTGATTTTTGAAATGTTCGGTAGCCTGCTATTTAAATAGTACTAAAAATATTATTCTTAGAATATTAACATTACATAAGGAAATTACAGTAATTACCTCTTCCTCTTCATATTCCTCCTCAGCTTCACCAACCACCTCACCATATTCCTCTTGTCCAGCTGGTGGTAACAAACGACGGCGACTTCCATATTGAGGCATTTCATACCTGTAACAGAAACTTACAGCTTTAAACATTTTTTCATGTGGTTTGTGTTACCATGACTGATGTCTGTTTTCTTCTTTTTCTTCCACATTCAATCAACAGATATTTATACAGCACCTATTGGGCTCCTTGTAAACTAGTTAGAAAAGCATTGATGACCAATGATTTTTGCCATAATGGGACCCTGGAATAACAAGAAAAAGAGTTGTTATTTCAGATTTAAGTTTTAGGAGAGACTAGAGTGAAGAGAAGGCATATTGTTCCTTAATTAACTGACGAATTTAGGGCACAAAATCGATTCTTTCTAAAAGTATGGTAGTTTATTCATAACATAAAGTCTCTAAGTTTACAGTAAAGACCTGCTTCAAATATCTTTAAATGGTCTTTATTTTCCTTTATGTTTAAAAAGCAGTTAAGTGTGTAGAACTGGCTTTTGAAAAGCTTATTACTGCATTGTAAAGTATGTTTTTCTTAATTTCTCTTGGGCAAATCTTGAGGCTGACCTGTTAGATAAAATGTTAAATATTTAATATGAAAGAAAGGGTGAATTTAGGAATTGAGCAAATATGTTTGACTATTTCCCATTTAAATAATTTAAATAGCTTTATCGCATCTTTATAAAGATTAGTCAATTATCAATATAAACATCAAAACAATTCAATGTAGAAAAATGGTTAAAACTTGATTGAAACTAAAACTGGATACATAGCTCATTTTTAAAGATGAAACTGATGCAATGACATTCAAAAAACAAATGCTGGTAATAATAATTTAATACCTCCTTATTAATAAAAATATTAAGATATTTGATAAAAAAATCTAAAGATGTACCCATGCTCATAACTGTAATAATCTTGTCCATATTCCTGGCCAGGATCAATTCCAGACTCCATGGATAACTCCTATTGTTCAAAAAGAGAAAGTGCATTTGAAAATAAATTCTTAAACACATTTTAGCTCAAAGTCAGATTTCCAGGCCTAGTATTTGATGACTCTCAAAACACTGCTGCCAAAATAGCTTTAATAACAAATGTTAAACATATAAAAATCTATATATGTATATATATACATATATATATTTGGCTATAACTATTTTATAGGAAATTAAGTAATGCTATTGGAATTAAGGAGAGGAAGGAAATGTTTTTCTAATGGTAAATATGCTAAAGATTACAGATAAACATACAATAGGTTCTTAGATAATTTTTAGAACTATCAATAGACAGTTAATATTTCAATCTATTTAACATATTATTAACAGACATAAGCCTTGAAGTATATTATAACATTATCTTCAGCACAGTTTCATCATCCTGGTAACAATTTTCTAGTATCTAGAGCACTTCTATTCATCAAAAGCTATTCTTATGAAAGGATCTGAAAATAATCATTTATCATTAATAAAAAACTATGTTAATGTGTGATATCCTCCCAAATATTAAATAACATTTTAAAACAAAGTTAACTCTGAATTTAATCTTTTTTTTTAAAGAAATTTGTTTGTTAGAACAGAGGCCCTTTCAAGGTTTCCAGTTCTAAATTTCAGATAATACTTACTTTTGTCATTCTACATTTATGGAAAGATACTTTTCATGAGCTATATACATATGAAACTAATTTTAAATAACTATTAAATTTCACTACTTTTCCCTCTTTAATTCTATTTTAACATTTAAATAAGTTGAACTGCCAAAGTTTAACCACATTAATTTGCAATGAAATAAGAAAAGGGAAGGAGGAAAAAGTATAAGCATTCACAGGAAAACCAAAGAATTCTTATTTCTAAGATCATCTGTTATTTATAAGAATTAATTTCATTGATCCAGGTATGGAATGAATCAGAAGAAAAAGTCCTCTGGGGACACAGAGATTTTTTTTTTTTTTTTTTTTGCCTTGCCCATGGTATGCAGAAGTTACTGGGCCATTGATCAAATCCAAGCCACAGCAGTGACAATGCCAGATTCTTAACCATTAGCCACAGGAAACGCCATGATATATCATTTAAAAAGTGTGGAAATTCATAGCCTCATGATAGAAATAGATAATAGCCCCTACTTGTGATTTCTTTGGCAAACATCATTTAAAAAGGGATTAGTTGCCCAAATTCTAATCATAAAATGTTCTCAAAAATCTGGGTTTAAATTTCTCTCAAAAAATTAAAAGATGGCAACATTGGCCATGAATTTAGTTGTTATACTTTTTATAGCAATCATGTTCCTTCCTAGTTACTGCTGTGTCCTCAATCAGGCTATTTTAAATCTAACCAATAGTCACAATAGGATGTCCCATCTACTCTTTTTTTTTTTTACATCAAATAAACGCCATTCACTTACATTACTTCTCCAGATTTTTATAAGTTTGCAGCCCCTCTACTCTACTAATATACTATATGATGACTTTTTTTGACAAAGTTACAAACACTTTGTGAATTAATAACAAAGGAATTCAATTTTGATGTTAAAATGGATTCAGTTTACTTACAAGAATACCAAAAAGTTAAAAAAAAAAAAATCAGAAATACCATGATATGGCAGGGACACGGAACAACTGGAACTCTCATACATTTCTGGAGGGTTTATGAATTAGCAAAACTATTTGGGAAATGGTTGGGAATAATAGTAATATCAACTATAAGCACCTCTTTTCACAAAATTCTATTTATTTTAGTCTATGTTCCCAACATAAATATGTAAAATTGTGCACCAAAATACATCATTTGTAACAGCTCAATATGAACAGATGCAAAGTTAAGATAAACTCAGTACTACAGCACACAACAGAGATAAGTCTCTCATCAAAGAATGACGAGCAGTAGGTTCTTCTTGATCATCACTGTATACAGTAGTGTTTGTATGCTATTCACAGGGAACTCTACTCAATAGTTTGTAATAACCTATATGGGAAAAAAGAATGGATGCATAGATAGATATATGTATAACTGATTCACTTTGCTGCATACCTGATACTAATACCATGTTGCAAGTGAACTATACTTTATAAAATTTAAAAAAAGAAAAAAAAAGGGATGATCAAAAGAAGTCAGGTACAAAAATAAACATATTATCCTATGTTGTTCTATTTATGTAAACTTCAAAAGCAGAAAAAAATCAATCTGAATGAAGAGTTTTCAGTTAGCAATAATAACCCCTTGGATAAATCCCATTGGCTGCAATATTGCCCCTGAAAAATAAATGGCTACATTTAGAAAGAAGGAAATCTTGCCCTTCTGATTGATAACAGCATGAAACGGACCTGGAGGGCAGTATACTAAGTGAAACAAGCCTATGATTTTACTTAAATGTGGAATCTTAAAATTATGAAAATAAATTAAAAGTCAAACTCATAGAAGCAGAGAGTAGGAAAGTGGTTGCTGAGTGGAGGAAATAGGGAAAGGATGGTAAAAGTACAAATTTTCAGTTATAAGATGAATAAGGCCTGAGTATTTAATATAAAACATGATAACTACAATTAATAATATTGTGCTGTATAACTGAAATTTGCTGAGAGGGTACAATTTAAATGTTATCAAAAAAAGATAAATATGTTAAAAAAGATAAATATGATGGCTATATTAGTCTACTAGATGAGGGGGTCTTTTCATAGTGTATACATATGTAAAATCACCACAATGTACACATGAAACATCTTACAATTTCACTTGTCAATTATACCTTGATAAAGCTGAAATTAAATATATATAGAAGACAAGTGAATGTTTAGGGAAAGAAGAAATAATATCTGAGTGTTGACATGGAGGGGCTTCTGGAGACTTGGTATGACCTATACACTCTAAACGTTCATTTTGCCACACAGTATGATTTTGTGTCTGTAGTTTTATTTCAAAAAAAAAAAGTTTCTTATAGGAAAATAGTGGGGAATGAAGTCAGTTCAGACCAATGAGAAACTGGGACAATATTTAAGTTAAAACTTGATTTTTTTGAAATAAATATTTAAAAAAAATAGGCATGTTTCATATTGGTAGGCTTAGACTTTTTAGGTATTCAAAACCCAGTATAATTATACTCGTTTAAATAAAGCCAGTAACTCGTTCTCAGAAGTAATACTTTTAAACTGCTTGGCCAATGCATGTTTAATTTAATATGTAGAGAGACTGGGAAAAGACTGCCAAGTTATTTTGAGGTTGAAACCTAAATATCTAACAATATAAGAATGTATAAAGACAATGTGGTACTGTAGTTTTCATTGTGGCTCAGCAGCAATGAACACAACTAATATCCATGTGGATGCAGGTTCAGAACATTACTGGAGAACATCCATTACTGGAGAATAATCCATTACTGGAGAACAGAGCATCATCTTTAAGAGAACAGAAGAAGGACTTGATAACCATTAAGACCCCTGAGTTGGCCTGAGCAGACAAATGTTGGCCTTTCTAGCTGTTCCACACAGTCCCTGTTGGCAGTGGGTTAAGGATCCTGAGTTGCTGTGGCTGTGGTATAGGCTGGTGGCTTCAGCTCTAATTGGACCCCTAGCCTGGGAGTTTCCATGTGCCGCAGGCATGGTCCTAAAAAGAGAAAAAAGAAAAAGAAGAAGAAAATGTAGTACATGCATGCAATGGACTATTATTTAACCTTAAAAAAAGAAGAAAGTTCTGTCATATGACACAACATAGATGAACCTTGGGAATATGGTGCTAAGTGAAATAGGCCAATCACAGATGGACAAATGCTGCCCAATTCTACTAACGTGAGTTATCTAAAACTGTCTGTTTCATAGAAGCAGAAAGTAAAATGGTGGTTGCTAATGGGTGGGGAGAGGGGGAAATGTAGAGTTGCTATTTAACAAGTACAAAGTTTCAGTTAAGCAGGATGAAAAAGTTTTAGGGTTCTGCTCTACAGCATTTTGCATAAAGTTGACAATACTATTTTATACACTTATAAATTTAAGAGGAAAGATCTCAAATTATGTGTTCTTACAACAAAAAGAAAAATAGTTTTAAAGAGGTTGAATTTTGATAACTTTTTGCAAGTAATAAAATATATATGTATGGGAACATAATGCAACTGGGTGGATTTCAGATTTTAAAAGAAGTAAATAGTTTTCTTTATAGACGTGTGCTTTTTATTTTTTTCCCTGAAGGGTGAGTGAAACTCAACTCTTGCTAGCTACAATATATATCTGGCATCAAATGACTTAATATATATCTATGTATATAGATATATTAAGTGGATAAATATACATTATTTAAGCAACTGGGAAATAACCTAGAAAACTCAATCATTGATTCAGTCAGTCATTCTGTGGTCTGAGTTGTGCAGGGAGATACAGGAGCTGGTAGAAGGGTCCCTCCTGGATAGATACACCATCCGTTACTGGAGAACAGAGTATCGTCTTCAATAAAATGGAGGAAGGACCATTAAGATCCTTAAGTTGGCCTGAGCAGACGAATGTTGGCCTTTCTTGACACACAGTCCCTGTTGCCATCCCCTTAGCAAATAAATCCTGGAGTTTAGGAAATCATGCTAAGTAGATTCCTAAAAGATGCTTTTATGGGCAGATCGAAGCTTAATATTATTTTTTTTAATTGATTTTGCTGACCACACAAAAAAGACTTAGAGTTAACCAACTGACTGAAGTATAAACGTTTATACTGATAGAAACAAAACAGCAATGACTGCTATTTACTTGAATTTCTTCCCACTATGTTCTTGCTGAGCTCAGAGCTTATATATGAAATATTACTGGCAACTGTTATATAAATGATGAAGTTAATGCTAAGGAGGGTACATATCTTGATTAAGGTCTTACATCTGGTAATTGGCATTTGGATTTTAACTCTGCGTTATCTGATTGAACAATCTATGGAGATGTCTTCATGGAAATTGTTGCTAAAATTTATAAAAATTAAATATTCCTGCCAATCAACCTCTATATTTGGGGGGGAGTAAATTCTAACCACAGAATGCCTAATTTTAGCAAAGTTACAATTTTGTTGTTGAAAGGAATAAAAGGAATAAATTTTAAATGGAGCTTATACAATACCAAATTTGCCAAAGGAAAGAGGTATTTTAAATTAACAGTTCTTTTTTTAATTTAGGAAGTGAGAACAATAAATAAATTAAAATGATATGCCTTTATTTTATAACTCCAAAGATCTTTTTCTTATGGCAGAAGAAAATATTATAAGTGTTTTAAAATAGATATGTGCTCAAAGGCAGTGTTTTGAAAACATTTCAATGACTACAGTCTGTATGTGATAACTCCATTTCTACTTTTGTTATTTCAGCACAGATACTAGCATTCTTTCTTCAGACTTTGCCTCCCCTAAATCTGATGTCAGGAACAGTTCTGATAAATCTAGATTCACTTATACAAGTGACCGATCAAGTTTATGACTTGCTCCATTTAAAGATCTCTTGTTTTTAATAGAAGTAGAGGTCTTATTTATCTAACTGCCAGAGAATGAAGCTAAAAATGTGGAATTTCAGTCACCAGAAGGCAGTAGGGAGGTGATTTGCTTGCTTCTTTTTTGCTTCTTTTTTTTAAATTTTAAAACCACCTCTTTTCTCTCTTGTAAAATTATGCCACTTTGGTGGTCACCCATTCTGCCCACATGTAAGATGGATCTCAAGTTCACATAAAGTATTATGAAAACTCAGTGAGGTTGAAAAGAAAAAGAAAATTGATACCTCTGGTTTAAGAAGAGAAGGCCTCAGCAGTTGTTGTTGCTGCCAAAGGAAATTAAAATAGAAAAAAGTTTAGAAAATAATTCAGATGGAAAGATAGATTATGACTGAAAAGAGAGAAAAAAAGGCCACAGCTTAAAACTGGTTACCTTGCTATATGATTTATTGTTCATGGATTAGCTACCAACAGTATTAAATAATATTTTGACTATTTATGTTGGAACCAAAACACCTAAGAATTGTATTTTAATTTCATTATTTTAATTAACATCAAAGTTAATAACCTTAATAAATAAAAATCATAAAAATTTTTTGGTTTAAGCTTCTTTGTGCAATAAAATTATTAGTTTTTTTTCATGGTGGCACCTGCAGCATATAGAAGTTCCTGGGCCAGGGACTGACTCTAAGCCACAGCTGTGACCTACGGTGCAGCTGCAACAATGCTAGATACTTTAAACCCAATGCGCCAGGCCAGAGGTCCAACCTATGCCTCACAGACACCCAAGGTGCTGCAGTCAGATTCTTAACCCACTGTACCACAGTGGGCACTCCATGAAATGAATTATTTATGGTTCTAAAGTACTTTAAGTGTCATACAATTCTTTTTAACAAATTTAACCTTGCTTTAAATTGCTTCTCTTTTTTTCTCCCCAATCACATTATATAGCATCAGGTTCATCAGGAAGGATATGAGACACAAAATAATGATATGGTTGTAATATATTCATTGTTATATTTAAGACATGATCCTCATTTTTCTTCTTACCATATGCGAGTTGCTTAAACTCAAGCATGTTTTCAGAAATTATTTTGTGATTCAGAAAACTGTCCTTTCTCAGATTTTGTAGATTACTTCCTACTGCCTCCCTACTTCACCCATACATATTTAAAGAAAAACAATCTGTACTGGCCTGTTCATGATAATTTATACCTTAATGCAATGAGAAAAAGATACACAATTCAAATTTTGGCTTATCAACTCTTGAGGGGAATAACTATACAGTATAATTTTTTTTTTTTTTTTTCAGGCTGTAACTGCGACACATGGAAATTTCAGGCTAGGAGTCGAATCAGAGCTGCAGTTGCCAGCCTATGCTACAGCCACAGCAATGCCAGATCCAAGCCACATTTGTGGCCTATGCCACAGCTTGTGGCAAGGCTGGATCCTTAATCCACTGTGTGAGGCCAGAGATTGATCCTTGTTGGAGTCTTAATCCACTGAGCCACAGCGGGAACTCTAACAAATAAATCTTAAAGCTTTGGGAAAGTGGGCAGAGAAGTTCTGGGAGATAACTCCATCAATGAACTAATTGTTTGAAATGGCCAGTAGAACAATTATTTCACTGAAGGGATAGACTTTCCATGGTACAGCTGTTAGTGAGTTAGTCTAGTTAAGGTATTTACTTAAAGGGGTGGGAAATAGAAGTTAGAGAGATTCTCATTCACTCTCTTAGCTATTGTAATTATCCCTGAAAATGGTTGCTCTTCAATGCATTCATTTTGATCTCCAAATAATTTAGAACTTATGCATTCTAAACTGATAGCCAATTAAGTCATATGCTTATTTCATTTTCTTAATTGAGGAACTATATGTTAAAATATACTAAAATCTTAGCGACTTCACTGATAGCATCAGCTCTTATAGTGTGGTTCACCAAATACCACTGGCAAGAATGTCCAGTATCTTCTCTGTAGGCTGAGAGTCAAATTAACACAAAGAAAAGCCAGAACTTTCTAATTGTCTGATTTTTTTTTCTTTTAACTTTTTATAAGCTCAAGCTCTAACATGGTAGGAATGAGCCTTGGACTAGTTTAAAAAAAAAAAGGTAAATAATACTACATTTTCTAAATTAGGTTCATAGCCTTAGAAAAATTAATTAGGGGGAATGTCACAACATTGAGTAAAAGTAATTCAGGACAAAATAAATTTATCTTTGAAAAGGATAGCAGTTGTTCTTTGTTCACCCATTGAATAATAAGTTAAAATACTAAAACAAAGAAACAACAAATATCCAAAAAAAAATAAATAGCAAATACACATAAGTTTTGTTGAAATAGAGGAAAATACCTTAGTTTTAAAAGACTGTAAATCAGTCCTGCCTATAACATAAATATTTTCTTAGTAAGCTCAATGTAACATAACACCGTAAAGCCCTTACCTCTGATGTATAACCTCTCCTGCAAGGCAGAAATGAAGAAATCAGTATTAAACATCTTAGATTTTCATATAAAATTGAATTATAGATAAGGGCATTTTAGAAAAATTAGAGGAAAACTGAGAAAGTAAATTTTACTAAAAATTGTCTCTGAGAAATATAATTTTTAGCAGCATTAAGGCTGGAGGATCAAGGTTTCACACCTCCATTATTAAAAACAATTATCACCCCAGGCCCTCATTCCATATGAACGTCAGACCATACACAATCTATTTTTAACTCAGTGGTGTATAATAACACACTTTGACCCTATTATGATCAACTGGATTAAAAATATTCTATGTCATCTCTGTCCTAAACAAGTTTTGATACATATAAGATCATCAACTGGCAAAAAAAATATGCTTCGTACATGAAAAACACGTTGGTATAGGACAAGAAATTATCTCTATGATTAGAACATATTCTTCTACATGTTTGTAAGATTTTTTTTTTGTTGTGTCAGCATGTCCTAAAAATAATAAACGCAAAATATTGACTAGTCTTTAAAGGGCAATTACATTGTTAGACATGAAGTGGAAAAGCTTTTGAGATATAATAGCCAAACATTCAATATAACATAAAGATTTATAAAGTTAAATGGAACACAAGTGGTGAAACATTTGTACTTGAAAGGGAAAAAAGTATGGAATGCTTTAAATGTTGAATATCATTAGTTAAAGTGTTTTCAATTAGTATTCATTAAACACTTGATCCAAAGTATTAAACTGGTGCTGTTGATCATTCTATATGAAATTAATAAATTACCGAAAGGAACATTTATTATGAAAACTTCCTAATGCTTCCTAAAGTCCAACAAAACAATCCCTGTGAAACTGTATTTAAAATATTTCACAGACTTTACAAGATAAATCGACTTATTTGAATATATTTTAAGTGATTAAGGCATTATTAATTGAAATGGTTGGTAATAATGGTAATGTAATGCTTACATGCAAATATATACATATATATGCAATTTATTAAAAAGCCCCCCTTTCTGTGGTTTCAGTTACACACAACTAACCATGATCCAAAAATATTAAATGGAAAATTCCAGAAAAAAGGTAGTTTTAAATTGTGCTCCATTCTGGGTAGCATTATAAAATCTCACACTGTCCTTCTCTGTCCCTCCCAGAATGTGAGTCATCCCTTTGTCCAGCATATCCACACGGTATACACTACCCATCCATTAGTAGAGGGAAAAAAGTGTATAGATAGAGTTTGTTGCTATTTGAAGTTTTAGGCATCCACTGAGGGTCTTGGGGATTATCCCTGTGGCTAAGCAGGGACTATTTCCTTAAAATGGACCTGCAGTGAGTTTTACACACTAAGGATTCAAAAATGACTATTGAGTCACATACATAATATGTGTATATGTGCATTTTATACATAATATAAAATGCTCAATAAGACCTATATTTTATTTTCTAGGATAATTAAATTGCCTCTTTTCATTAGCAATATTTTTCATAAAGTAAGAAATAAAATGTCAATAGATGTCAATGTAGGAAATAAAATGTCAATAGATGTTCTAGTATACTGTTTCCATTAAACTTTTTGTTGCCTTTTATTTGGTTATTTGTAAAGTTTGTGTTAGTTCAAAGGCAAAAGGTGACTCAGAAAAGGTAAACAGAATCAATATGTATAATTATCTGTGCGCTCTCAATTAACATGACTTTCTATTGATCTTTATAAAACCAGTCATGTAATACTGATACAACCTTTTTTGTAGTTTATATACAATGTGTATTAATTATTCATTTTCAGCCATTAGTATGCATTGCTGTTTACTTTTAACAATAAGGAAAATGTATGCTGACCCATTTATGTCTTTTAATTAGGTATAATAATTTCTTGTTCACTAATTGGAACATAATAAATGCAGAAGGAAAAAAGTTTTTTTTTTTTTTTTTTTTTTAGAGGTTGATTGTCAGGCTGTGAGGGCTTAGGGGTTGTGGAGAGGAATAATATTGTGATTGTATAGTCAAAAAATATTTTTAAGTATCATGTAGAAGATGTTTCAATTGATTTTTATGACAGAGAATCTCTAAATTTAATGTCAGTAAAAGACTAGATTATAGGAATGAGTGTTTTATTTGAAAAGTATAAAATACTGATAAAATTTTTAAATTATAAAAATATCATAAAAAGTACAATGTAACAATTTAATAAGGCTATACAGACCTGCATAAAATTATTTGGATTTCTTGTATTTCTTTGGAAATTATTTTTATATTTCATTATCAAGGAATCCTAAGGAATTATCAATAATTTTTTTCACATTTCCAGGAAGTTGATATAAAATAGTTTAAAAAACACACAGACACATTAAAGGCTTACACAAACTGAATAATACCTTGTCAGAGTCCGCCAAATAGCACAAGTTCTCATGCATATGACCAGCTGCCAACAAAAACTCCAACTGAAGTTTTTCAGTGAAAGAGAGAAAAAAATCATGTTCAAGAACCCCAAGAAAGAAATTACTCTTGATTTGGATGAAAAGAATCTGGAGTAGAAGAGCTAATGAAAATAATTAACTTTTCAGATTTTTTTTAATTTGCTCTTGTTAGGGATGTCAGATCAAATTTGAAAAAATGTCACATACTCTAAGAGCCAAACAAAACCCATGGAAATGATGCATCACAGGTTATGAATCTAGATTAATATACTTACAATGGCCATTATCAATCAAGATTTTGCCTATATTTTGGAATTTTGTTTTCCTCTGTACAGACTTATATCTCCTAAAATATTAAAACTGGAGAGTAAAATAAACAGTTGTATTTGTATTCAAAGTGGGGATTTCCTACAAATAAAATTTATTGCATGTGTGAGATGGAAAAAACAAAGTAATTACTTGATGGTCAAGTGTAGCCTTCTTTAAGATAGAAAAATGGTACTTGGCTAATGCCTTTAAGAATTTAAGAATTGAGCCCTAAGATATGAGAACAATTGCAACTACAGAAATTTCTACCTAGAATATAGAGTTTTATTCTCTTTGCCTAAGACAAAAAAAAAAAAGACCTATATAAAACTGGCAATAGTTCATCATATATATTTCCTCTTGATTTTTATTTAAATCTTTTATATTTCATTTATACACTATAGGCTAAATCATCCATAACAATGAAAAATAACTAGGAATAAAGCCGATAATGCACTTTTCTAAATTTTAATAGATAAATAAGCACATTTGATAATATTGATAAACTTACTGGAAAATACAATTTTCAACAATGAAATACTCTAAATTCATACTAGCAACAATGAAATAGTCTAAATTCATACTAGATAAAACTTTGTAGACCTTTATTTTTCTTTTGATGAAACTGATTATAATTTATTAACTTGGAGAAAAATATTATTTTTGAAGGAGAATCATAAAATTATAATGGATATGATATAATAATGTGGACAAGCAAAACTAAAGAGCTCTTTAAACATCTGTGGGAACAATGAAATGTCTAATAAAAGTCAACAACTCGAGATTTATTTCCATTATAAAGAAGGGAAGAGAAAGCACAATGAGAAATAATAGAATAAGACAGCAATTGAAAAAGTAAAAGATTTATCAAATGTATAAGCATACTAGTAAGATAAAAGCAAGCCAGAGTAAAGAATGTTCTTATAAGAAGACAAATGTCTATATTTTACAGCACCTGAGATTTGTTTTGGAATACCATAATGTCTGTCATCTCCTACATTTCTAGATACATTTTACTTTGTAAGTATTTCTTCTTACCAGATACATTGACTTCAAGGAAATAACAGAACATAAGATATCATTTTTTAGCTTATCTATAACAGTCTGCTGTTTTGCTGGAGCACTCATATAAAACTATGATCAAAAGGTAATTGTGAAACTTACTTAACATGATAAACAAGCCATTGGTTTAAACCGGATATCTAACTTTCATGCCCATATATGCCCATTGAAAAATAGATGGAAATTACTTACTTTTTAGATAAATGTAGACAAATAATGCTACTTCGTAGTTAAGAAAATTAATGTAAACCTATGAGTTAGTAATGATGAGATTAATACTCTTTTAAATTAAAAAAAAATGAGAAAAACCAGTATTGCACTGAGTATAAGTAAAAGAATAGAATCTTCTTTAGTGTTCAATTTTGCCTCCACTTGAAGGTTTTGGTCAACAAAAGAGTTGTCCAGTTAAGACAGGAAAAGCAACATTACAGTGAAGTAGACTGACTGTGAGACTGTTTTTCAATTCCCTCAACAATATTGTGCAACTTCTCCTGGTTTTGTTCAGATGTAATTTCCATATTTTCTGTCTCTGAAGGGCAACTCATTTGAAGTTTTGAGAGGGGTGCTGGTGGATTATTTTTTTCTATTTGACTGTACATGTTAGCTACTGATTGTTCAAGTTTTGCTAAGTTTTTTATATGCTTGAGGATGCCTTTTGGTTCCCTCTGAGGATTTGCATTACACATTGTTGTTGATGTGGATAGCTGTACCGTAGTGGACTTCATTTCCTTGGCTGGTGTCACACTGACAGTGTGTTTAGTAGCTGGTGTACACACACACATGGTGGACAGAACTGAAGTTGAAAGAGGCAGTGGGCAAGAAAGAGGAGGAGACGGTGGAGGAAGAGAGGGAAGTGAATGTAGAATAGGTGGAGGAGAAAAAGTAGAGGGAGACAGAGGGGGAACAGAAAGTGGAAGAAGTGGAGGAGGAGGAAGAGGAGGAGGATTAGAAGGAGGAGAAGGTGGAAGACAGGAAACAGCAAAAGGAGTAGGGATAACAGGAGTAGGAGGGGAAGGAGGAAAAGGAGGAGGAGGAGGAGGAGATGAGGGAGGAGGAGGAGGAGAGAATTTTAGTGGATGAGTAAGACTTTCTGAAATATTCCTTATGTTTCTGAGAGTCATCATATAAGTGGGTGTCTCTTTCCTAAAGAGCGCAGAATTTAAAATGCAAGGCATTGAAGGAGAAAGTTCCAAGGAACAATCAGCAGGAGAAATGATGACGTTAGGTTCTGATTTGAGTTCCACAGTTCTTGAAACAGTTGGCAAAGTGGAGGATGAGGAGTGAGACCAAGGAGAAGAAAGCGAAGAGTCTGAAGACAGAGACTGCGACTGTTCTGTTCCTTGTATAATCAGTGATTCACTTTGTCCTATTTGCTCTTTCTCTGTTACATTTGTATCTTCAACTGTAAGCAAGGGACTACTGTTGCCTCTTTTGTTTGGATTGGTTTCAGTGCCTTCACTCTCAATTTTCTGCTTGGTGCTTTGCCATTGCTTTAGAGCTACGGTTTCTGATCTATTGGGAAGTTCCCACATTGGTCTCCTAGGTAAGCAAATGGGCCGATTCCACATCCTCTGAATCTTTTCTCTTGGGCCTCTCAGAAATTCATTTTTGGCTTGTGTTTTGGGTAAAAATGACTGTACAAAATCTGTCCTTAGTGAAAAGCTTGAATTTGTTGGTCTTTTATCTGTATATTCCTTATAAAAGGTATTGTGGGTACTTAAGGAGTCCTCATCAGACATCAGTGTGAATTCTCTTGCTGACTTGGGCCAGCTGTTCTCAAGAGATCCATCTACATGAGTCTGCTTGTGAGCCTCAAAAGTATTGGAAGAAAAGTGTTGATGTTTCCTGTCTTCTGATACTGATTTATTTTCCCTGCTTTGTTGGAAATGGTAGAGAAGGAAAAGACTTGAAAGAAAAGAAGATTATGAAACGTAAGGAAACAGGTTGTGACATAGCTTTCATGAGAAAGATGTTTTTATGGTTCTCATTACTACTTCAAAATATAAAAGGCCAAATAAAACTAATCTATTGGAGCAAGGCATTACTTTCATGTTTCTGTTCTAAAAAAAAGCAGGGCGGGAAAAGCTTGAGAGCTGTTAGTAGCATGAGAAATTCTCATTTTTAAAAAAAAATGTGTCAATCTTCACACTGACTTTTTAAGTTGGTTTGATACAGCCAAGTTTCCATGACCACATTTAACAGTACTCTGTAGTGTATAAATCACAATTGTCCAATTTGCAGACCAGCATGTTGGCTAGTGATTTCATATTCTTTGCCTTGGTTGAGGGTGCTCAGAACTGACTGTTTTGGGTAAAGGATCCTTAGCTGTATCTGATTAAGTACTGCCCATTATCTCTCATCTAAGTAATTCTGGCCCAGAACTAAAAGTACTCTCCTATATGAGATAAAGCTTGCAAGAGAATACAGGAAGAAATTTTTTATTCTCCAGATTAAGAGAATTATAGTCCCCAAGGACAGATGAGAGAATGTCTCTCATAGAGTTCAAAATCACAACTGAGAAGCTGAATTTAAGAATCATGACAGAGATTGTCTTCCATTTTTCAGTTTTATCCTTAATCATTTAAAAACACTATAAATATTACAAATAAGAGGGACAACTGGAATTTCCTTTGAACATGGTGTGGATTAAATTTTAGTCAAGACTCACTTTAATGAAAGATAAACTAATATAACAGTTTTGATATCACTGAAATATTTGCTCAGACATGGATGCTGAGTCATAGTGACTGTGAGTCTTAAATACAATTGAATAAGTCAAGAGCACAAATAAGTGTCTCTAATGAAAGCTTTGGGACCCTTCCTCCATAAAGACAGGGGCAGTTGTGGTCTTAAGTAGTCACTCATTAGACTTCGCTCTCAAGCTCAGAGTAACAATTATTTTTGTTATTTAATATTCATCCACATATAGAAACAAAATAAATGGGACATATTTTGAATAAAAATTAAATAGCCACTTTGAAAAATAAGGATGAGAGGTGAGGCAATAAAATGATATATAAAGCTAAAATTATTATTGTGTCATTTGGTAAAAATACACTCTGCAAGAGAATTCTCATAGGTAGAGAATTATTCTTTCCCGAAGAATTTAGAGAGTGGAAACAATTTAGATTAAGCAAACAGAAACTACTTTTAAAAACCTTGAAAAAAGTCATTTTTAAAAATCAAGGTTGACATTATATAGCAGCTGCTTCTGTGTGGATATATTCTTGGTTTTACTTTTCTTGGAAAGAACTATCTATACAATGCACCACATCACTTTTGATGGAAAGATATCCATACATGTTTTTAACAAATTAAAAACAAGGAAAATTTTGAAACTCCTTTTGGTAGGTACAGGTACTACCAGTGGGAACACTTGTTTAAACTCATGCAATTTCAAGATAGCAAAAGGGGGTAGAAGATATAACTTTCTTTTTAAAAGTAGATGATTATACAGTAAAAGATGAAGATTACTGTATATGGAGTAAAATAGCAATTAATCTATTCTATTGCATCCTTTTTTTCTAGTGCCCTTGTATTAGAATGATATTATTTACTTACTTATGCCTATATCCACAGGTGAGAAAGAGAAAACATGTGATAGAAAAAAAAAAGTTTTAACTGTAGTTAATTTGAGATGACTATGAAAATACTAACAGGAACTTGCTTTAAATACTTCATATGTATATCCAAAAAAGAAAATTCATGTATTTTATATTTTCTTTGTATTTATTCATATGAATAATTTTAATAATACCTCAGATAAAATCATATGGCATTTATTTGGTTTTCTGGCACATAAAATTACACCTAGCTATCTGCTATACATAGGTAAAATTCACTCTATTAAACATCAATAACTTCAATTCTAAAACTAATTATAAATGAGATTCTGAGAAATTCTTTCTATGTCCTATCTGAAAAAATTAGTCCATGTTGATTTATAAAGAAGATATAATTTGGAAGGAAGATAGAAGTACAATGATGACTGACAGAGTAATCTCTGAATCTACATTGTTACTAATCACTTCATGAAGCTTATTTTAAAAATTACCTTTGATTTCTAAAAATATCTGATAATAATTCATTTGGAACTAGCTTATTTTCTAGTAATTTATGATTTGAATCCTGGTAAAAAGTTTTTGAATAGAGAAGTTAAACATTTGTTAATTAAATGTGTAGAACTTAAAATACTTTAATAAATACATGTTAGAATTGCGAAGTCTTCTATCTACCACAATTTTTCAAATAAAGTAGTCCCTAAGTGTTGCTATTTGAAAATTATTGCCATCAAACTATATTGGTTCCAGATAGTGTTATAGTATACCTGCTTTTGTTAAATAAAAATAAATATATACATCCCTCACTAATTTCAAAACACACTCAACTTGACAAATTGATCTTTTTTAGATTCAAACATTTTTTGCTAAAGGTAGTTAGCAATCAAAGAGAATCAAATCTTATTGGCTCAATTCCTACATCACCAATAATTCAAAAAGAGACTATCACCTTAAACTTATGAAAAAAAATGAAACATATTTAAAGCATGAATCCTGTATTATATATTGCTTTAGAAGTAGCATGTCTACCATTAAGTTATTTTAAATTCAATTTTAGCATTAAAATATATATTAAAATCAGTTTTAACATTTTAAAAACTATTTTCAATATAACCTGTGTACCAGTATTAATACAGCAAACATTGATACATACTTTTATTTAAAAATAGTTTTCCCACTAAAAAGTATATTTTTGAGGCTTGCTTTATTCTTGCTAGTAAATGCTACAAA
This sequence comes from Catagonus wagneri, assembly GCA_004024745.2. Lineage (NCBI taxonomy): Eukaryota > Metazoa > Chordata > Mammalia > Artiodactyla > Tayassuidae > Catagonus > Catagonus wagneri. The sequence goes on from PVHT020003785.1 coordinate 8,945,487, forward strand.
TGTAACACATAGCATGTGTTTTAGTCCCTCAGTTCCACCAAATTTTTTTCTGTATTTAATTTAGTCATAATCAAAATTTTATAATATCCTTGGTTGTTTGCATGTCATATCTCAATAGAGTTACTCCTGAATTTTACAAATATATACATGTTAAATATCCCCAAAGGGAATCAGGCTTTGAGGGTAGCATCATTTTAGAAACTATAAAATTATGAAGTCTTTTAACAATAGTTTAAAAATCTTTTTCAAAAATGATAATTTAGTATTGCTTTGAGATTCCAGATAGTACAGGAGAAATATTAAGCTATCACAGCAGTCTGGTTTGGGGGGAATATAATGAAAAGACTATTCTAGTGGTTGGATATGTAATATTCTTCTTGGACATTTAATAGTCTTTATTTTCATTCAGATTTTAACTATTCTGTGTTATAACATCTTAAAACAGGATTCTAGAAAAGTCTGTTATTTTAGACGATAAATTGGTTTTTGATTACCAAATAGGAGTTGGCTTTTGATACCAAATTAGGAATTACTACTTTATGATTATGCTTTATTTTCCTCATTTTTTTGTGAGAAAAAATTCAGAATCAAATTTTAATTTAGGGGAAAATGTGTGCTTGATTCTTAAGGTTTAGTGATTAAATACTTCTTTCCTGTCAACTCATTTTTTTTAATGTTCTTTGTTATTATTTTTCAATTGAACTTTTCTTAGGTTCTCATCTTAACAACATTCTGTTTAGAAAAATGTAATAATCAATGTAGGCTGTAAACTGTATTTCCACATCAGATAAAATAACTGAAATGAAGTACTCACCATATAGCATCCTGGAAAACCCATTTACTTCTACAAGTCCCAAAAGGTCTACTTACATCGTGCTATCCCCAAGTTCTTCATAGAGATGTGCACCCGGAGGCGGTGGGGGCGGCGGGGGCATCGCCACTGGTGCCTGGGCAGGCGCTGCTGGTTTAGCCGCAGGTAGGGCGGACTGGATGCGTGCTGTCTTGGTGCACTCAGCTTGGCGTCTTTGGTAAAGTAAGGAGGTTTTTTTAAAACTCATTTTAGAAATCATATAATTATCGATAGACTGCCTTCTAATAATCAGGTCCAGTAATCAGAGGAACCCACTTAATTCTTTTATGCAAATATTTTAGCTATTAACTGATAAAATTAACAAAAGCACCCCACGGAGTATCCTTTAAGTGTAAACTCTTCCTTGAATTTTCTTTTTTTTTTTTAGTATTTACTCCTTGAATAATGGGCAGGATTCAATAGAAATATCTGCAAATTAAGTTAAATGATACTATTAAAGGGTGAAGGCAAAATATTTATACAGATGTGACTGATAATGGGTAGTTACTTAATGGAAACGTATACAGAAGATACATATTTTCCTTTATTATCTGTCTTCCAGCTATTTAAAGAAAAGCTACTTTATTTTAAAACTATATTAGGAGTTCTCACCGTGGCTCAGCGATTTAGAACCCGACTAGCATCCATGAGGACCTGGGTTCAATCCCTGCCCTCGCTCAGTGGGTTAAGGATCTGGCATTGCCGTGAGCTATGGTGTAGATAGCAGACATGGCTCAGATCCAAAATTGCTGTGACTGAGGCATAGGCTGGAGGCTACAGTTCCCATTTGACCCCCAGCCTGAGAACCTCCATATGCTGCGGGTGCAGCCCTAAAAGACAAAAAGACAAAAAAAAAAAAAACAATTATTTTAAACATTTTTGACATTAGTTTACAGAGGCTGTGGAGGTATTCATATTTAGAGGGAGTTAGTGAGCTTTGATTTCCCTTAGATTCCTAGGAATGACTGTGATTCCTCATTAGAGCTAAGCAGCGCCTTTTGACTTTCCTGGATACTGATAATTCCTTCCTCAAAACCAAGATCTCAAAGTGTAGAACCTATCAGGACAAACTGTCTTTTTTACATTTCATCCATTTGCATCCAATTGTCAAAAACCAGCTCAAATAGATCTACACAAAATTACAAAGGCATTTGGGAGTTCCCTTTACGGCTCAGTGGTTAACGAATCCGACTAGGAACCATGAGGTTGCAGGTTCGATCCCTGGCATGGCTAAGTGGGTTAAGGATCCGGCGTTACCGTGAGCTGTGGTGTAGGTTGCAGACGCGGCTCGGATCCCGCGTTGCTGTGGCTGTGGTGAAGGCCGGCGGCTACAGCTCCTGTTAGACCCCTAGCCTGGGAATCTCCACATGCCGTGAGTGCGGCCCTAAAAAAGGCAAAAAAAAGACAAAAAAATTACAAAGGAATTTGAACTAAAAAATACACACCTCCTGCAAACACAAAACAAACTAATAAATGGTTTGGGTAGGCTGACTACTTTGTCAGTATTATCTGGGGTTTTTCTTTTCATATTACATAAAATCATATGCAAAATATTAGTAATTATACTTACACTTTAAACCTGTTTAGGAAAGCAATGAATAAGAAAAAAAGAGAAAGTTCCATGAGAAATACTGTATTCATAATATTTTAACATCTGATTTATTCTAAATTATGAATAATCTATTGGTTAAACTCATAATGACACAGACAATGACATAGTAGGGAAATTAAGTATTTCAATTCAGAAAGTGAAAATGGTGAGCACTTTATTATTACTGTCGCAGACCTACAAGCTGTTAAAACATTCATTTCAGGAAAACAAAGAAATGAACTAAATAGAATATGAAAAACTGGATTAAAACATGCATATGTGAATTTCAACCCTGATAGAAAAATAGAATTTTAAAGATGATCTGATCTTTATAATTGGTTTCTTGGTTTACTGCACTTGAGGAATATTAAAAGAATGGAGACAGGCAGCAAGACTTGATTATACTCCTGGCCTCACTTTGAAGCAGAAGCTAGAACTGGGAGTTGCAACTCCTGGGTAATGAATTTATGACACGTTTCCCACATTTGCCTCTTAGTTTTCCATGCATAGCAAATTTCAAAGACACATCTTAATATGAAAGAATAACCAGTCTCTCCAATTTATTTACAAGCAGCCTATGAAGGTACAAAAGCTAGGTTTTTAAATATTAAAGTTTTATTTTGAAACAAGAGCAGTGGAAAATGCATTTTGTTTACTTCTGTTGATCTATAAAATGGAGTAACTAAATTCATTCATAGAGTGCCAAGCTGATTACTGAACTAAAAATAATTAAATAATGCATCTTTAGTGTTTAAATATTAAACATTTTACTTTTTAAATTAAAATTCAGACCACTGAGTATAATATCCAGGGTGCTTCAGTTTTGATCACTGCCTTGTGTGCCAAATATAAGAAGTTTTCTCATTGATTTTAATGCTAGCGGGATATGATAAAGCTCCTTTGGGAAATAGTTGAGTAAAAAAGAATAATTGTAATACAGATTATATTTACCAGGACAATATTTGCTTGATGGCTTAATAACCTAAACAATTTTATCCAGTGTTAAGTTTGTTCATAGGCTTTAGGTTTGGCATATCAATTGATTAAGCACAGACTGAATTCCAATATATTGTACTAAATGTTATATTTGCAACTTTACATTCCTTTTGTGACAAAAATTTTCCTATAGAATTTTAATGCAGAGCATGCTTTGGAACTTTCAGGCTGGAATTATCTTATTTAATTTAAAATTATCAGTGTTAGAGAAAAAAGATTAAAGTTTAAGAATATATAAGGACTATTTTAGTACCTTCCTTGCAGGTATATTAAATGATGAGTAGCTGTTCTACCATTATTTACCATTTGTTGTGTCAAGTAATTAATATTATTTATGATTCCAAGCTGATACTTATTTTCATTTTGTGAATTGAAACCCTCAAAGCTACCCTAATCTATTCCATAATTTTTTTCACCAATCCTTGTCAGTAGGGATATACTTAAAATATAAAGCCCTCTATAAAGGGTTCCCCATGCCTAGTATCAAATAAAGAACAGCTTAGCTTGCTAGACTATTTTCTTTTTGTTTGTTTTGTTATGTTTTTATTTTTTTTAAAGTATAGTTGATTTATAGTGACGTGCCAATTTCTGCTAGAGCAGAGTGACCCAGTCATATATATACATATGTATATAATATATATTCTTTTTCTTGTATTATCTCCCATCATGTTCTAACCCAAGAGATTGGATATAGTTCCTTGTTCTATACAGTAAGACATCATAGCTTACTCTTTTAAATATAGATGTTTAAATTAGCTAAAAATTATTTGACTACTTTGAAGCCTAAACAGGAAAAATACAGATATTTTAAATGGAATATAGGAACCAGAACAACGTAAAGACTGTATAGCCAAAACAGGCTGTTAAATGTTACAGTATAGACTATAACAAGGCTACCAAAGAAAAAAGAAACCATGTGGAAAATACAAGTTTTAAATGATTTTGCAAACATTGTGATCATCCGCACAGAGGTCAGTTTAATAATATGAATAAAAATGTATCATGGCAATGTAGTTAGGCTATAGACCTTCCTTTGGAACTGGGGTAACTGCATATAACATTCCACTGCCTTTGCCCCAGGATACCTACTACCTTCTCCCCCAAAGATCTCAGCCTGATGAAGAGCATAAACAAAGCTGCAGTTGGTAACCTAATATTCCTATAGGATAAGAATATAATAGGGGCACCGGAACTCTGAGCAATCTGTAAAAAATGTACTGAAAGTCTGTATTATTTTCCCTTAAAGAAGGTCATTTGGTAGAAGAAAAATATAGCACTCCTAGAATGGCTGCGCTATTTGTATTTGACAACTACAAAGCCATTTTTTCCAGAGACAGTTTTTCGATAATACCTTCTTGAGGAACTATCCATGTTCAGCATGTATGAATACTTACTGTCTGTAGCTGACCAAAACTACCAAGATGGCCGGAATACAGCAGAGGATGATGATGAAGGCCAGAGCCAGCAAGGCCCCTTCTGTATAGCCTAGACTTTCTCCTCGTTTTTTAATGCTGGTCACTGCCTCTGGAGTCCGGATCTCCAAGATGCGTCCTCCTTCTCCATAATACGGCTGAAAGTCTTTATTGATATCCAGTAGTTTGCCATCCAAAAATCTTTATTGTTTGATAAACAGTAAAATCAGTGATATTAACAGTGAAAGGTCTTTTTTAAACAAAACATTTTTGTAGTATCTTTCAACATTTTCTTTAATTATAGCACAAATATGAGAAATCTTTCTATGTATAAGAAAAGCATATATAAAAAGCAAGAGTGAGCAATAAATAACACCTCTATATACACATATCAAAGATATTAATTACAATGACTTACTTAACATGCTTACACTTAGGGAGAGTAATTATCGATGTCATTGAACTTTATATCACTATGTTGGAATTATTTACATTATTAAGTTATTCGGGGGAATAAAATATAATATTCTAAATTATATGGCATAATTTAAAAATACATTCCTGCATTTTATCCTCCAGTTCTGAGAATAATTCTATAAAATAGAACCATAATACTGATTTACTGTAGACCACAAAGCTACACAGTTGTGGAAACAGATCTAAGATACCAGGCCAAGCCTTCAAAGTATATATTGTGTTTCACCACACCACTCAAATGTCAACACTCTCAAATCTCAAACCAAAACACTTTTATGGGGCAAAGAGTGAACAAATTAAGCTTTTCTTTTTCTTCCTAGAAAGAGAAAACTAAAACTAAATAAATGATGCAGGTAGTAAATCAGTGTAGTCAGGATGGCAAGAATTGGTGGTCACCTTCAATCAGTACTTCCTGCAAAACCTTTCTCTAAATAATGCAATTCCAACTATGGGCATTGTATTGGGGACGAGACTTGAGGATAATTTTTACTTAATTTTATTAGTTTGAACAATTTCATTACATATTTTAGGCTGTAATTAGCAGGCATTTTTTTTAATTCCCCAGGAACATTTTAAAGATCCCTTTCAAATCCTAAAATATTGATACAACATTTGTTCTTAATACCACAAAGCCACAATATGTCTTAGGTGTTTTTATCTTTTAGAATTTTTTAAGGCTTTTGTCTATGAAGGTGAAATGTCTTACCATAAAAGATTGAAAAACACAAAATAGTTCAATAGGCAAAATTATTCAAAAGCCCAAAATGCAAAGATAACCACCTTAACATTTTAGTGTAATCAAGTCTATTCTTTTTTGTTTTTTGCTATTAATAAAATATTTTATATATGTGTAATTACATGGCATATTTGAAGTGAAATATAATTTTAGAAATATATCTTAACATAACATACCATACTTATGCTGAAAATGTGGAACAAAGAAATATGAAAGAAAAAACTAAGATGGCTCAAAATTTCATCATTAAATGATAACCGAAGAATGCCATACCGGGGTATTTTACAGGCTATTTCATACCTTTTGACATTATTCTGATTTTCTTAGTGATTATGCTGACTTTAAATCTAGTCAAATGCACTGTTCATAGGTTCCATGCAGAAAAAATAGAGATGCCTGATATCAGGTATGAATTTCACTTGATAGTTTATGTCTTCCAAAATAAGAAACTAATAGCTCATATTATTCAGCTTTAAAGCTATATATTTTTATTCGAGCTTTCATGCTATCACATAAGGCAGTTTTCTTTTTTACAAATGTGCTTTTGTGGATGAAAAATATAATTTTTATCAATTTTCCTAGGCCATTTTCAAATATGTTAAGAAATACAATAAAGGCTTATCCATTGTTCCAAGTACTAGATTAGAAAAGAATAGTAAAACATCTGTTTAAATTATTTATATGATAAAGTAAGAAATTCCAAGTGAAGTACACATTAAGGGTTCTGTCAGAAGAAATATATCATTAGAAAATGGGAAGGATCTGAAGTAGAGGAAAATCACTAATTGCAGGGAAAAACTACCCCTATCAGGTGGGATGCACAGATCAGAATTCTTTTGGATGCTGTTTGATATCCAGGTCACATAAAGGAAGATGTACTAGTCTTTGATATTATAATAACTCCTTTTTTAGATTTTTTTTATTTCTCAACGTAGGTAATCATAAGTAATTGTTTACTAGAAGAGCTGATTGCTTTTGAATCCATAACTCACTCTTTTTTGCTGATTTTTTTTTGCTGCGTATATGCAAAACGACTTGCCCAGGCAAAAACTGAGTCATAATGTTTTTCCTGAAAACCTTGTGGAATTCATTTTCTTGATTTTTGGCATTTTATCATGCAGATGGGATGTTTTAGGCTTATCTAATTTTTGTTCCTTTATAATTAAGTCATTTTAATTTTTCTTTGATAATTTTAAAAGATGCTTTTTTTGGCCACTCCACAACATATGCAGTAACTGGGCCAGGGATCAGATCCAAGCTGCAGTTGCAACCTAAACCATAGCTGAGGCAACACAGGCTCCTTAACCCATTGTGCCAGGCTGGATATAAAACATGCATCTCAGTACTTCCAAGATGCTGTCAATCCCATCGCACCACAGTGGGAAACCCACTCAGGTACTTTTTGAGGACACATGACAACATTTTCATTGACTTTGCCTGTAACATAATTAAATCTTTTAATTTTATTTTCAGGTTTTGTTTCTGTGATAAATACTACAATTTGTACCTCAGAGATACATTCAATTGTCAGGTTGTATCTTAATTATTCTCTAATACATTTTGCCCTCTCATGATTTTTTTTTCTTTAATATGCTTTGAGTTTTTTATGTTTATTTTGCCAACTTATTTTTTATATGCTTTTTCATTCCAGGCAAGGTTGAATCTAGACAGTCAATGAATTTTTAGGACTAACAACTCTAGTGTCTCTTAACATCCATGTCAGTCAAGGATGAAATCTATTTAGTCTTCCCGGGAATGGGCACTAACCCATACCGAGTCAATGTGAGCAGAGGAAAGACATAGTCCAAATTCCCTGAGGGAAAAGCACTTCATCAAAGCACATCACTGTGTTGGAGAGGGTCAGGTCTCTATTCTTTCTCTTTTTTTTTTTGAGGGCTGCACTCACGGCATCTGGAATTTCCCAGGCTAGGAGTTGAATCAAAGCTGTAGCTGCTGGCCTACGCCACAGCCACAGCAACGTGGGATCCTTAACCCACCGAGCAAGGCCAGGGATCAAATCCACATCCTCATGGTCCTCATGGATACTTACTAGTTGATTTGTTACTGGTGAGCCATGATGGGAACTCCAGTTCTCACTATTCTTTTGTGGGACGCTGTTTAATAGAACAAGGATGGATTCAGGGCATGTAAAACGTACACCGTTTGTTCTGTATGGTCTTGTCTTCTACTGCAAATGTTAAATTTGTCTTCCATTGGTGTCTATAAGAATATTTCCAGAGATTTGTCTACTTCTGAGTCATCAGGTTATTATTTCCTTTATTTTGCTTTTCAGTATTTATGGCTGATCCCATTTTTCCCCTTGCTTACTTTTTTTAAAAAGGAGATAAAGCTGTCATACTCAACATCAATGAAGAAATGTGATTTTTCTCTTTATTCTCATCCACAGTCTACTTAGTTGCTGGTTAAAATCCTTCTTAAATCTAAGAGTGAGGTGAGCAGATGCCTTGCTACTACATAGCCAACTTTAAATGATTATAGCTCTGTTTTGCTGAGAGGAGATGCATGCCCTCTGATTCACTCAGCTGATGGAGCAGACACAAACCTCAATCCCTGCCTTCATTTACTTGTGTGGAGCACAACTTTCAAGTACAATGTGAAGCTACTCCACCTTGCATTTTACTTTGATGACTTCAGTGTTGCAATGTACATACGTGTGTAGAAATAAAGGGGAGAGTGAGGAGGAGAATGTACTCTGTACGTCACAAAATCCCACACCTCAAATACGGAGGGGCAACTGCCTATTTCCCTGGTCAGTAAGCAATGTGGAGCTCTGAAATAGGTTTACAGAGTGAGCAATGGTTAATACATCTGCCTACACCCATTCCACTTGGATAAGGTTGTTCTGCTTAATAAAGAAAATCAGGGATGAATCAGTATTTCCTCTATACACTTCCAGAATGATTTTAACTAATTCTAATATTTAGTTTTCCAATTATTTGAATTTTCAGTATTTTGAAATACTGGACTTAGGAATTTGAAAGTTTTATCAAGGCTTGGTAGTTAGATTCATTTTAAAGTATGTGTGTTTTGAATTATTGTATTTTTAAATGCAGTGTGTAGAATATACCAGCTTTCAGTACTTTTGTCTTTATCTCACCTTTACCTGATAGATATACTAATGTAAGGAGGCTGGACAATAAGAAAAGTATATAAGCCAAAATTTTACCTGCATCTTTTAAAATTTGTTTTATTTAAAAAAATATGTTCTGTTCCTGTTCAGTATACCGAAAGCCACAAGAAAATGAGGCACCCACCCTAATGATAGAAAAGTCATATAGCATTAAAATCATATATATATATGTATATACATATATATACATTATTTTTTTTTTTTTGCAGGCAAAAGGCCAAATTTCAAATAATGATCATTTCCTCCAACAGTAGGGTGAGACCATGTGTTGTTTCACCTTTCTCAGAACAGGGTAAAAGTCGCTGCCATAAATGCAAATAAAATAAATCAGCTAAATTTTTAATGAGTGCTTAGAAGCTAAGTGTGTATCAGCACGTATGGTTAAAATAAGTGTCTCACAAACACAAGTAGGGATTTGCACTTACTCGCAAACACTTCCATGGACCTCCATAAGATAGACTGGGGACAGGGCAGGAGACCGGGATAAAGGAAGTACTCCAGCTAAGGCTGGGGCATTGAAATCCCTAGACCTATATCTCATACAAAGCAAGAGCTATAGAGAGAGGGAGGAAGTGCACTCATCCCTAGGGCTCAGTTAAAGTCCACTGCTTTGGCAGAAGAGTTGTGAACAAAATCCACTATAGCTGAGGGAGGAAAAGGAGCTCTTGGGCTAGGACCTTGCAGAAGTACAAAGTAGACATCTATGACTGGTTGGGGAGGGGCAGGGGACTCTCTTACACCAAAGAACCTCCACAAATATGTAGCAGAGTACGGATGCCGTGGAAAGACAGGGAAGGAAAGCTGAGAAAGCCCCATCCCAAGTCCTTGGCACACGGGCTAGAGAAGAAAAACAGAGACAGCCCACCCCAGAACCTCCCACTGTCTCATCCCCACCCCCCACCATAAGAGAAGAACCACGCAACAGGCAGGAGCAGTTTACCACATCAAGAGACTTAAGAGAATGGAGAGAAACCCCTTCTGTGTCACAGGCATTCAGGGTCTGCTGACTAATAAAGAAAGCAATAGAAACAAACACCGAGATAACCCAGACACGGGCACTATCACATAGGGACTTTGATACAACTCTGATTAATACTTTACAGGATCTAGCATAAGGAGGAAAAACATGCTTGAAATAATGGAGAAATTCAATAAAGTGATAGAAACTGTAAGAACCCAGTGGAAATGCAAGGTTTTTAAGAAAATGTATAAAAATAAAGGATTCTTTCAATAAGTTTATCAGTAGGCTATCACAGATGAGTCAGTGAACTTGAAAACAGGGCAACAAATGATCTAAACTCAAACACAAAGAGATAAGAGATGGGGGTGGGGAGAAGAACAAGAACAAAGTATCTAAAACCTATGGGAAAAAAAAAAAAACAACAAATTTTAATTGGACATCCAGAAAAGGAATTAAGAGAAAATAGGGTATAAGAAATATTTGAAGGTATATTGTCTAAGATATTCCAGAAATGAAAACAACCCCCCCCAAAAAAATGCAGATTAAAGAAGCTCAGAGAACCACAAGAAGAATAAAAGCAAGGTAAAAGTAATATAAACTTATGGCAGAAAATCTATGCAATTCAGACAACCAAGCATAAGAAAAATCAAAACATTCTTAATCTTGTGAAACAAAATATGTAATTGAGACATTAAATTCCAGTCTTCTCTATGCATGTATAAGATCTTAGAAGTTTTTGATACAGTTAAATCAAATTTTAAAACTCACAGTGAACTCTTTGGAGGAAATGTCTTTTTTTTGTTTCTTTCTAGTTTTTTGGCCTGAAAATTCTAATATTCTCAGAATCTTAGATTTTAGCATAAGGAGAAATTGAAAGACTAGTCCTATTTCCATTGGTCTGGGCATTATGTAACAATCTCAATATTCTATTATATTTGTTCAGTGTTAAAAATAAATTTTCAATAACTTTCATAATTTCAGAATAGATAATAATATAGTAATATCTGTGCAATATCAGCCTTGAATTATGAAATATCTCTATATAATTTCATTATAAAATATTCCAAGGGTTTAAATTAGCTACTATTTCAAGTTGAAGACTGCTAAAGCAAAATTTTAATACTTCACAGCTCTTTTATCTTCTCCTCAATATAAAAATTTTTTGACTTATAGTTATTCTATTGTTTTTCCTTTCCTTCCTTGCTATAATAGTTATTCAACTGAATTTAGAGCTCTACTCTTCACAGTATAATCTAGGTTTGGGAAAACTTTAGCATGAAGAATGTTTATCATGTACATCAAAGTATCAGTTGAAACCAAATTGGCTTAAGTTCCCAAATCTTTTTATCTTTAAAATGTTTACAAGTACAATTCAAATTATAGTCATCATTATTTTATTCTTTAAAGCCAAGCTATTAGCCAAAAGAAAATAGATATTTTTATCTTTATTTTATTTTTCTTTAATTAATTTTTTTTTGTTTTTTTAGGGCCACGGGTGTGGCATATGGAAATTCCCCAGCTAGGGTTCAAATCAGAGTTACAACTGTTCTACTATACCACAACCACAGCAATGCCAGATCCTAGCCACCTCTGCAACCTGCACCACAACTTGCGGCAATGCTGGATCCTTAACCCACTGAGCAAGGCCAGGGCTCAAGCCCGCATCCTCATGGATACTAGTCAGGTTTGTTTCCCCTGAGTCACAACGGGAATAGAAAATAGATATTTTTATATTTAGGAAAAAATCTTAAATTCTAACAATCTGTCATCATATTTAAAAATAAAACGAATGTATATAAAAACACAGAATGAAGATTTAAATAAATATTAGTAATGACAGCTAATAGAATATATAAATTACTTTTAATGTATGCTTTATTTTTTAGATTAATAAAGTAGGCAAACATTGGCTTTGTAGACCTAAATGCTGCCTCATTTGGATAGTGATTCTAAAGTCTCAGAGGAAGCATTGCTTCAGTCATGTTTTCGTCACAATGATTAATGTACTATCTTGCTTATGGCCTAAATATCTATTACATACAAACTGATTATATTATTTAGTTATTAATACTTAATAACTACGGATTTTTAAAAAATTAAGTTGATATTATGTCACTATTTTATCATTGCTAAAATAGGAGTAGTGAAATTTTATCAGACATAAAGTAAAACTAAATTCAGATTGTATGTTTTACTAAATAAATGGGTAAAGAGATGTTTACTAAATGAAATCATGTACCCACATATGGATGTATATGTAAATTTGTGTATGCATATATTTATTTATATGCTGTTTATTACACATATAGACAAGAGAAACTAAATTCTTAAATAACAGATTTTTATACATACATAGTCTAAAAATTTAGAATATATATATGACTATATATCAATAAGTATTTTTGCTAAAAAAACATTTTACTTTAGCTAAGAATTGCATGCCAAGAACATTTTGGACACTAGGTGTCACTAGAATAAAGGAGAAACTAACAACAACAACAACAACAAAAAAGCTGTACTAGAATAACTTCCAGAGAATATGCAGCAGCATTTTAAGATTCTGTATTTTCTTTATTTTTAGAATTAATACCTCAAATATTCAAATTCATACCAAGATGAAATATCACATAGGGGATGAACTTAGGTGGAAGTCATTATTCCCTCTGTTCTCCCATCCCCAAGTCAAGGAAAAATATCAGATATTAATTTTTGCTGATTCAATAAAACCTTGAAGAACACTAGGCTTGTTCTTAAAATTCAAGCCTACTGAGGGAGTTGCAGTTGTGGTGCAGTGGAAATGAATCTGACCAGTCATGAGGATGCAGGTTTGATCCCTGGCCTTGCCTAGTAGGTTAAGGATCCGGTGTTGCTGTGAGCTGTGGTGTAGGTCCCGGATGCGGTCCGGATCCCGCATTGCTGTGGCTGTGGCTTAGGCCTGCAGGTGTAGCTCCAATCCGACCCCTGGGAACTTCTATATGCCTCAGCTGTGGACCTAAAAAAAAAAAAATTCAAGCCTAGTCACATCATTGTAGGCAAATTGCCACTTTAAGAAGGAATCCACGGAATTCCTTTCATGGCTCAGTGGTTAAGGAATCCAACTAGAAACCATGAGGTTGCGGGTTCGATCCCCAGCCTTGCTCAGTGGGTTAAGGACCCGGCGTTGCAGTGAGCTGTGGTGTGGACTGCAGATGGGGCTCGGATCCTGCGTTGCTGTGGCTGTGGCGAAGGCCGGCAACTACAGCTCCTGTTAGACCCCTAGCCTGGGAACCTCCATATGCCGCGGGCGCGGCCCAAATAAGGCAAAAAGACAAAAAAAAAAAAAAGAGAGAGAGAATCCATGCTTTCCTTTCAAATAGCCAGGGTCCTAGAGTAAAAGTGGGAGCAGATGCAAGGTGAACTCAATGAACTGCTCCCTGTTAAGTATAATGGATCGTCTGATATCTCAAGAATGATTCTCTGAAGTCATTTTATCTTACACAAAATTCTAGACCTGAGCACCCTAGGCACTGTTTTTAGTGTTTTTCTTTGTTTGCTTGCTTACACTTCACTTTCAAGAACAGTTTTGTTGGTTTTAAACTCTAAGTACCTAAAACTATGGATGATACTTTAACCAGAGAACTATTACAGACAATAAAAGTACTTACTTAAAAAGCTCATTTCTGTCAATGGCTCTGTTGGTTTGGGGGTCAATTGCATAGACAGTCAAGTCACACTTGGTGTAATCTTCTAGAGAAAAGGCATCGCCGTGCCGGCGAGCACCGATGGACTCCACCACAACCTTGGCACCAGGAATTTGCTCCTGAACATAACGATCCAAAATCCTATAAATCAAAGTACAAACATGACATTCTGATGCGCTCAGTGGGGGAAAAAAATCACCTTCAATATGAAATGACATTTAGTAAATGAAAAATGATGACAGCCTGGTTTTCGCTAATATTTATGGAATATGAACCCTTGAAAAATTTTCTCTGTATATTTAGAGCATTTAACTCCCAGTGATGCTGGAAGCTGAAAGAGGTCATCAACCATGTCCTACTTAAGTCTAGAGTTTAAAAATTTATGATACCATTAGAGACTTTACATGGCTCATGAGAAATGCCAACTATGTTGTACAAATAAAACTGTCTTTGCTTTATAGGAGCTGTGGGGTCATTAGAACCCTTGAGTTCACATGGTTGATGTTATAAATGACAACTTCCACCATATTTTGTGATACAAGGCACATGGCTGTATGCCAAAGTGCAAGAGTAGGATACCTGTTTTCCTAAGTGCATAAGGACCCTCACAGCATTACAGCAGTGGGAGAATGCAGGGATATTCTGCATTGCCAGATTTACCAGGTTAAGATAAAAATACTGCATGAAAATCTCAGCAGCTACTTAGGTGAATTCAAACAACTAGAAGATACATGATCTAATATAGAATACATAATATTCAATAAAAAAGACAGTAATAATGTCAACAACCTGCAGTTAATTTACTATAAAGTACAATTTTTTTTTCAAATTGGATAACTTGATTTTAATTGAAAGTACAAATTGTTGCCAAATAACTATTTGTTATTATCTATATTGCTACAAATGGCAATGTCCTTAATGTTCTTTTCCTTATTAAAAACTTAACTTTAGGAGTTCCCGTTGTGGCTCAGTGGTTAACTAATCCGACTAGGAACCATGAGGTTGCGGATTCGATCCCTGGTCTTGTTCAGTGGGTTAAGGATCCAGCGTTGCTATGAGCTGTGGTGCAGATGCGGCTCGGATCCCGCGCTGCTGTGGCATAGGCTGGCAGCTACAGCTCTGATTAGACCCCTAGCCTGGGAACCTCCATATGCCGTGAGTGCGGCCCTAAAAAAGACAAAAAAAACCCCACAAAAAAACCCTTAACTTTATATTATGACTCTTTAAAGATTAACTTAACAGTGCATATTATTAAATATTTACAGACATCTATACGTAATGAATTAACTTTAATAACTGTACATGGCAAATATCTTAAAATTTTTCTATAGATTCAATGTTCCTTTTGGAATCCAAGCTGTAAGGCATTTTGAGGGAAGGGGGGGTAATATATTCTAAAGTCGTTTGATACCATAGGAAATAACTTTTACTTCAGATGCCAAAAGTGACTTCTTTTCTGCTCTATTAAAAAATAAAATTGTGGGTCTTAGAGTCTGGTATGTGCTTGGTTTGCCCTTGTTGAAAGAACTAGTGGGATACTAAATTTTAGAGGAAAGGGCTGTAACATTAGGCACAAGTCTGGTGTGCACAGCAGGGGATATGGTCAATGTAATCAGGTGTTTGCTTGTTTGCTTTTAAATTTGTATAGAGGAGCACAGTTGAAGTCTCTCTAATTGAAGAATTACTCATTCTTTTCCTTTTCTCTCCATCACTCCGTACCCACTGGTCTCTCTGCCTTACAGTATCTCTTCTGATGAGATCCTTGCTAAGGAATAAAGAGAAGAAGATGTGGAAAACAGAAGGGGGAGGGAATCCACTTGGCAATATCAGTTCATAGTTGAATGCTGCCTCCCAGGAAACTGAGGAGAATGGCTGTACTGGGACACATAGACTGTCTAATATCATTCAGCCTGTGTTTTAAAATTCTTTTCTTGAGAGACTTATGCTCACTTAATAAAAATAAGAAAAGCCTCGGAGTCAAACCACATTACTCTCTTGACATTTTGTAGGAGGCACAAACAATGATTAACCTAGCAGTGAAGAGTGCTGAGGTTTGGCTTCAGTTTTCCTTAACTTATCAACTGTATAACCTTTGACAAGCAATTTTCAGCTCTCAAGTTCTCGATTTCCTTAACTACAAAATGAGGAAATCATCCACACATGGGATTGTTGTGTGCATTATATGAACTGAAGTTTTTGCTCAAATCTTTACACAGTTTTTGGCACACAGTTACTGATCCATAGGATATGATTAGGGTTTATTAATTTGGCTTAAATGTTTTCATCAATAAGCTTCTAGTCTTTAACTCATCTGAGATATTTAATGAATTTCTGGAATTATTAAGAAAGCATATTTCTCACTAGTACTATTAGCTCAGATACCAAAAAAGAAACAAATGTGAATACCTTGTTAAATATGTTGTAGAAGGTGGCTATCTGTGCCAATACTGCACTTTAATAATTTCTAACAGCTACAATGTACTTACGTGTTGACTGAATATGTTCCAAGGAGATCCTTCACAGATGCACAGATATACATAGGCAATACAATACATATATATATATATATATATATATATATATATATAGTAAACTTGTTTATTCTTACAATAAAGTAACTTGCCTATTGAGCTTGTGTTTTTAATATTTCTGTGCAATATTGCACAGAATAGCTTGTCATTTGTGCCTAAAACTTTAGATGTGGAATAAAATATAACGGTTTTAATTCTTTCGTGGTATCAGGGAATCATAAATCAATGAAATCTAAAAATGAATTCCATCATTTAGAACATGTAACAAAGCAGTTTCTGTGAATTTTTGTTTTCTTAAACACTTAAAGATATTTTGGGATGAACTGTCTCATGAGAAAGAAAAATGTGTCCATATTTGAATTTCTTCCTTGTCTTTTCTAATAAACATATATAAAACTAAATTTAATTCTTTTAAAATATGAGCACTTTTGGTAAAAGTCAATCTTTCCACTTATCATCTGTAATATACCTAAGCATTTCTTCAATGTTCATCTGTCTCAATTACATATATATATTACATTATACTTATATATACATTATATATGTCATTACACATATACATATTACATTATATATGTTCGTCACATATAAATATATTATATATATATACATATATGCATACTATATATATAATTTATATATATGTTAAGATTTTCAACAAGAATGAATTTTTAGCCCCTAATCTTTGAATGTACATAGTTGCTTTTTAAAATTACCCTGACTGATATTTTTTTAAAATATAGCTCTCCAGTTACTTTGAATTGGCTCAGGTAAATATCAATATTTACATTTCCCTTAATTTATTTTTAATTTATTAATAGATTGAGTTGATTTACACATACAATTTAGAATCAGATGTCGTGAAAATTTATATCGTGTAATTTCATCAAGAACAAACACGCTTTCCAACCTACCAGCCTAAAGTATTTGCATGCTACGAGGTCACTGTCAAATTATGATATGTGATATTTTGTTTAAAGCCTTTAATTAATAAGAAAGTTGTATAATTTATATATGTATACATATGCACATAGAGATATATAACATTGTTTATCAATCTGTAATATCTGTACCATACACATATACTGTATCAAGGGAGATGTCTGTAATGGTGTTTATATAATGTTAATAGTGCCCCAAATCTAAATTCTTGGAAGCAATATGTCAGTTGCTTCAAATATGTGTCAGTTCATGCAAAAATATACATATACCCCATGTTCATTGCAGCACTATTCACGATAGCCAAGACATGGAAACAACCTAAATGTCTATCAACAGATGAATGGATTAAGAAGATGTGGTGCATATATATAGTGAAATACCACTCAACCATAAAAAACTAATGCCATTTGCTGCAACATGGATGCAACTAGAGATTTTCAAACGAAGTGAAGTAAGAAAGAGAAAAACAAATACTATATGATATCACATATGGAATCTAAAATATGGCACAAATGAGTCATCTACAGAGCAAAAACAGACTCACAGACATGGAGAACAGACTTGTGTTTGTCAACGGAAGGGGGAGGGAATGGGATGGATGGGGAGGAGTTTGGGGTTGGTAGATGAAAACTATCACATTTGGAGTGGATGAGCAATGAGGTCCTATTGTATAGCACAGGAGACTATATCCAATCTCTTGGGGTAGAATATGATGGAAGATAGTAAGAGAAAAAGAATGTGTGTGTGTATTATGTGTGTGTGTATATATATATATATATATATACACACATATATGTATATATATATATATATGCATGACTGGGTCACTATACTGTACAGCAGAAATTGATACAATATTGTAAATCAACTATAATAAAAATTTAAAAAAGTAAATAAAATATGGAGTTCCCATAATGGCTCAGAGGAGTAGAATCCAACTAGGAACCACGAGGTAGTGGGTATGATCCCTGGCCTCGCTCAGTGGGTTAAGGATCCGTTGCTGCCATGAGCTGTGGTGTAGGTCGCAGATGTAGCTCGGATTCTGCGTTGCTGTGGCTGTGGCATAGGCTAGCAGCTGTAGCTCCAATTAGACCCCTAACCTGGGAACCTCCATGTGCTGCAGGTGCAGCCCTAAAAAGCAAAAAAAAAAAAAAAAAAAAATTAAGTAAAATAGAAGTAGTACAATTGAATATGGCAGTATAGTACTTGATTATGGCAACATTTCTTAAAGCAAAAAACTGATCTAAGAAACAAATACAGTGCAAATGAATTTATATAATTGTTAAATAAAAATTAAATTTTCATTTAGGATTTATTGTTCTACTTCAGTTAAAAGATCTGTAACATACACATAACATTTAGTAATATGTTATAATGTGATCTTTAGACAAAGTTTCAAAAACTCTAAGCAAATACATCAATATAATTGACATATACATTTATTACATGTATACATACATATATTTATATATAAATATGTGTTTATGTTATGTTTTGTAACACATGTTTATATGTAAATACATGTATATATAACATGTTTTACTCTACTGGCACATGATAACTAATAAGTTAAAATTTAAACTAGTTTCTAATTTAAAGTAATCTAAATAGGTTTCTTAATATAAACCTTGAAAGGCATAATTAACTAAAACTTTTTCTACACAAAAGCCTTTTTTTTAAATCACAAACTAAGGGTACCAATAAAAAACTGGTTCAGTTAACTAATTTATTATCAAACCAAGTTATTTTAGGTTGAGGCCCCTAAGTTTTAATTTACAACATTATTTTATCTAGTTACCTGTATGCATATTTTCAATTAGTTTCAACCAGAAATTGCATTATAAAAAATTAAGTGTACTGAAATAGTTTTAAAACAAAAACTGAAATAAATTAAAACTAAAGGTAATATTTTTATAACTATTACCTTTACTGAAATAGTTTTATAACTAAAACAAATATTTGCTTATGGCTGATTTAACTTTTATTATTTTCATACCAAAAATATTACATCAGACATTTTCTTAATTACCCATCTGTGTGAATAAGCCAAGCTTAAATTACTATTTGATGAGTATTTCTGGCATTGTTTGCTAGAACACCTCACTCTCAAGAAAAAAATGGGTTGTATTTTTAATTAGGTTTGCCTTCTAAGAACCATTACACAGAGGGAGTGGTTATGAACCCATCCTGCTGCTGGCCCATAGATATAGGTTCAAATTAAACTTCCACCACTGGCTGTTTGTGTCTTTGTGGAAATTACTCAACCTCTCAAATTTTAGGGGACTCATCTGTACACTGGGGAAAGTGATCCTATCTATCTCAAAAGTCTCTGTGAGAAATTAACTAGATAACTCCCATTAAGTGCCCCAAACCCAACAAATAAAAAGTACACCACAAATGTTAGATATTTGCTGTAGTGGTTGTAGAAACTCCTAGATCATGATTGTAAACCCTACTTAGCCTTCTGGTGAAGTAAATGGTTTATATTTAACTAGTAACCTAGGGAGCTCCACTCCAGGTACCTGTCAATATTTTCTCCAAATCCTGGCTAAAAAAATCAATAGCCAATGCAGATGTCCAGAAGGATATGCAATACAGCACAGGCTTGCCTAATATTCTGAACTTATCTCCTCTGTTAACACAGACCTGTGGAGACTACCCAGACCGTATCTTCAGCAATGTTCGGCTTTCCATGCAGCGTTTTCTTCATGACCTTAGGAGGTAGCCTCTCTATGATGTCCTACAGTATAAAAACATTTTCCTCCAATCTAGAATTTCACTCAGACATAGTTCTGCCTTTCCATCAGAAGCGCTTTGGTATTTTGAGTTTTTTAACTGACATATTTTTGTTTATTTTCTTGTTTTTTTTCACTTTGGCCTTAGAATGATGAATACCAAGTTTGTTTACCACTCTTTAGTGACTCTGCAGGACTTTGTAGCTTCTCTGTTACTAGTCTCAGTTTGACTCCTTCTGTAATTTCTATTCTGTTTGCTGTACTTTTATGACCCATGTAAAATATATTTTGCCTTGCTTCGTTGTATGAATTATTATAAGCTGCCTTAAGTTCTTGAATAATGTTGAACGCTAAAAAAGTAGCCTCTATTATAACTTAGACTTAAGTGAAAGTATCTAAAAGTTTGTATTGCTGCTGATACAAATGGAATTTTCATACAAACACATGGTTGAAGTTATTTCTTGTGTTAAAAAAAAAAAAAAAACAGCATCACAGAAAGGTAAACTGTGTAGAAGCTGGAGGAAGTGAAGAGAAGAACTACAAATACGATTAAGAGAACAGAGGAACAGGCTCCTGTTGATTGGCTATCTGAATTGAGTGCCTGCACAAGCAAACAATACATTTACCTTGTATCATAGGTGGGACTAATTATAAAAAATAAGATATTCTACTTGGCCAAACTTCTGGATCATAAAATATAAAAGAATATGACAGAAAGAAGAAGTTGGAAAGAAATAAATGCCCACTACATATTTTGGAAATCTTTAGAAAGCAGCTATAATTCAAATGTTTTAATGGAACCATATATCATGCACTTACTTTTGTCTTGCAACTGCTTTCTAGTATTTTCTACTTGTAAGCAAAGCTTTGAAAAATAAATTGAACTAAATGGTATGTTACTTGGGAAAAGAGAAACAGAGATAACACTTTACCTTTCTCTGCTTCCCTCTTAGTTTCTCCAGTTGTGTTTCCAAATATTTTTTGATGAAAATATATTGAAGCAGAAAAATGCCTTTTTTCACAGTTTTTGTTAATGGATTTTACCTTTGGAATATGAGTGACCACTTTACCTCAAATTACAGCATAGAATATGCCTGTATAAGTTAATGTTTTCCTCTATGATATGTTAAAAATATTTATTCAAATTATTCTAAAATATATAGCACAAACCATAAGTTAAAATAAGAATATTACAGCCACTATACTGGCACCTTCATTATAACTGTTACTTGAGAATTAAATTTACTTGCATTTTCCACAATCTAGCTCAATCTATTCTTTAAGCTCACTATTTTGTTAAGTAGAATACTTGCTTCAACACTATATTTTTCATGTTTGTATTTTCCTTAAAGGGCAAAGACAATGTAAAAATGTCTCTATCTGTTCTAAAACTCAAAAATAGTGTTTTTAATTGGCCTTCCATTAAACTATATTTTCAATTAAGAAAGATTCTACTTATCTCTTCTTAAAAAAAATAGCAATTGCTCAACTATATCAAACCTCATTTTAAAATAAAAGTAAAATTAAAATGTCCTCAATGGAATTATGAAAAGTATTATTCTTGTTTGTTTATGGCTTTGTTTTCACTATTTCTGAAAAAAAGCAAAGAAAATAACAAAAATATTAACTCTGACAAAATCTGTTATCTAAATGTAGCAGCTAAATTACATTCTTTTTCTTTTTTATGTATATTGCTGAAAAAAATGAAAGGAGCAAAATTAAGTATTTTCTATGCCATACATATATATATCAGATGGCAAATATTAACTAGGAAAGCTGATTTATTATTCTTTCAAAATCATTTTTATTTCTCCCAATAGAAACTGGTCTAGTTTTGACTATAAACATTCAGATATTTGTTAATTTTTGAGAGTATGGTTAATTAATGAATGGTGAACATGTTCATTAAAATATGAAATACAGCTGTTGAAAGCAAACACATCAGCATACATGACTCTTTACTGAATCAATACAAGATGGAATCTTAAAAAAGGTAAAACTAGTTGACTAGTAATTTGCCTTTGGTTAATTCTGCAGTGTGCATGAGTAACAGTATCAGACATTGTTTTGTGCAAGTATAATTGCATTCACGCTACCTAAATTTTGTAAAGAACTATGACTTCTTATAACATAATGAATTGAAAGTAAATATTTCTTCTTGGAAAGATAGGAAGTTACTTCATCCTCTACCAAAATAAAGCCCAAAAGTAAGTATTTCAGAAGAATAGCACATGAAACCCTTTTATGTCAAAAGAATGACTCATTTAGGCTTTGAATAAATTCAAATCATATTTATCTTTTTTAAAAAAGAATCATCACTTCTAACTTGAATATTAAAAAGTAGGATTTCATTTTATATTGAGTATATGTTTTTATTTTTATGATTGTTTCAATTTATTTGACAGCTATTATATGCCTATTATAGAAAATGTTTTTTTCTTTCTTTTCCTTTTTTTTTATGTGGCCACACCTGTGGCATGCAGAAGTCCCTGGGCCAGGAACTGAAACTGAGCCATAGCAGTAACAGTAGATAGCAGTGATAATGCAGAATCCTTAAACTGCTAGGTCACCCATCAAGAAACTCAGGAAATAATTATTTTCAAAAGTTATGACATTGAAATGTCTATGCTTTATTACCTGATAAAATTAGATCACTTATGGTCATTCTCTGTTGATAACCTCTTCAAGTTAAACTACATCCTTGCATTAAATATACTTTAAAAATTTTGGCACATGATTGGGAATACAGCAATTCAATTTAGAACAGAGCAGATAAGAAAGACTCCACAACAAAATAAACCCTCAGTACAATAATAGATTTCAAATTTCCCAGCTCCCAGCTGGGCTTATCTTTTTTTTTTCCTTTTAACAGATTTTCATTGGTTTGATAGGATAGCACCATACTCAGTTCACATGGAATAAATGAGACAGAAGAAAATAATCTTAATATAGGGCTGAGAAAGTGGCTGTAGGGAGGAGATAATGGGATTTTAATCCATTACCAAGTTGGGAAATCAGCAGAATGATGGTGAAAGAGGGAGCTGACATCCAGGGCACTTATTGATGTGAATAAATGTAATCAAGTATTGTTAAATAAAATAAATCCTTTCCAAGACTACATTACCATTACTTTCACATGTATAATTTTAACAAATTCTTCAATGTTCAAGTATGGCAACATACTATTTTGTTTTTTTCATTTTCTCAGACCCAATACCCAAGAGTCATTACTGTTTCTTACCTTTTCTCATACATCCAATCCTTAAGAAGTTCTGTACTTTCAAAAATATACCCGTAACCTAATCCCTCCCTGTGTCCACCCCTACCACCCATCTAAACCACTTTGATCTCTCTCCTGGACTGCTGCTATAGACACATTAACCGGTTACCTGCTCTTCCAAACCACAGGATGTACAACACCAAGAGTGAACCCTATAGCAGGCTATAGATTTGGAGTGACTATGAGGTGTCAGTGTAGGTTCATTGATTGTAACAAACGTGCCACTCTGGTACAAGATGTGGCTAGTGAGAGAAGCTATGTGTGTGTGTGGCGGGGGGAAGTACATGGGAATGTTCAGTATCTTCTGCTCTGTTTTGCTCTGAGCACAAAACTGCTCTAAAAAATCAAGTCCGTTTTTTAAAGGAACCTAAAATTTTGTGCTTAAGAATCTAAGATTAAAAACATAAATTAGAAAAAATCTAGAAAAAGGAATCCTGCATGTGCCCACTATGCTTATTGCATGAGCAAATTTATATTTAATTCTATTAAAAGCAACACAAGATTGCCATCCTTATTCCAGTTTTGAAGATGAAAGAATGTGGCCCTCAGTGTTAAATATCTTTACCAGAGGTCATCCAATTATAGTAGGATTCAAACTTGTTTGTTTGAATCCATAATCTGAGCGTCACTACTAAACTACTAGACTAGAACATGTAAAAACTCTGGCATCCCTCTGCCTTACCCTATTGACTTTGGGTCACTAATATCATTTGTATAGAATGTCTATTATTCGCTGCATGTTCACAACTTCCAGTGTCCTAGATGTCTTCTATTATTTAGTTCTCACAACAATTCTATCATAGCAGTTTTATCAGCTCTGGTCAGCAAATGGTGAAACTGAATATGGGGAAGATTAAACTATTTGCCCAAGCTCGTGTTTCAAAAGCAATATTATATAAAGTCAAAGTTCCTTTCAGAATGATACATTTCTCTCAAGACTTGAAAGATGCCTGATTTTTCTCTTTCATATCTTCATATCCGTGTAAGAGTAATAAACCATATAACGGCTATGAACTTATATTTTTATGTTGCCACTTTTTTCAGTTTTCATAAGTGTTGTCTTACTATAAAGAAGAGGGCATCATGATTTTGCTGGTATAAAACTTTCAGTCATTAAAATGCATCAAATGCCTACTATATAACTGGAAATGCAGTGAAAAGTAGATTTTCTATCCCTATGAAGCTTAAATTGATACATAATATAAACATTAGATAATCCTTTGAACAAAAGCAAAACAAAGTTTTTTTTTTTTTTTTTTTTTTTTTTTTTGCCTTTTGTCATTTTATGGCCGCGGGTTTATGGCCGCACCCGCGGCATGTGGAAGTTCCCAGGCTAGGGGTCTAATCGGAGCTGTGGCCACTGGCCTGCGCCACAGCCACAGCAACGCAGGATCCGAGCCGCGTCTGCAACCTACACCACAGCTCACGGCAACGCCGGATTGTTAACCCACTGAGCAAGGCCAGGGACCGAACCCGCAACCTCATGGTTCCTAGTCGGATTCGTTAACCACTGCGCCACAACGGGAACTCCCAAAACAAAGTTTTAAAGGCTGAAAAGAGTGTCATCTCTTTTGGCTAGTGTAATCAGAGAAGGCCTGCTTTGATAGGTGACATTAAAGCAGCTAAAAGAAGGTTAGGCATAATTCTAATTTTAATCAGCTATTATTTTAATAAAGGTTAAGCATAGATAAATCACTTTTGCAGAAGTAAACATGACACTGTGTTATTTCTATTTCATGCTTAAATGCTGATAATCACCTCTTTCATATGACATTTTATGTGACCACCAAAGGTTCGATTTTGGAAAGCATCAAGAAACAATTGTTGGGGAGGACCAGAAAATGGCAGAATAGAAGGACTGGAGCTCAACTTCTCTCACAAAAAACAGAAGAACTACAACCAAATGCCAAGCAACCTTCAACCAACTGGACTATAAACTTCCAAAAAAGTAATTCTGCTCCAGAAGACAAAGAGGAGACCACATCAAGAGGTAGGAGGGGTGATTACACGATAGAAGCAACCTCATACCTCCCGGGTGGGAAGCCCCACAGACTGGAAAGTAACTGTATCACAGAGACTCAGCTACAGGACTGAGAGCTCTGAGCCCCACGTCAAAACCCCACACCGCGGGATTGGGCACAAGGAGAAAGAGCCCCCGGAGCATCTGGCATTGAAGGCCAGCAGGGCTTGTGTGCAGGAGCTCCACGGGACGGGGGGAAACAGAGACCCATTCTTGAAAGGCACACACAGACTTTCACATGCACTGGGTCTCAGGGCAAAGCAGTCTCCACAGGAATCCAGGTGGAACCTGATTGCAATACTTGGAGGATCTCCTGGGAAAACAGGGGTGACTGTGACTTGTTGTGGGAGAAGGGCATTGGAGGTGAAGCTCTCGGGGACATTCAGCAGCCTGCATTTCTCTGGAGGTTGCCATTTTTGGGAAAATCTGGTCCCTTCCATCAACACTGAGAAGCCCCAGGCCAAACAATAATCCAGGTGGGATCTCAGCCCCACCCATCAGTAAACAGGCTGCCTAAAGACCCATCAGGCACACAGCCAGCCTCTAATCTCATCCAGAGACAAAACCCCACCCATAAGAAGGAGAGGAATCAACCCCACCTACCAGCAGGCAGGCATCAGTCCCTCCCATCAGAAAGCCTACAGTAAGCCCCCTCCATACCAACTTTAGCCACAGGGGAGGCAAACACCTGAACTAAGAGAGGCTACAACTCTATTGTCAGCACGAAGGTCACCACACCAAAAACCTATAAAAATGAAAAGACAGAAAAGTATAACTCAGATAAGGGAGAAAGAGAAAAGCCCAGAAAAAAAGCTCAGTGATGAAGAGATTATCAGCCTCCCAGAAAGAGACTTTAGACTGTTGATGCTGAAGATGATGCAAGGCATTGGAAATAGACTGGAGGCAAAGATTGATAATTTAAAGGAAACACTGAGCAAAGAAATACAAGATGTCAAAATTAAATAAGAAGAGATGCAAAATACAATAACTGAAATAAAAAGTTCATTAGAAGCAGCCAACAGTAGAATACAGGAGGCAG
The DNA here is from genome assembly GCA_004024745.2 of Catagonus wagneri. NCBI lineage: Eukaryota > Metazoa > Chordata > Mammalia > Artiodactyla > Tayassuidae > Catagonus > Catagonus wagneri. Next base: position 8,971,888 of record PVHT020003785.1, read on the forward strand.
AAGAATGAATCAGTGAGGTGGAGGACAGATTAGTGGAAATCACTAATGCGGAAGAGAAAAGAAGTAAAAGATTGAAAGGAAATGAGCTGAGTCTCAGAGAACTCTGGGATAATGTTAAACGCACCAACATCCATATTATAGGGGTGCCAGAGGGAGAAGAGAGAGAGAAGGAGACAGAATAAATATTTGAGGAGATTATAGCCAAAAATTTTCCTAATATGGGAAAGGAACCACTCACTCAAATCCAGGAAGCGCAACGAGTACCATATAAAATAAACCCAAGGAGGAACACCCCGAGACACATATTAATCAAAATGACCAAAATTAAAGACAAAGAGAAAATATTGAAAGCAGCTAGGGAAAAGAAACAAATGACATACAAGGGAACCCCAATAAGGTTATCAGCAG
>PVHT020003785.1:8976823-9061156 GCA_004024745.2 Catagonus wagneri
GATACCACAAAAAAAGAAAATTACAGGCCAATCTCACTGATGAACATAGATGCAAAAATTCTCAACAAAATACTAGCCAACCGAATCCAACAATACATTAAAAGGATTGTACACCACGATCAAGTGGGATTTATCCCAGGGATGCAAGGATTCTTCAATATCCGCAAATCAATCAGTGTGATACACCATGTTAACAAACCAAAGAATAAAAACCATATGATCCTCTCCATAGACACAGAAAAAGCCTTTGACAAAATCCAACACCCATTTCTGATAAAAACCCTTCAGAAAGTTGGCATGGGGGAACCTACCTCAACATAATAAAGGCCATCTATGACAAACCCAGAGCTCACATCATTCTCAATGGTGAAAAGCTGAAAGAATTCCTGCTGAGATCAGGAACAAGACAGGGATGTCCACTCTCGCCACTACTATTCAACATAGTTCTGGAAGTCCTAGCTACAGCAACCAGAGAAGAAAAAGAAATAAAAGGAATCCAAATTGGAAAGGAAGAAGTCAAACTATCACTTTCTGCAGACGACATGATATTAAACCTAGAGAATCCTAAAGAGTACCAGAAAACTGTTAGAGCTCATCAATGAATTTGTGGCAAAGTTGCAGGATACAAAATTAATACGCAGAAATCAACTGCATTTCTATATACTAACAATGAATGCTCAGAAATAGAAATTAGAAAAGCAATCCCATTTACCATCGCATCAAAAAGAATCAAATACTTAGGAATAAACCTGCCCAAAGAGACAAAAGACCTGTACTCTGAAAATTATAGCTTATGAAAGAAATCAAGGATGACTTGAACAGGTGGAAAGACATACCATGCTCTTGGATTGGAAGAGTCAATATTATCAAAATGACTATACTACCCAAGGCAATCTACACATTCAGTGTAATCCCTATCAAATTACCAAGGACCTTTTTCACAGAACTAGAACAAAATAGTTTAAAGTTTGTTTGGAAACACAAAAATCCCAGAATAGCCAAAGACAGCCTGAAAAAGAAAAATGGAGCTGGAGGAATCAGGCTCCCTGACTTCAGACTCTACTACAAAGCTACAGTCATCAAAACTGTATGGTACTGGCACAGAAATATAGATCAGTGGAACAGGATAGAAGGCCCAGAATTAAATCCACACATCTAGAGTCAACTAATCTATGACAAAGGAGGCAAGAATATACATTGGACAAAAGACAGCCTCTTCAATAAGTGGTGTTGGGAAAACTGGACAGCCATATGTAAAAAAATGAAACTAGAGCACTTCCTAACACCATGCACAAAAATAAACTCAAAATGGATTAAAGATCTAGATATAAGACCAGATACTATAAAACTCTTAGAGGAAAACATAGGCCAAACACTCTCTGACATAAATGATAGCAACATCTTCTCAGATCCATCTGGCAGAGTAAGGACAATAAAAAGAGAAATAAACAAATGGGACTTAATTAAACTTCAAAGTTTCTGCACAGCAAAGGAAACTCTAAACAAAATGAAAAGACAACCCACAGAATGGGAGAAAATATTTGCAAATGATTCAACTGACAAGGGATTAATCTCCAAAATTTACAAACAGCTCCTACAGCTCAACACCAAAGAAACAAACAACCCAATCAAAAAATGGGCAGAGGATCTAGGAAGACAATTCTCCAAAGAAGACATGCAGATGGCAAATAAACACATGAAAAGATGTTCAACATCGCTCCTTATTAGAGAAATGCAAATCAAAACCACTATGAGGTACCACCTTACACCAGTCAGAATGGCCATCATCAAAAAGTCTACAGACAATAAGTGCTGGAGAGGGTGTGGAGAAAAAGGATCCCTATTACACTGTTGGTGGGAATGCAAATTGGTGCAGCCACTGTGGAAAACAGTATGGAGATTCCTCGGAAAACTCAAAATAGAATTACCATTTGATCCAGCAATCCCACTCCTGGGCATCTATCCAGAGGAAACTCAAAAAGACACATGTACTCCAGTGTTCATTGCAGCACTCTATGCAATAGCCAGGACATGGAAACAACCTAAATGCCCTTCAACAGAGGAGTGGATAGGGAAGATATGGTACATACACACAATGGAACATTACTCAGCCATTAAAAGGAACGAATTACCAACATTTATAGCAACATGGATGGACCTAGAAATTATCATGTGAAGTGAAACCAGTCAGCCAATTAGACAGCAACACCCAATGTTACTGCTTACATGTGGAAACTAAAAAGACACAATGTACTCACTTGCAGAACAGAGAATGACTCACAGACTTTGGAAAACCTTGGTTTTTCAAATAAGACAATCTGGGGGGTGTGGGGATGCACTGTGGGTTTTGGATACAAAATCTGTAAAATTGACTTGTGATGATTTATGTACACCTATAATTGAAATAAAATCCATTAAGAATTATAAAAAAAAATAAAGGAGTGGGGAGCACAAACTGAAGTGCTGGTCAGACCACCCACTGTATCAAGAAAAAAAAAAAAGAAACAATTGTTGCAAGGCACATATGCTTTTGTTATAGGAGAGTCACTTGTGTCTTAATCAGTGACTATTGTATTTTATTTGGCACATAATTACTAAAAGATTAGCTCTCTGACTACCTGAGGTTCTTCTGGCAACTTGGAAGTGTGAGCTACTTTGTTAGAAAGAGGTGAATTGACAGTAATTGGCATCTGTCAGCATTAACTCAATGGAATACAAGGAAAATACTACTGTAAAATTATTAAATGATGGAAGACTAGGTTGGGATAGTTAAGAGTAAAATAGTAAAGGCATTATAATAATTCTTGGTAACATTTAGAATGTCAGAGAACTGTGGATTCATAATCATGACTTTGAGTCAACAATACAGAACTGTTCAGCCATGTTTTGTGTACACTGTTCAAAAGGCAGAGGGGCACGGTATATGTGTTAAATAAAATGTGTTGTTTAAAATCAGTCAACTTAGTTTTTAAAAAGAATAAGCTTTAGCATCTAGACACACACTACTTGAGAAGCAGCATTCCCTGGCCTAGCTGCATTGCTGAGATAATAAGCTTTTTGAATCTGGGGCCACAAAATCAAGATGTATACTCAAATCATGAAGTTACGATTTATTTCTCATATGTAGCATTTTGAGGTTATGTTTACCCATCAATCTAAGCATTCTGAATAATAAGATTTTCTCAATCTAATTTTTATTCCTATTTGAAGATTCTCTTAGAATCTTCACATATTTCAAATGAAATTTCCTAGTTCAGTAAGAGTGAGCTGAATTATTTTTCAGAAGGTATTTTAAAATCTATATTTAATCTGAACATGGTGATGATTAAAATGACCTAATAAATAAAAGCTATAGCCATTTGAAAATAAATATATAGATAAGCAAAACAATTACTCTGTAAGATCTTCTATCTTTTTTTCCACTAGAGTAGGAGGTACATTAGAAACGATGACTTGCATATCCAGCTGATTGACCACGGAGACCTGAAAGAAGGAAAAATAGGATTCATGTGGCTCTTACCCATTAACATTCCTATTATCAAAAATAACATTTTTTTCTTCTGTACAATGCATTGACACGCTCTGTCCCAGTCAGAAATCCAGGGATAAAGGATATTTCTAACTACGCAATTTCTACTAGATGTGGGAGCAGGTTGAGAAGGACAGAATAGTTGTTTACTTAGAAGTGACAGAACCTTAAGTGACTTCAACTTTTGTTGGTTTTGTTTGCTTGTTTTCCTAGTTTTTACAAAAGTATAAGAGGTGTTTTTGTATGTTTTCTAATTGGGTTATTTAAGAGCACCCAGGAAAGTAGAAAACCCAGCTTCTAGGTTTTATAAACCCCAGAAGATGATTTTTTATTGTGACTGAGAATCTGGTATGAATAGTTAGAATAATTCACTCCATGTGATCACCATAGATAGAATTCATGTCTGCTTTAGCCAACTTTATGTTTGGGCAGATAGTATATACATACAAACTTACAGATGGATTGAAATAAGCTAATTTATTTGCTGCTTACGAATCCATTCTTTCACGTAATGTTTACAGAGTTCCTCCTATGTTCTTATTTAGAGAAATGTAAGAAAACCAATAGCATTTGTTCTCTGCTCACAATGTACCGCTTCCTGGTTTTCTCAATACTCTACAGGCTTTAACTCATATAATTCGAACAATCACCGTATCAGGTTATTCCAGTTTTTAAATATGAAAACTAATAAAAAAGAGACATGAATAATGGGTCCAATTAAGCACAAGCTCCAGAACATAAAATCTTTACTTTTATCCAATACAGACATAGAAAATGTAAAGTCAAATTATACACTGCCCTGCACATACATTACAAATGATTAAAATTGTGTAAATGTGCATGCACCAGGACCAGGAATTGAATACTCTGGATGAGGTATATTTAGCACTATATATCTTCATATAATTTATACTAAGGAGTAATTGTATTTTTTTTTCTGTCTTTTTGCCTTTTTTGGGCCGCACCCGCAGCATATGGAGGTTCCCAGGCTAGGTGTCTAACAGGAGCTGTAGCTGCCGGCCTTCGCCACAGCCACAGCAACGCGGGATCCGAGACACGTCTGCAACCTTCACCACAGCTCACGGCAACGCCGAATCCTTAACCCACTGAGCAAGGCCAGAGATTGAACCCGCAACCCCATGGTTCCTAGTCAGATTTGCTAACCACTGAGCCACGACGGGAACTCCCAGTAATTGTATTTTGATATAGGCTCCAAGTTCTGCCCATAGATGCCCTATCAGGAGTCACAAACTCAAATATCTTCAGGGGCCAAGTAGGTCACCTAAGAGAAGGAGCTCAAAGTCTGAAATAACAGAGAGAAATAGAAGTGGGACAAATCAGAGACATAAACCTCCTCTGAAGAGGTCAGCTACTACCCAAATCTAGTGAATATTGGCATGTGGGAAAATAGGTCCAGATTTGCTGACGTTTTCTGTTTTTTGGGGAAAATATATATTATGTGAAATATTCAAAACTAATTTGAAATATTTCAAATCATTGTGTAAACCTAATAATTCATGTCTGCAGACTATATTAATCCAGGTATCTGCCTTATTATCACCTATGTGCAAACAGCTGACACTGGCAGTTCCAGCTCTGTATCCTTAACTCATTATAGGCATCTGGGATCAACTGTTTAAATTTCCTTTAAACATGTAGATGAATATTTAGTATGTCTTCACACAAAAAACACAGTTCACTAGAAAAGAGATTATTACAATTTTTATGTAACTTTGTCTTTTTCTTCATTTATATTAGTCCTGAATTTTTTAAAAAGACAGAAATCATATATAAAGTCTGAATTGTTTATGTCCTGTTTTTTCTGTTAGTTTTTAGTAGTAAAAATACATCATAAAAATCTCCAGAAAAATGTATATGAGACTCTCATATAGAACTGTGTTTCCTTCCTTCCTTCACTCCCTCTCTTTCTTCTTTCTTTGTTCCTTATTTCATTTTTCTCCCCTTTTAGCATTAGGCGAGAGAGGGTTAAAAAAAAAAATCTGGTCAAGAGTTCTCCCTGTGGCATAATGGGATCATCGGCGTCTCTGGAGAGATGAGATGCAGGTTTGATCCCAGGTCTGGCACAGTCAGTTTAGGATACAGTGTTGCTGCAGCATGGCGTATGCTGCCACTCTGGCCCAGATCTGATCTCTGGCCTGGGAACTTCCATATACTGTGGAGCAGTCAAAAAAGAAAAAAAAATCTGATCAAAAGCAAATAGCCTGGGACAAATGGTAATTTTGGACTGTTATCTCAATAAGAGTAGATTCCTTTGTTGCTTGCTGGAACCATATGATGGAGTTCTGATCGATAGAAAGTTAGTGGAAAGAAAAAAAAAATATTTTAAATCTGTCTCATGTCTAAACCTCTTCTTTTTTTCCCAATCTCTGTCTGAATAAAGAAGCCATAGAGCAGCTCAAAGACACAGGATGGAAGGAAAGCCAAGTCCCTGAATCTTCATTTGCAAGAGAGCTGTCAAGAATACTGCCCATGCCAACCATACATACTCTTATTGTTGGGTCATGAGATAGAAAAATAAAACTTAGTGTGAACATTGAAATTTTGGAGTTTTCTGTTACATGATGAAACATCCAGGCATTTATACACATGGCTCTTAGATTTTTACCAATTGAAGATAAATGAGAAACTAGAATGCTGGTTATATGTGGTGCAGTGAAATGATAGAATTTCCCTTTGTATAAATACAAAAATTTCTGAGTTTTAGAAGTTGATTTACAAGTAAGCTGTTGGAATGCAATTAATTCATGTGCTAGGGACTCTATTTGGAAGCAATAGTTGACCTTATATATATAAGTAACTCTAGCATTTGCCTTTAAAGGACTGTTAGTATTTTTTCTTTATTCAGAAGGATACATTGGTTCAAACGGAATTTTGAATTTGTTAAACAAAATGGAATAAGACTTAAGGTCCTATGAAATATAGACATATAAAGCTTACCGTCTTTTTAAAAAATTTTTCTGATCTCAATTATTTTCAAAACATACTTTTGTACTCTTAAAAAATAACATATTTCTAACTATGATAAAATAACAAAAGTCAGATTTCACTAACTCCAAAAGTAGTTGACTCAAAATTACCTATAAGTAATTACTCTAAAAATTTCAAACCCCCTTAAAGTACTGCCATATTATTTATGTAAAATGTAACACTTTGACAATGCAATTGAAAAGAATAAGCTATTATAGCTTATACTTTGATTTTTCAAAATTATTCTGCATCCCTGAATCACTGGTTTCTTCTGTCATCTATAGCAAAGGTATTTATATGCTTAAGAATACTCCATTTCATTTACGTTACTTTCCTAGGATAGCCTTTATGCAAATACTATCAGAAATATACTAGACACGTAAAAATTCTGCTTTAAAATTGCTTCATTTGTTTCTTTATGCCTTGATTACTAACAAAAGTTTTTGTTTGTTTGTTTGTTTACTTGTTTGTTTTTTGCTTTTTAGGGCTGCACTCAGGGCATATGGAAATCCCCAGGCTAGGGGTCAAATCAGGGCATCGGCTGCCAGCCACAGCCACAGCCACAACACCACCAGATCCAAGCCACAACTATTACCTACACCACAGCTCACGGCAATGCCAGATTCTTAACCCATTGTGTGAGGCCTGGGATCGAACCCACATCCTATGGATAGTAGTCATGTTCATTACCACTAAGCCATAGTGAAAACTCCTAACTAAAGTATTTCTAAAAAATTGTTTATATATTTTTTTTGAATTGAGCTTTGTAATGGATTAAAATTACTAAGTATGGTCAAATAGAAAGAAAAGTAACATTTGTGTAGCACATAATTCTTAAAACAGAGGTTACCAATTTACATATTTTATTATTTCTAAATCCTTTTAATTCTTTCTCATAAACCTCTTGTAACTCCTTTTTGTCCCTATCCATTCTCATGTAGTTTAGATAGTGCATTCCAAGAGAACTATAATGTGAGGCACAAAAACATGCCAGGAATATAATTTTAAAATTTCTGGTAGTCACAATAGAAAGATAAAAATAATGAAAATTAATTTTATAATACATTCAACTGAATACATTGGATATATTATCATTCCAACATGAAATCAATCTAAAGCAACTTAATAAAGAGATGTTTTACATTTTTTTCACACTATGAGGTCCAGTGTGCATTTTACACAATACATCTCTTAGCCACATTTCAAGTGCTCAGAAGGCACACATGGCAAATATCTAATATATTGGACAGTGAAGTTCCAGAGAACCACACCATTTCTTGTTTGGTCTGGTCACTGTCTACCCTAATTCTTACTTTAATCAAAAAGGAAGAGGTATCTTAGCAGTCTTTTAAAAATAATTTGTTTCTTTCAAACTCTACCAAAACCCAAGGGGTATTTTCTTCAAGGTAAGTTTCATTGTGAAAGCTAAAATCATATTCAGTTACACTAAAATATATTTATTTATGTTGCACTTTGAATGTATCGCTTACCTATGAATATTTTTTAACATCTTGCATCGGTCATTTGGAAAATATAGGTTCACTGCATATTGCAAATTTTTCAAATGTTGACACATTTCATTACACAATATCAGGAAAAAAATCTCATTCTTTAATATGACCACTGATCTCATTGGGAAAGTCTCTGAGTAATGGGAAGCTGTCAAGCTCATGGTGGATGCATGCTTCCCAATATTCTAATTTGTGCTTGAAGGCTTGAATGTTATCATTAGCAACAAATACTGTCAGCTGTTTTTCTCGAATTGACAGTCTCACCTCATTCCTTTTTGTGTAAGTGCCTATCAAATATTCCAGTCCGAATATCTATATTTTATCTCTTATTTTTTCAAAGAAAAAGTTATTCCTCGAAAAAAGCAGCTTGCATAGAGCTTTTCCTGAGGCAACCATGATACTTACTTCAGAAGTGCTTTATGACTATGTCCTATTTCATTACAGAAAATATTGGAGAAAAAGAGTTCAGTCAAAAGTAGACATTTGTTAAAATTGACTTAAGGTCATTCTTAGTTGAAATAGGCTTTTTTTTTTTCTGTTTACATATGGCTATGAAGGACACAATGGCAGCAGCAGCACAAATGTACTGTGGCAAAAAGGCAAATAGTGCGCTAGTATTCTTATGAAAAGACTTTTAACTTCATGGACCCTGAAATGACTTAAGGGGCCCTCAGAGTTTCATGCACAACACTTCTAGAATTTCTAACTATATTTAAGAGAGGGACCATTCATTATGTACTCACTTAGTACTCACTATATGAGAGAAATTATTCTAGGTGCTTGAAATGCATCAGGAATTCAAATAAATAAATACATTTTAAAACCCTGTCCTCATGGAGTTTTTTCTGAGAAAAAAAAATAAGTTCATTGGAAAAAGAAAACAATAAAGAGGTACAAAGTTACACAATATGTTGCAATATTAACTAGGATGTTTTGAGCAGCCTTCTCTATGAAATTCATTTTTACAAATATTTAGAGGAGATATAGGCGCTAGTCCTGAACACATTTGAGGAAAGAGCCTTCAAAGTAGAGCCATTGCAAAGTGTCTAAAGTGAGAGTATTGCTGGCTATTCGAGGAACAGCAAATTGGCCAATATTACTGAGTTTGAAGGACTCAAAGAGAGAAGAGTAGAAAATGAGACCACTGGAGGCCAGATTACCAAGACCCTTATGCTATTCTATAACGACTTAAGAATTTCTCTGAAAGAATTCAGGTGACATTAGAAAGTTCTGAGCAGAGGGATGACAAGACTGAATTACATTTTAAGATATCACTTTGGATGTTACATTAAAACCAGACTTTAGCAGGGCATGAGTGGAAGCATGAGACCAAGTTAGTGAGCTTGTGCAGTGATACAGATGAACTATGAAGGTTGTTCAATCACGTTGTAATAGTAGAAGTACTGAAAAATGTGTAGGTAACATATATGAGTAACGAGTAACTTATATATATTGTATTACATATGTATGCATATACTTAGGAATTAAATGTGTGGTTGAGTAGAGAAAGGAAGTAAGAAATTTTTAGCCTAAGGAATACAAAGTTGATTTGGTCAATGAGTAAAATTGAGAAGACTATAGGTGAAAAAGATGAGAAAGAGGAGTTCAGTTTAGGAAACTTCAGTAGATATCTAAGTGTAGCTGCTGCATGTATTTGGATATAAGAATTTGTTGTTCAAGAATAAGCTTTGGGGTGAAGATATAAGTTTGAGATTTTTACCATAAAATTAGAAAAATTAGTTTAATAAAAATTATATTTAATATATAGGTGGTATTCTAAAGTTGCTGGACTGAATGAGTTTACTGAATCAGTGAGTGAAGACGGCAAAGATAACTAAAAACTAAGAAACATCAACTAAAAGCTCAGGAGAGAAAAATAATCCAAGGAAAGAGACCGAGAAGGAATGAACAATGAGATAAGAGATAAGATAGAATGATGGCCTGAAAGCCCAGGAAAGTTAATTATCAATTAAATGTTGCTGATGGTTCAAATAAGATGAAGACTGAAATTGCCGGTAAGTTTAACAAGTGAAATCCATTGATGATATTGGCATAAGCAGTTTTTGATGAATGTTGGGAGACGAATTTTGCTTAAAGAAAGTTTTAGAGATTAGAAATTGAGAAATTAGAGTCAGCTCTAATAAATTTTTTTGGAGAGAGGAACATAGAGATGGGGTGGTAAACAGAGAAGTAGGTCCAGAGGATTTTTTATTATATTTTGAAGACAGGAAAAATATAGCATAGTTGTGGGAATAATGAAACAAAGAGGGGGAGTCAACAATATTAGCAATGTATATAAAAGAAGTAGGAAATTTCCATGAGATGAAATTTACCAAGTTTTCCTTTTATGGCTCATGGTTTTGATGCCACGTCTATGTCTTAAAATCTTGAAGTTTTTCACCTACATATTTTTCTAAAAGTTTTTTTAGTTGTACATTTACATTTAAGTGTGTGATCCATTTTGAGTTAATTTTGAGGTTTTGGTTTAGGTTCACTTTTTTTGGCCACACCCATGGCATGTAGCAGTTCCTAGGACAGGGATCAAACTGTGCCCAGGCCACTGCGTTGACAATGCCAGATCCCCAACCTGCTGCACCACAAAAGAACTCTTGGGTTCATATTTTTTACCCAACAGCATTTATTCAAAAGTCTATCCTGACTCTATTGAATTGCTTTTGCCTCTGCCAAAAATCAGACATTTTGTTTGGGATTTATTCTGAGTTCTTTATTCCATTCCGTGGATTTATATGCTTATCCTTCTACCAATGCTACACTCTCTGAATTACTATGACTATGTAGTAAGGCTTAATACTGGAAGAGAGTGACTCCTCCCACTTAAAAAATCATTTTATCTATTCTAAGTCCCGGGCTTTTCCATGTAGAATTTGGAATAAACTTTTCAATGTCTACAAAAACTATTGCTGAGATTTTAACAAGAATTGCATTAAATCTATACGTTTGTTTGGGGAGAACTGAGATTTCTACTATACTGAGCCTTACAATTCATTAATATGATATGTATCTCCATTTATTTAGATCTTCTTAGATTTTTTTAAAATCTACATTTTGTAATTTTCACCATACAGATGCTATACATGTTTTATTAGATTTGCATATAAGTTTTGTTTTCTTTGGAGTGATTATAATGATGCGATTTTTTATTAAAGTATAATTGATTTTCAAAAAAAAAAGAAGAAGTAGGAGAGCTGCTGAAACAGTATCTTAGTGCTGGTGAGCAGAATTGGATCTGTTGCACCAGCAGAAGCAATCACTCCAGATAAAAGCACTGAGAATTCATCTAAATGAACAGGAAATAAGAAATGTTGATGCAACTACTGGTAGGTAGGTGGATTTAGTGGTAGGCTTTGTAGAAGTGTCTTTTAAATGCTTTAATTTGATCTTTCAGTGAAATAGGAGGCCAGCTAACAAGGCAACAGTGAGGATGAGGAGATGCTGGACAATCGTTAGAGAGGTCTTCTAGGAGAAGACGGATGTTTATGGAAGAGGAAATGGTGTGGTTACTGAACAACTTCAGAGCTTACGGGGAGGGGGACTTTCATCATTAATTTAGAGTAAGAATAATTATAGAATTGCATATTTTTTGCAGGCATTCTGAATGAGTATAGGTCTGGAGTAAGGAGAAAGTTGGAATTAACTAGAGTTTTTTTTGTTTGTTTTTTGTTTTTTTCCAAATGAGTATGATACAGGGAGAGGGCAAGGAAGTTGAATTTTTACATGGTTAAACACTTATAATAATTGACAATGCAATATAATCTGCCAAGTAGGAAAGAGAAAATATGAGGGGTAGAGGAGGATGAAAATATAGAAGGCTGAGCAGAAAATAGATTGAAAGTCATGATAGAGATGAAAGAGTGCTGGTGTTAGCTGAACACATTCGATATAATGGTCAAAGAATGGGAGGTTTGCTATGAAGGTTATAGAGGAGTTGCAATAAGTGGTAATGGCAAAAACAACTGGATTTAAGTGACTGCATTAGGGTGGAGGGTAAAGCCATTGGAGGAAAGGCATTCAAGGAACTGGGAGTTCAGGATACTAGAGAAACATCTCTGCGTATAATGATAATGCCAAAATTTAGGAGAGGAGGATTGTTGGAGAAAGTGTAGTAACTTAGGAGCCAAACTCATTGAGATATGCTGGGGATTGACCCAAGGCTGGGGACCTCACAGGAATAAAGTGAGGTAGCGAGTGTCAGACAATGAGAATTAAGAAGGAGGGAGGGTCTAGAAGTAGCAATGTTGTACAATGAGGACTCTCCTCTGTTAGTTGGGTAGTTTGAAGACTGTGACAAACAAAAACATGAAGTAATGCAAACAAAAGCTCCTGCTTGAGAAGGCAGCAGTAGAAGTAGCATCCTCAGAGGAGAACCAGATTTGCTTTCAGCAAGACGGTCTTATCTAAATTAAAAATTGTATCTTCATTCACCCTTACTCAACCTTTTTCATTGATTTCCCATTCTTTTAGGAAAAGTTCCTGTATTTGCAATATACCCTATGCCTTTTATATGGGCCAGCTGCTTCCACTTCTAACTGTCCCTCATTCATTTTCCCTTCTCTACTCTCCCGAGCCCAGTAAATATCTATCAGTTGTTCACAACTATCATGATTTCCCTTCCTTTTTGCTCCTGGCACAGGGCGTTCCCTCCATTAAGTCTTATTTCTCTCCATGTCTCCCTTCCTTTGACTGAAAGAATTTCAGATTTTATCATAAGGATCATTTTGCTAGGAAGGTTTCCTTGTATACATATTGTGATTTATAAATATATCACCTTATGTTTACTTGGAATTGAATCTTCCTTTCTAAATATATTTTGGATGAAGGCATACATTTAAATTTCCACTCAAAAGTTTATAGAGTCCAAATAGGAAACCTATAAACTTCACATTGCTTATGCACATATTACACATACGACATATAGTTATATTTTGTTATTATAATATATTAGTTATATTTAATAACTAAAATATTAGTTGGTGTTTAGCCTTAAAGCACCACAAAGTGTATATCTTAAATAACAGAAGAGAAATCACATTATTTTACATAATAAGGTTAATTTGATCAAATTTGATCAAAAATCTATATCAACCTTAATATGTAAATAGCTTCGGGGTTGTTTACATATTAATTTGGAGCTGTTTATATATTAATATTGATATTAATTTGATCAAAAATCTATATGTCAACCTTAATATATAAACAGCTTTGGGGCTCGGACTGGTCTTCATTTATTCTATTGCAGCTTTCTCTTATAAATGAGAATTTTCTGGCCTTCATATCCACCACAATCATGTTGATTGGTTTTCACCATTTTCTAAGAAGAAAAATTTGATCATTAATGTCTGTAGCTATTGGAAGATTTATTTGTGGCAATAACTAAATGACAACACAAAATTAAAGATTTCGTAATTTGTAACAAGCAAAAGAATTATACTTGATTCTATCTTTATGTAACAGATATTTTCAATATAATGATACGTAAAACTTGTACTACCTTCATCAGAGAAAAGTTCAAATAATTGACAATTCCAAAGTTGGTAGCAATTCCATAGGATGCTTTGGTGTTGAAGATTTTGAATAAATGTCAATATCAGACTACCCCTGGAAAAAACCTACCACTGAGTTTGCATACAACCTAAGAAAAGAGTAGAAATGTATTATCATTGATTGGAGCTAAATATAACTTAGTCAAGGATCACCAATATCGTCAGTGGGAATTTTGGTGAAATAAGGAAATCACATCTGCTGGATCATAAATTTGCTCCAAAACATTTCCTTTTGTTTTCTTAATTACAAAAGGTTAAAAGTAATTTAAGCAGTAATAAACATTTTCATATATTTTAATTTCTACAGCACAACTCTGTGAAGCATTTTAAAATTTAAGTAGCTCTAGCCAACTTTATTATAAAAATGAGATCTGAAGACCAAACACAATCATATATAAAAACATTATGCTGTACTTCTGAAAAGTCAAAAAATAACCATAAAGCTGTATTTTTTTGTTTTGCCACATCCTCAGTGCATGCAAATCCCCAGGCCAGGGATCAAATCTGAGCCAGAGCTGTGACTTATGCCACAGCTGTAGCAATGCTGGATTCTTAACTCAGTGCACTGGGGTAGGGGGATGGGGTTTGAACCAGTGCCTCCAAAGGGACAAGCCAGATCATTAACCAACCGCGCCACAGTAGGAAATTATTTTAGCTATATTTTTTTTAATATTCTAAGCTATAAATATTAATAACCTGGCTGAAAATTAATCACATGTATGCTTTAGAAAACCTATTTCAAATACTTAAGTCTAGGAGTTAAAACACTGACCCCTGGCTAGCACTGCATGCCCCCCCTCATCTGAAGTTTTATTTACTCACAAGCACATCTGCTTTGCCACTCAGTCCTTTTCCGTAGTCGTCGGTTGCGATGACTTGAAACTTGAAGTAAGATCTCCTCATGTTATGGAAGAGCATAGCTGTTTTGATAAGCCCTGTGTATATTTCCACCACAAATCCTTCTTTTCCCTCTTTAATTGGTGGGATTATGAGTCTGTATGTCATGGCACTATAATTGCCAGTATCTTTATCAGTAGCCTAGGACAAAAAAAAAAAAAAAGTTACAAATAAATAGGGAAAAAAGCCAACCTCGATTAAAAGGCCTATTTCTGTGTGTAAGACTGAGGTTTCTTCTGTAATAATTATACAATAAAGCCTGTCTCAAGTTATATATTTCTAAGTATTATTACATAGATTTACAGACTTTGTGTATATATACAGGGTTGCATGGCTGTTATTAGAATGATAATGATTACTGAACTGTGAATGCAAAGAGCATAGACACTAACACAGTCTAGTTGATGAACCTAGTGTTTTGATTGGCATGTTTGATGGGTTCAACTCTGGGCTGTGATCCAAACTGGTTTAAGGATGGGATTGGTAGCTTCCCAATCATAGCAGGTGATTGTGTTTCTATTTCCTGAAGGGAGGAAAATAAAGTAATGCATTAAAATATGTCAAAAGACAATATGACAGTGTTGATAGAGCTTTTAAAGAATAAAGCTAGAGAGCTATAAAGAGATCCTAATTAGTTAATGCCATAGCATAATTAGAGAAGGTTAGAATAGTAATTCTAGCTTCCTCTTTCATTAGCTTACATCCTGATTGTACTTAAGATATACATGTTAATATTCCTTCACATTTAGAGTTTAAAAAGAAATAGTTGCTTAGAAAACTTTTTAAAATAAAGCTGTGAGCATAATATTAGCCTGGCTCTACAGATTCTACTTCAGGAAAATTTTTCAGAATGCCAATTTAAGAATTATGTCATAGTGAAATATTTGAAAGAGGAAAGGTGGATAAGATACTTAGTGAATTTCACAAGGCTATATAACCTTGTTCATGATACTAGAAACGGAACTTGAATATTTTAATTATGTTTAATTATCTGGTCATTTTTATTTCTACTAAAGACATTATTACTAAACATCACATATAAGCATTTATGATTATCATTACAATGCTAAGAATTCTACAAAAATAACTTTGTTTTTTAGAATTAAAACTCTCAGAGTTCCTGTTGTGGCTCAGCAGTAATGAACCCAACTAGTATCCATGAGCATGTGGGTTTGATCCCTGATGTTGTTTAGGGACTTAAGAATCCGGTGTTGTGGTGAGCTGTGGTGTAGGTCACAGATGCAGCTCAGATCCTGCGTTGCTGTGGCTGTGGCATAGGCTGGTAGCTACAGCTCTGATTGACCCCTAGCCTGGGAACTTCCATATGCCCGGGGTGTGGCCCTACAAAGAAAAAAAATAAAACTCTCTGAGGAATATATTATTCTAATTATATAAAGTAGTGCCGTCTGACAGAAATTTCTGTGATAATGGGAATCCTCTCAATGTCGTCTGTCTGATGCAGAGGCACATATGACCACTGAACACTTGAAATGAGGTTAGTATGACTAAGGACTAAGATTTTAACTTTGTTCTTTTGGCCACACCCAAGACACGTGGAAATTCCCAGGCCAGGGATTGAACCTGAGCCACAGCAGTGACATGGGCCTTTGCAGTAACAACACCAGATCCTTAAACTGCTGTGCCACAAGGGGACTCCAAATTTTAATTAAATTTAAATAGCCAAAGACTACAAAGTAAGTGGTAAAGTTGGGCTATAAATGATGACAATAATAGTAAATAATAGCAAATATATGTTAAGGCTTCAGCATGAGCTTGAATCTCTAGCTTTAAACTCCATACGTGTGCTTTACCATTTAAAACATTTCAAGATGACTCTGTTAGACAAGGTAACAAAAAATCCAGCTATTTTACTTCAGGATAAAATATTTCTTGAATTTTGTAAATTAAAATTTTCATCTTTAGAACAGCACAAGCTCAAACTACCATCTCTTTCTCTTTAAATGCTCTGTATGCTTTACATAATAGCAGCATTGCACTTTTGCATCACAGGAATAGTGATTAGATTCCAAGATAGGTCACATTATCACTAAAGAAAACAAAAGGAATAAATTGTTACCAAAGTGTTTATTTTTAAGTTTTAAACCCAGGTTTTTATTCACTTAAAGTATAGCGTAAGACATAAAAAGCACATTTCCAAATAAAATTAAAACCAGAGTTTGAATTAAGTAATCAGATACCTCTTTTACATACTATGTGCAAATTTAAGACATGCTTAATCAAAGATTTGGTCGAATATCATACTGTAACTTATGATTAACATGAGTACTTCCCTGAAATGCACTTTTTAGCAGCAATGCAAACTTTGAGGTATAAAGACTGGCAAAAAATGTGCAAATTATAAATACACAGCTTAATACAAACTTGCAAAATATACATATCCAATGGGCCAACACCTGCATTGAGAAATAAACATTACCAGGATCCCAGAACGTCCATCAGTCACATCCTTCCAGCCATACCCAGTTTCCCAGAGATAGTGGTATCCTAATTGCTAACACCATTTATTAGTTATGCCTATTTTCAAATTTTATATTGATGGGATCATAATATATAATCTATTTTCTGTCTGACTTCTTTTATCCAGTTTTGTCTTCTGAGATTCTGAAATTTAGTACTTTAAAATAAATCCTGTAACAACATATCACAAAATATATGGTATTTGTCTTTCTCTTTCTGACTTACTTCACTCAGTATGAGAGTCTCTAGTTCCATCCACTCTGCTTCAAATGGCACTATTTTATTCTTTTTTATGGCTGAGTAGTATTCCATTGTGTATATATACCACATCTTACTAATGATATCAGTTACATCTGGAATCTAATATACTGCACAAATGAACCTTTCCACAGAAAAGAAAATCATGGACTTGGAGAACAGACTTGTGGTTGCCAAGAGGGAGGGGGAGAGAGTGGGATGGTCTGGAAGTCTGGGGTTAATAGATGCAAACAATTGCCTTTGGAATGGAAAAGCAATGAGATCCTGCTGTATAGCACCAGGAACTACATCCTGTGACGAATTTATACATGTGTGCGTAACCGGGTCACCACACTGTACAGTTGAAAAATTGACAGAAAACTGTAAACCAGGTATAATGGAAAAAATAAAAAAAATCATTGCGTAAAAAAAACTCCCCAAAAATATAATCAATTTAGAAAAGAAAATGCAGTTACAATAAAATAATCATAATTGCTTGGTATATTAAGGTTCCTTGCACAGGTCTTACTGATTAACTTTCAGTTTTAATAAACACGTAATTTCACTTGGCAGTATTCCTAATATATTAAATTATTATAACCACAAAGTGTCATATTTTACCTATACAGATTAAGGTAGTTTTTAACAGACCTTTCCTGAAACAAATAACCATCTAATACAAAAGCCTGGATAAATCAGAAATATTTATTTTAAATGATTTTCCTTCTTACATTTGGAGCCAATTTTCAAAAGAGAGGCATAAGTTTAAAAAAAATCATATTTACTGGACTTTTTAAAAAAACTGAATGAAAGATTCAAATTCTATAGTGCTTTATAATTTTCAAAAATTTTATACTGGTGATTTTCTATAATTCCATAATAACCACGCCTTTTTGTTTTTCTCCTACCCCACTTGTCTCTCCCCGCTGAAAATCACTGGATTGTTCTCTATATCTGAGTCTCCTTCTTTTTCTGTTTTTTCTTTGTCTTCCTTTTTTTATAATATACGAAAACTCTACTGTGAAATGTATATTATCAGTAAGGACTCCACTTTAAATTACTCTTTCTTTGAACAGGCTTGGTCCTCTTGGGACTCTGAAAACTTCTCATTTCAGAAAATACTTGTGAGGGTAGTTGCCAAGATCATCAGCATTCTTTCAACCAGTCTCCCCTCTCTCCCAAGTACAACTGACACTAAGTAAGTTAAAGAGTGAATAATAAAAATTCCAATAAGTACTCTACTTGTGGCTTGTTTATTCAGTCTTTTTAGGGCTGCACCTGTGGCATATGGAAGTTCCCATGCTAGGGGAGGGTCAAATTAGAGCTATAGCTGCTGGGCCCTATACCACAGCTCACAGCAACACTGGATCCTTAACCCACTGAGTGGGGCTAGGAATAGAATCTGCATCCTCATGGATACTGGTCAGGTTTCCACTGAGCCATGATGGGGACTCCTTGTGATCAATTTAAAGAATTTTCTTCTTCTTCTTTTTTTTTTTTTTGGTCATTTTAAGGCCGCACCCCTGGCATGTGGAGGTTCCTAGGCTAAGGGGTCAAATCGGAGTTACAGCTGCCAGCCTACGCCACAGCCACAGCAACGCTGGATCCAAGCAGCATCTGCAACCTATAACCACAGCTAACCGCAATGATGGATCCTTAACCCACTGAGTGAGGCCAGGGGTTGAACCCACAACCTCATGATTCCTAGTCAGATTCGTTCCCACTGAGCCACGACGGGAACTCCCTAAAGAATTTTCAAGTTTAACTTTTAAGTCTATTCGATTTTCAACAAACACATGATTTAAGACCAAAACCTATATGCA
The DNA here is from genome assembly GCA_004024745.2 of Catagonus wagneri. Classification (NCBI taxonomy): domain Eukaryota; kingdom Metazoa; phylum Chordata; class Mammalia; order Artiodactyla; family Tayassuidae; genus Catagonus; species Catagonus wagneri. Next base: position 8,995,848 of record PVHT020003785.1, read on the forward strand.
GTTGACCCTTGCACAAGATGGATTTGAATAGCGGAGGATCACTTTTATGTCGATATTTTTCAATAAATACTATACTACAGTACAATAGGATCTTGGTTGGTTGAATATGCCCATGCTGAACCCCAAGTTGGGAGAGCCAACTATAAAGTTGTATGTAGATTTTCAACTGTTCTGGGCTTCAGTGTTCCTGACCCTTATGTTGTTCAAGGGTCAACTATATAAGAAGTGACTCTGACAGGTCTCAAGTATGTACATGACAATCATACACAGTAAACAACCCAAACGTTCTTTTTATGAAATCAATTGTAAGATATTATATATTTAAATATATTATGTCACAGCAGAAATAGTAATAACAGAGCACAATTTTATATATGGTTCAAGATGTGAAAAGTGAGAGTTTCAGAAGAGTGTATTTGCCTTTAACTTTTAACAATTTTAAATTTACTTTTTGATTTTTTTGTATTGTGTTTTGGAGAGAGGTGAACTCAAAAGCCAGGCATGATTTTAAAACATTAATCACTTGGAGTTTCACTTGTGGCCCTTCCATATGCCACAGCTGTTGCCCTAGAAAAGAAAAGGGCCGCACCTGGGGAATATAGAAGTTCCCAGGTTAGTGGGTCAAACAAATAAGGAAGTTTCAGTTTTCCTTATTTGTTCGACCCCCTAACCTGGGAACTTCTATATGTCCTGGGTGCGGCCCTTTTCTTTTTTAGGTCCATAGCTGTGGCATATGGAAGTTCCCAGGCTAGGGGTCAAATTTGAGCTGCAGCTGCTGGCCTATGTTGCAGCCACAGCAACGCCAGATCCAAGCCGCATCTGCAACCCACAGTGCTGGATCCTTAACCCACTGAGTGGAGGCCAGGGATTAAACTCACATCCTCATGGATACTAGTTGGGTTCATTACCACTGAGTCACAATGGGAATTCCCTAAACTAAGAAGAATGTCAATCAACAAATATTATTTCAAGAAATACATATATACATATATATAGTATTGCTAAGTTCAGTAATAACTATTATAATTATCTAAATTATCATGATATTAAAAAATTTAAACTTTTTTCAATATTATGAAATTTGCCAGAGAATATGCAAATTTAAGTACAAAATCAATTTAAACTTATTACTTCAGGCATATTATCATAGGATTATAGCTCCTTTAAAACAGTGCATTAATCAAATTTTTTCTTATAAGCTCAAGATACATATAATTTGCTCTCATAATCTTTCATTCCTCTCATGCTTATGTCACAACCATCTCCATCATAGATATCACAGTGGTCACAGTGATCTCATTTTGTTGTCCTTCCACAACCCCTGGAACTTTCTCCTCAACCTATGCTGGGTGACTGAAGAGTGATGAAGGAAACTAAATAATCAGGCAGATCAGAGGTACCAGAAGTCCACAGTCTCTGAGTTCAACTTGCCTTTAGTTTATTTGCAAAATCTTTGCTGTATGTGTGAGTTCTTTATAGTCCAAAAGTTCAGTCTTTCCTTCAGATCACGTTTCTTTTCAGAGACTCTTTCAGAAGTGAAGAAGCCATAATTCACACAAAAACTGAGGATATCAAATGTGAAATATCTCAATTTCTCATTCTATAATTTAAATGGTACCTATATTGGCTGAACTTAACTCTTACCTTTTTTCTTCCAATTTCAGAGAAGGAGCTGCCTCTCTTTTCTCCCACTGAAGGCACTTTTGCTTTGATCTAACTTCCTCTCACATCCTCCACATTAAATGCTTCATCAGCTCTATTTACCTCTCTTTTTTAAAGCTTAACCTCTTACAGACTGTAAGATATCCAGGCCTTTCATTAAAATAAAATGAGACTTTTCTTTTACTCTACACCCATTTCTGACACTTTTCCCAAAACTTCCATATCTTTTTTACACAAAATGCTCAGAACATTTTTCTACTATCACTGTCTCCAATTTCTTACTTCACAATTGTCACTTAACCACAGCGAGAATTCTGCCCTATCATGCCACTGAAGCCACTAAAGTCAGTGACTGAGGATAGGTCTCAGAGCAACAGCCAGTCAAGTGCTCTTTAAATCACAAAGTCCATTTATACTATTTGTATAATGTTATTGCTCCTGCTATAAGCTAACATTTATTGAACAATTACAATTTTCTAGGGGCTATGTAAAATACTTTTCATACATTATCTTTTGCCATCCTTTCCACTGAGTAACTTTTATTGTTATTATTCTGTAGGTGAAGAGATGGAAGCACAGAAGGATTAGTAACTGACTCATAATCACAAAGACAATTGATAGAAGAGTTAGGTAGATCTCATTTTAAACCCCATACCATAATGACTACATTAAATATGTCAGACTAAGTACCACTATTAAAATCACAGTGAAAACAACATTAAATGCTAGATAAAATATCTTAAGAACTTGTCCTAGACATATTAAGGAGATAGGAAGAAAATAATAAATATGCAGGTCAAGAACTAAGTAGAAACAAGAAAACAAAAAGCTTAATACTGATGGAACTTTCTCTTAGAGAGTTTCAGCTGATCAAGGTGAACCTACACCTTAATTTATAAGGTCTTTAGCACCTCAGAGAATAGGAGGCAAGACCCAAGGTCCATTCAAAGTGAGTCTAATAAGACTCCACTCCCCAGAATGCTCAATTATCATTTTAAGGGTGAATGAGGAAGTCATCTCTTCTTTCCAGCCATCACTGCTACCACCACCTCATACTAAAAAGAAAACTGCCTAGTTTAAACTTTGATGTTAAATGCAGTGGAGGAAAACAAACAAAAAACCCAAACTTACTTGACACTCAATCCATAGCCAACAGAAGCCCTCATCAGAGTTTGGAGCCTTTATTCACACACAACCAACTCAAGGATAAACCACAATATTCTGAATTGGTAAATTCAATGGCCCTGAACTCTATGTGAATGAACTGAAAACCACAACTGAGAATTTGACAAACTGATCTTTGACTGATAATGGCCTAGACTCCTCAGAGAAGCAAGTGCTTTTTCAAAAAAGCTACCTCCAAACTATGCCTCAAAAATTCTAACAAATAAGTTCCAACAAAGATGAAAAAAATAGAGTAAAATAATTCTTAATGTGGGCAATACACATATATACTGAGAAAAGAGTCTGAGATGAAATATCACAGTTATACCCACAAAGATTTTAGATATTTGAATTAGCAAAAGATGGATATGTTTCAGTAAGTAAGAGATCTGTAAAATAAAAATGAGAATAGTTGGACATAAATAAAAAGGTATCTTCTGGAAATGAAAAAATAATAATTGGACTTAAAAGCTCATACAAGAAATTGTCGGAAGATTAAACATAGGAGACAAGAGCATTAGTGAACTGAATGACAGCTTAAGTTAGGTCTGATGCATTCTGTGTGGCCAAGAACCAGCCTGGAAGGAAATGGTTTCCCTAAAATGTCATTAGTAAACTCAAGCCTGAACAGAGCAAAACAGCCATGACTTGTTGTTGTTGTTTTGTTTTGTTGTGAATCAACTATTATGAATATAACCTGAGTCCTTAAAAGTTGGGAAAAATTCACAGACATATTTTATGGAAGGGGAAAAATAAAAAAAATTAGAAATTGATTCCACATAAGGGTATATCAGGGAGTTCCCGTCGTGGCTCACTGGTTAACGAATCTGACTAGGAACTGTGAGGTTGAGGGTTCGATCCCTGGCCTTGCTCAGTGGTTTAAGGATCTGGCGTTGCTGTGAGCTGTGGTGTAGGTTGCAGATGCGGCTTGGATCCAGTGTTGCTGTGGCTGTGGCGTAGACTGGAGACTACAGCTCCGATTCGACCCCTAGCCTGGGAACCTCCACATGCCGCAGGTGCGGCTCTAGAGAAGGTACAAAGACCAAAAAATAAAAAAGATGAATTTGGCTAAACTAAGGACTAAAAATGAAAACTGCTCTATCATGAAAACTCCAAATGAATCAAATTTATAAAGAATCAATGTCACTTTACTTATTCCATCAGCATCTTTATAATCCAAAATTTGGGGCATTCCTGTCATGGCTCAGTGGTACCCAAACCAACTAGTATCCAGGAGGATGTGGGTTTGATCCTTGGCTTTGCTTAGTGGGTTAAGAATCCGGTGTTGCCGTTGCTGTGGCATAGGCCTCAGCTGCAGCTCTGATTCAACCCCTAGTCTGGAAACTTCCATATGCTGTGATCCACACTGGGTTCCTGACACAATCACACAACCATTACTGTCTGGAAGAGGTCACCCTGGAAAATGTGATTCACTGACTTTGCGAATTTCTTTTAGCAAAATCAGGAAAGTTATGTCTAGAGCTATTTTTTTTTAAATGAAAGTTAGAAATGAATATTATAATTATACTTGCTGTAATTAAATTTTTAAATGAAAGACACAGGAAACCACTTACACATTTCTAAGACCTCATCTGGAAATTTTAATGCACACAGGTGCCCAACATTAAGAGAAAATCACCAAATAATTGCTTCTATCATACAGGGGAGTAGGTGAGCCCATTAATTTTCTCACAGCCTAAATAACTGTTCCCCTCTGTTGCCTAAATGAATACTATGGATGCAGAAATATTAGTGGAATAATTAGCAATGTCCAAAGAACTTCCAAAGCCCATTAAAGTCCAATAATGCTAACTTTAGCTTCTCAATTAGACCCTATTTTAACAATTAACAGCACTGAAGGCTCACTGAAAGAGAGTGAAAGTATTTTTCAATGTCGAGGTAAAAATACTCAAATCTCACATTACCACCTACTAATGTCAGTATGTCAAGTTGTGTCTTCAAGGGGCAAAAAGAGCAAAACTCTTGCCTCTTAAACTCCTTGAACTTGGCTCTTGTACTTTTACAAACTACAAAAAAAATCTTTATTTTAAAGCCCTTAAAAACAATATGTCCAAAATATAATAAAATATAAATAAGGAAAATGTCAGCTAGATTGATCTATTTATTTATAAGGGTATTTAAGACTTCTGCAAAAAGCAAAACAGAGAGGAAAGAAACATTTTAAATAAGAGAGCTTAGTGTTTGCTTTTTTAATAAGAATATCAAAAAGGGACCACAGTCCAAAATAAATAATTTCTAATATCAATACACCCATTCATCATTTACTTCACTATAGTTAAGTAAATCTAACATAATTTATAGATATTATAATGAGTAAATCACAGCTTGATGTAGAAACAACAATTTAATAATGGTTTGTAAGGACATGTGACGGAATTTTTGGGGTTTTATTATTATTTTATTATAATTAGAATTTGACCGAATTCACTTTTAATTTAAACAGTGGTGCCAGATATCATGCAATAATATCTATTTGATAATTTTAAAAAAAGAACTGAACTGAAGATAAGCAAAACATTTCTTTTTTATTTTTTAATTACACAAATATTCTGTGTTATAGAAGGCACAAGAGTTCAAAGGAAGCATGTCTTGCATTTATGTAACATTTGAAGCATTTTTTAACTTTATTTAAATTTTATTATAAAATATTTTGGAAAATAAATATTACCTCAAAAATAATTTGTTCTTTTTATCATTGCTATTATAATATGATCATGTATTTCTCAACAATGCTTTGAAATGAACTCTGAAATCATTTGTTCTAACTTCTCATTCATGTGGAAAAGAAATTTTCCTCTATTAAACAGACACAGTATCAAAAGAAAATACATGCAGAGTTTGATCCTTCTATTTGAGAGAGGAAACTAGTTTTTAAAGTTGATTTTGAGACATAAAATGTTGATTTTTAACTGAAGCTTACTTATACTAAAATGTTTAAGAAATTTATACTTTTGCAAGAATTCTATAGTTAAGAATCCTAAATCCTTCAGTGTTCAAAGGGAATTAACATTCATTATTTCTAACTTTCTGGTTCTTCCTTAGTTATATTACATTCACTCAATTCAAACGAAATTTCATTTCTTATTCTCAGCTCCCACCCTCTAGTGCATCTTCTAGCTACAATATTTGTTCCTCTTACTTCCTTCTCTTTGCTTGTAAGGGCATCGGCACCTATAATTTGAACTAAGTTAAAAATCTCAGAGCCTCTTTAACTTTTCTATCTCACCCCTTGCCTTTCTACTCCTAACCCTCTAAGTTCTACACTAAAATATTTCTCAGTTCAGTGATGATCTATAAAGCTGATGCTGCCTAATTTTAGGCTCTCTTGTCTCATTTTTTTAATTCAGCAATACCTTAAAAATGATTGATAGCTCCCACATTACAGAAGATTGCCATTAAGAAAAGTCCATGAAATATTTCAATGTGATCACAGTTTAATATTCCATTTTTTGGCCCTATATTAAAGCTATTTATAATTCTTCAAATCCAACCCCATTACCTGCTTTTTTTCCTGAAAAAAATGCATGTTCTTTCATGATTCCAGTCCTCTAAACACATAGTTTCTTCTACCTTGAATTGTCCCTTGTCTGCTAGGTCACATGGTGTTCACACCTGGATTATACTAAGACATACATGTACATAGATGCATTGAATATATATATAACCTAAGCTTAAATGACTGCTTTTCTGAAGGTTGTCCCAACTCCCCTAGAGAGTGCTGCTTCCATCTGCATGTTCCAATAGTGTGTGTGTGTGTGTGTGTGTGTGTAATTCATTTTACTATAGCATTTACCTTGGCCTATTATAATATTTATGTATTCATTACACATGAAATTTGTTTCTCTTCATATTTTTTATTCTAGTATCATGTCCAGTAGTGGTCAAATAGTGTTTGTCTTAAATGTCAGTAGAAGAACACCAAAAATCAATATTTAGAAATGATGGATGTGAGCTCAGTTTACCACTTATTAACTCAATGAGCTTTGGTAAATAACTTTCTAGGGCTTAGTTCCTCAATGTAAAATGAGGAAAATAGGACATGCTGAATAAGGTGGTTGTGAATATTCATTGAGGGGTAAAATGCAGTGTCTGGCACAAAGCAAACAATCAGTATTAGTTATTGTCAGTACTACACTTTTGGCCTCTTCTCTTTGAATACTTAGTAGCTGTCCATCTTACATCTTCTGTTTCTTATTATCTACTGTATGCTGAAAAACCATTACTACCTTCCATCTTTTGTACATGGCTATATATTTACTGGGAATAGAACTATTTTCTAATGCATCTTTGTATCTAATAATACTCAGTGGCCAGTGCCTGCATGTAGAATATAGTTAGGAAATATTTGTTTAAAGAATCAATCTGCCACTGAGAAAGTATACTTATTAATGTCTTTTTAATTAGTGCCATGTCTTTACTTATAAGAAAGTGAGAGTATCTAATAGGGAATTTTTGTAGTTACATTATTGTAACAAGATTCTTATCAGAAATGAAATGTCATTTTAAAACTGGTTTATGAAGAAGCTGCAGGAATATTTAAGAATGCAAATCAAATAACCATTATATATATTACACATAACAAAATCTCCACAGATGGAAAATAACATGTATTTTACAACTATATGGTCGTGGATTTAATTCATGAGCCCAAAACTTACAATAGAGAAGACAATTTTTATTCTGATATATTTAATACTATAGATTATTTGACCTACAAATAATGATTTACTAGTTTAGCAACATAAGGTTTTTAAAGCACGGTTAATCTTATATTCACTTTTAATTTTAATTATTCTTAATATTCTTGTCTTTTATATTGTCACTTGGTGTGCAGTTTGACTAGCAAAATCTATCTCAAAATATAAATATATACCTATATATGTTTAATCCTCTTGAACATAAACTTTTTAAATCTACTTTTGTTCCTATCATTAGATTATTTAACAATATATCCTTCATCTGTGAATGAATTTGGGCCACCTTGCTCTATAAGAAAAGCAGAATTAATGTTGAATGGTACATAATGGCATTTTTCATTAATTCAAAAAGGTTTAGTATATGAATAATGTATAAAAAGCCTACTTGTCCTACAGTTACTAAGTTTAAGAGAAAGTCAGGGGAAACAGATAGCAGAGCATTTGAAAATTAAATCTGAATCTTGAACTCTATGTAGTCTGTCTGACAATGTTTTATTGCCTATTTGATAAGGAATTAGCAAGCACAAACAAAAAGCTTTACTACAAAAAGAAAAGCCTTTATCATCATTTTATGGGACAACAGGATGTCAAGGGAAAATAGAATTCAATTTATAAACCTTTTACCTTGGAAAATAAATCGAGAACTTTCAAAAATATATTGAATACAAAGTGCTATGATGAAACTAATGGATACCAAAAGAAAAGCCTTTCATATTGTTAAAGTGACACTAAATGTAAAGAAGAGTGTATTTACCGATTGAAATGGTGCTATTTGCACACAGGACAATAAAATCTGTCTCCTTGAATATATATAAATTGAAACTTTTTAATACGAACAACACATTCAACAAAGAAGTTCTCTGCAATGTTCTTCGTTTAAATTGGTGGTGTTTTAGAACAAACTCTCATGTAAACATACACACCTATATATACTTTTTCTTTATTTTATAACATGATGCATTTTGTGTCTATATGCACCATCTAACAAGTTTGCTAAGAAGTAACAGCTGTAATTCTAAACTAAATTCCCTGTAAAATAGTCTTTTGTTGAATGAAATTCTAAAGTGATTGGCACCAAAATAATATGCCATAAAGTAGAGGGGCCAATATTACAATTTCATCTTGAGATTATATGGTAAAATGTTAGCATTTCCAATTACTTGTTTTTGGAATACTTTTATTCTTTGAGAATCATGGGTAAGATGTAGTAATTTATGAATCTATTTTTACAAAGTTATTAAAAATGTCTGTTTTCTTCTTTATCTTCTTTTTTAAAAAATTCTAAATCAATTTCATCTAATTATTCTTGCTCTGTGTTATTTGTAAAGACAAAAAGTAGCAACTTAAGTGACCAATAATCTTTCATAATGTGTCTAATAAATAAAATATTTTGTTACTTCTTGCTTATTAGAGAAATATCAGAAAAAGCAAATTAAAAATCTATAATTTTATTCACTTATGGTCATTATAATTTTCATACATATACTCATATTTACAATGTATATACAAAGTATGTAGAGACTTTACAAAGGATATATATATATATATATATATATACACATATATATATATACACATATATATATACACACATATATACACACACATATATACACACACACACACACATACTTTCTGTAATCAGGATCATACTGCCTTTATGACCTTACAACCTAGTATTCTTGGTCATTAATCAGTCATTGAGAATTTTATTTGAGAGTATATTTCTATGTTGGATAAAATACAGTATTAATGGGAGTTCCATTGTGACTCAGCAGGTGATGAACCTGACTAGTATCCACGAGGATGTGGATTCGGTCAGTGGGTTAAAGATCTGGCATGGCTGTGAGCTGTGATGTAGGTCAGAGATGTGGTTAAGCTCCTGTGTTGCTGTGGCTGTGGCATAGGCTGGCAGCTGCAGATCTGATTAGATCCTAACCTGAGAACTTCCATATGCCTTAGGTGCAGCCCTAAAAAGCAAAAAAAAAAAAAAAAGGGTATTAAGAGGATAAAAAATTTAGGAAATTCCCATAGTGGCTTAGCAGAAACGAATCCGACTAGGAACCATGAAGTTGCAGGTTCGATCCCTGGCCTCGCTCACTAAGTTAAAGATCCGGCATTGCCATGAACTGTAGTGTAGTCTGCAGTCACGGCTCTGATCCTGTGTTGCTGTGGCTGTGGCGCAGGCCAGCAGCTGTAGCTCTGATTAGACCACTAGCCTGGGAACCTCCACATGCTGCAGGTGCAGCCCTAAAATGACAAAGACAACAACAACAACAACAACAAAATGATAAAAAATTTAAAAAGAGGATAAAAATTTTTGTAATCAAAATTATGTACAAATGTCAGAAATAAACCTAAACATTGTTGCAAAACTACTCCATAGAACATCACAATTAAAGCTTGAAATATAGTTACTAGATAGCATTTATATTTAACAAAATTGCTAGATTTTATTTGTTTTATTCTGGCTAAAATACAGCATTAGCCAATCTTTCTCTAACCTCATTGCCTCTTGCCAACTTCCTCTAATCCAAATAATTCTTAAGCCAATGAAGAATTGGCATTGACAATGACTGAAAATATTAAATGAAGGTTGAGCATCAGCACCAAAAACGAGTAATGGATAGAAGACTATATTCAAGAAAACTCTGGGAAAACATAGAGATAATCTGAAGGCGTAACCAGTGTCCTGCATTGGCCTAAGCACTTTATGAACAGAGTATCATTTAATTTTCTTAACTCCGATAGGCAGAAAGAACAAAAGCCATTCTGTAGATGCCATTCCTAAACCATGGAGGATTTGGTAAATGGTCCCAAATCACACAATTGGTGAGAGGAGATTGTCATCTTTGACACTAAAGGCCCATGCAGAATTTGCCAATAGACTTACCTAGATTGTACCCAGAGAAGGATCTTGGGCTGAAGATTATTCCCAGGCTCCTTGCTTCAAGGAGAGATGGCCCCTGTACTAAAGCCGATAGGTTTCACTAAAAATTGAACTTCACTATTTTTCATTTTCCCTTTGTATAGATACTATCAGAATCCAGTAGGAATTACATTAACAACACAAGTAGCTTCATCTCTACATCTCTCTTGCAGGACAAAGTAGACACAACCGCTGGCAGGAAATAGAGTTGTTTATACTCTTACCCTGGTCATGCTGCTGTATTAAATGACATGTTGAAAGAAAATTCAATATTTTAATTACATTTGGTACTAATCAGATCCTTATAAAGTAGCTGAGCTTACACATTTTCATTGTGTTCTTTTCCTTTTCTCATTAGTTATCCCTAATTTATCCCTGTTATTAATATAACATAACATTAATATGCTCAGGAGGTGCCAGAAAAGATTATGTGTCATGCTGTGATTCATTAAAACCAGAGACAGGACTTCTTCATTTTTCAACTTTTTAACAGGTAGGTCATTTTATAATCTTGAAAGGTAAATTTTCTGCTGTTCAGAAGTTTCTGTTAGTACTTTTTCATTGAAAATGGTATTTTTAACCATACCTATCTGAAAGGGGGGAATTTAAGGAACGTCTTTAACATTCTTAAATTGCTGGCCTTTTCTAGTCTGGGATTTTTTTTTTATATGGCTTTAGTACCTTCTTTCTGAAAAAGCTTATTTAAAAAATTTTATAGATTTCTTCTGTTTCTATTTTAAGAGAACTTCAAGATTTTTTCCACTTCTCAGACATATAATAACTATTAGAAGATAACCTTACCAAATTTTGTGTTTTTTTTATCGTATAGTACAATAATAAAAAAAATCCCCAATATTCCCCTTTTAAAAATATTCTTTTTAAAACTGTTCTCTGAATAAATTGATACTACCTTAAAGCTGAAATTCTCCTAGCTGTGCTGTTAGACTGTTTCTCAGACCTCACACCTGTAAATATATATTTTTCTCCTTGAATTTTCTATGGCTTCAAGAAAGAGAATTAACAATCTACTGACAATTATTGACAAATAAAGTATATATAAAAATACTTCATAATGCAGTTTTAAGATAATACTACTTATTTAAACAATAAATATGTTTCATCAATATCAATGTGATCATTGCTTATGTAAGATAACTAACCACCTCACTTAAAATATGCAAGTTAAAAAAGTTATATTGATTACTTCTCATTGGGATAATATTTTAACGAAAATAGCACAATAAAATGTATTTCAAAGAAACAACTTATGTAGTCATTGCATGGTAACCATTCTTATATTAAATTTCAGCTTTTTATAATTACTCTTTACTCATGATAAGAAAAATTAGTATTCTACAGCAATGCTAAAGGTGATATTGAGAAATAGAGGCCCACTGTTTGGTTTCAAAGGCAATGCTAAAATACATGAACATTCAATAGAAGTATGTTTTTCCTAACATATGCACTATACATGCTGAATTAAATACATTTGAGGCCTGAGATTATGATTATCTTACAGATTAAAAGAACTACTCAGATAAAATAATAATGACGGTGAATGTTTATTGAGACATTTCAGGGAGCCAGGCACTGAATTCAGCGTTTTCTGTGCATTTTTAAACACATTCATAAGACATTTGTTAGATAGTATTTCCATCATTTGCAGACCTAGTGCTTACAGAAATTAAGAAATTTGTCCAAGGTCACACAGCCTACTAGTAGTAAAAGGATAAAAATCCTAGTTTGCTTTCTTTATTAGTTTTAGAAAAGATGCAGATTTAAATATCAAAACCTTATTTTTATGGCCTTTCTATTTTGTATCCATTAACCTGATATTTAATAATCTTGGGGTCTAGTGTATTCACAACATTTGACTAAATTTTAATCAATATCAACTGAAAGGAAAAGCTCACTAGTTCCCTTAGTCTTTTCTGCCATGACACAACAAACAGAGGCATTCTTATTCTGTTCATTTTCTCTACACATGGGCCTTTCTTTTTTTCATCTTTGCTCTCAGTCTCATCATACTCTCTCATCTTAGTTCTAATCCAGAAAAGCAAACCCACAAAAAGCCCCTCCCTCAAAAGTGGTTGTCTCAGTAACACCTGACCTTGCCCTATTAGAGGTACTTAACCCTGAAGTGAGTATGTTCTGAGCTCAGCTCCAGGGCTTTCTAGGTCTGGAAGGCATGCTATGCTTTTCCCGTGATGCGAAGTGCCTCCATCCTGCTGCTACCCGGTTCTTCTCAGACTTCAGCCTGTTCCCTCTCACTTGTTTCTCTTTTTCAGTTCGGATGCCCGGTCAGTGCCCTATATTGTAACACAGCAGGAAGGCCTTTGCCTGGGCTCCTGTGTCTTCCAAAGACCTAGCAATCTGTTTCTGACCTGTGGGCATGATTACACAATTTTCAGGTCCAAGTCTCACTCTCTGCTTTCAGTTGTGGATTCTGAAACCAAGAAGCAGCTAATCCCATGAGTTTATTGAGAACAACTTGTATTCTTTCTAACAAGTCCATCTTCCATATCAAGCTACCACACTGATTACTTGCTTTCTTGGTCACTGCCACCAAAAATCCATCTTCCCAAAACATGCTTTATTGTAAGAAATCATAAGAAAACTTTGTGGCATTGTTTCACTAAGAATTAAAAATATATAATTAATATTAACTACATAGAGAAATAACAAGAAAAATAAACTCCTCCCCTTTGGTTAGGATTATTTTATATCTTTCAAGAAAAATGGCTTGAAGTATCAGAAAGTTGAACAACTTTCTTCCCTTTGTTTTTATGAATTTAGAGCTTTTTAAACATTTAAAATGTTTATTTTATTTTTCAAATTGTATCTCTGGATGTAATCAGCACCTAGAACAAGAAATAGTGCATTATCAGTCTCCCCCTAAGAATAACAACTTTTCTGATTATATTGGTTTTTCCTCTTTTTGAACTTTGCATAAAAGGATTTAAAAAAGTTTTTATTGTTTCATCTGAATTCATTTGTTCACATGTGTTAATGTATGTACTCTTACTGTACACTGAGGTTGTTTTCAGCTTTTTGATACTACAAACAGTTAATATATCTACAAACAGTGGATTTTTTCTACATATTTGTTCTGAGCATATGTATGCATTTCTGTTTGTAAAAATTGAGTAGAAATTATAAATCAGAGAATAATCATATGTTCATACCTAATAGACAATATCAACTTATTGTCCAAAACGTACTAATTTATATCCCATCAGCACTGAGAACTTCAATTGTTTTGAAATCTAGTTTTTTTTTTTTAATTTTAGCCATCCTGATGAACATGTGATGATTTCTTATGGTTTATCTTGTAATTCCCTAGTTGTTAATAAAGCTGAATGCCTCTTTATATATTTTTTGTCAAATTTTATATCTTTATGCAGTGTCTATTACAGTCTTATTCCTAACTTTTCATTTTGAGCTCCTTTTGTTTTGTTTTCACTCATAAGCTTGTTGGAGTTCTTTATATACGCTGGATTGAATATCTTTGATATTGGCTTGTAGCATATTTTAGGTAATAAAGTCTTTCAAATTACTATGAACCTCATTGACTTTGTCTTTTTATGGATTACTGGGATCGTAAGAAGCCATGACTGATAGGGGAAAAAAACCCAACAACCTGGGAGCAAATAAAATGAGGCACTATAAAAAAGAGATATAAGTTTACAAAATCTCGTGTAGCAAACACAAAGTTTCAGGGTCTGCTTGATGAGAATCTCTAGAGTTTTATTATTCCAATTCATTAGAATGTATTTTTGTGAATCCAGACATTTCTGTGCCTGTTTTCGAAACATTTTTTTTAAAAGTCTCTTTGTAATTCTCAGATATACAGTGAATGTAAACCAATGTAAACTATATTCCCTATATGTACACAGTCTTGCTCCAGGCCTGCTGGTTTTCATTAATGTAAATTAACTAGAGCTACTAGGGAGAGTCACCCATTCTTTATGACTTATTTGGAACTAAACTGTAATATATTTTAAGGAAATCTAGCTCTTTACTTTTCTTATTGGCATTATTAATATGCAATTCAAAATTAAAGTGCATTTAGAGAAGTACAAATAAAAACCCTTTAAAAAGCTTATTTGTATCACTTTTTTTCTTAGACTGGTACTAGAGGTCTCCTGGGTCAGGTTAGTACAAAACAAGGTTAAATGGAGGTTTAAGAAATTTCAGGACAATTTCAGACAGGCCATTCTTATTTGCCTGAATTATTGTTGGAATTGTTTTTGTATTGATGGCTTTATTTTCTTTAATAATGATTTTTATTTTTTTCCATTATAGTTGGTTAGAGTGTTCTGTCAATTCTCCACTGTACAGCAAGGTGACTCAGTCAGACGTACATGTATACTTTCTTTTTTCTCACATTATCATGCTCTGTCATAAGTGACTAGATATAGTTCTCAGGGCTTTACAGCAGAATCTCATTGCTTATCCATTCCAAAGGCAATAGTTTGAATCTATTAACCCCCAATTCCTAATCCATCCCACTCCCTCCTGCTTCCCCTTGGCAACCACAAGTCTGTTCTCCATGTCCATGATTTTCTTTTCTGTGGAAAGGTTCATTTGTGTCATATATTAGATTCAAGATATAAGTGATATCATATGGTATTTGTCTTTCTCTCTTTGACTTACTTAACTTAGTATGAGAGTCTCTAGTTCCATCCATGTTGCTGCAAATTGCATTATTTTGTTCTTTTTGATGGCTGAGTAGTAGTCTACTGTGTATATATATATACCATATCTTCTTAATCCAATCATCTGTCATGGACATTTAGGTTGTTTCCATGTATTGGTTATTGTGAATAGTGCTGCAATGAACATGTGAGTGCATGTGTCTTTTTCAAGGAAAGTTTTGTCCAGATATATGCCCAAGAGTTGGATTGTGGGTCATATGGTAGTTCTATGTATGGCTTTCTAAGGTACCTCCACACTGTTTTCCATAGTGGTTGTACCAATGTACATTCCCACCAACAGTACAGAAGTGTTCCTTTTTCTCTACACCCTCTCCAGCAATTGTTATTTGTGGACTTATTAACGATGGCCATTCTGACTGGTGTGAGGTGGTACCTCATAGTAGTTTTGATTTGCATTTCTCTAATAATCAGTGATGCTGAACATTTTTTCATGAGTTTGTTGGCCATCTGTATATCTTCTTTGGAGAAATATCTATTCAGGTCTTTTGCCCATTTTTCCATTGGGTTGTTGGCTTTTTTGTTGTTGAGTTGAATAAGTTGTTTGTATATTTTAGAGATGAAGCCCTTGTCAGTTGCATCAAAACTATTTTCTCCCATTCTGTAAAAAAAAAAAAATCTATTGGCTTTTTGTTTTCTTTTTGGTTTCCTTTACTGTGCAAAAGCTTGTCAGTTTGATTAGGTTCCATTGGTTTATCTTTGCTTTTATTTCTGTTGCTTTGGGAGACTAACCTGAGAAAACATTTGTAAGGTTGATATCAGAGAATGTTTTGCCCATGTTCTCTTCTAGGCGTTTGATGTGTCTTATCTTACATGTAAGTCTTTAAAGCATTTTGAGTTTATTTTTGTGCATGGTGTGAGGGTGTGTTCTAGTTTCATTGATTTACATGTAGTTGTCCAGCTTTCTCAGTACAACTTCCTGAAAAGACTGTCTTTTCTCCATTTTATATTCTTGCCTCCTTTGTCGAAGATTAATTGACCAGAGGTATCTGGGTTTATTTCTTGGTTCTCTATTCTGTTCCACTGGTCTATATGTCTGTTTTGGTATCAGTACTGTCTTGATTACTGTGGCTTTATAATATTGCCTGAAGTCTGGGAGAGTCAGGCCTTCTGCTTGGTGTTTGTCCCTCAGGATTGCTTTGGCAATTCTGAGTCATTTGTGGTTCCATATAAATTTTTGGATTGTTTTTTCTAGTTCTGTGGAAAATGTCATGGGTAATTTGATAGGGATTACATTGAATCTGAAAATTTCTTTGAGTATTATGGACATTTTTTACAATATTTATTTTTCCAACCCTGGAGAATGGAATATCTTTCCATTTCTTTGAATGCTCTTTAATTTCATTGATTAATGTTTTATAGTTCTCAGCCCATAAGTCTTTCACCTCCTTGGTCAGGTGTATTCCCAGGTATTTGATTTTTTGGGGGGTGTAATTTTAAAAGATACTGTATTTTGTATTCCTAATATTTCATTGTTTGTGTACAGAAATGCAACTGATTTCTGAATGTTAATCGTATATCCTGCTACTTTGGTGAATTTGTTGATCAGTTTGAGTAGTTTCTGGGATTAGTCCTTAGGGTTTTCTTTATGTAGTATCATGTCATCTGCATACAGTGACAGTTTTACCTCTTTTCTATTCAGATACCTTTTATTTCTTTTGTCTAATTGCTGTGGCTAGGACTTCCAATACTATGCTGAAAAACACTGGTGAGAGTGGGCATCCTTGTCATGTTCCAGATTTTAGTGGGAAGACTTTCAGCTTTTCTCCATTGAGTATTATACTTTTTGTGGGTTTGTCATAAATGGCTTTTACTATGTTAAGATATGTTCCCTCTATACCCACTTTGGTAAGAGTTTTGATCACGAATGGATGTTGGACTTTGTCAAATGCTTTTTCTGCATATATTGAGATGATCATGTGGATTTTGACTTTCCTTTTGTTAATGTGGTGTTTGATGTTGATTGAATTGCATATGTTGAGCCAACCTTGCACATCTGGGTTGAATCCTACCTGGTCGTGGTGTATGATCTTTTTTATATGTTGTTGGATTTGATTGGCTAGAATTTTGTTGAGAAATTTCGTGTCTATATTCATCAGAGATATTAGCATGTAGTTTTCTTTTTTGGTGGTATTTTTGTCTGGTTTTCGTATCAGGGTGGTGGTTGCATCATAGAATTTCTTTGGGAGTTTCCTTCTGCTTCAACCTTTTGGAAAAGTTTAAGGAAGATGGGTATGAATTCCTCTATGTAGGTTTGGTAGAATTCACCTGTGAAGCCATCTGGTCTTGGACTATTATTTGTAGGGAGTGTTTTTATGACATACTCAATTTCATTTCTAGTGATTGGTCTGTTCAGTTGACCTATTTCCTCTTGATTCAGTTTTGGCAAGCTGTAAGTCTCTAGAAAGTTTTCTATTTCTTCTAGGTTGTCAAATTTGTTGGCATGTATACAATTGTTCACAGTTTTCTCTTGTGGTTTTTTGTACTTCTGCAGTACCCGTTGTGATTTCTCCTTTTTCATTTCTTATTTTGTTTATTTGGGTTTTTCTCTCCTCTTCTTGGTGAGTCTGGCCAGAGGTTTGTCAATTTTGTTTACCTTTTCAAAGAACCAGCTCTTGGTTTTATTGATTTTTTCTACTGTTTTTTGAATCTCTATTTTATTGGTTTTCTCTCTGATCTTTATGATTTCCTTCCTTCTGCTGAGTTTAGGTTTTGTTTGTTCTTCTTTTTCTAATTCATTTAGGTGGTGGGTTAAGTTGTTGATTTGAGGTTTTTCTTCTTTTTTGAAGAAGGCCTGTATTGCTAAGAATTTCCCTCTGAGCACTGCTTTTGTGGAATCCAATAGATTTTGAATTGTTGTGTCATTATCATTTGTCTCAAGGTATTTTTTAATTTCCTTCTTGATTTCCCTATTGACCATTGGTTTTTTAGTAGCATCTTATTTAGTCTCCATGTAGTTAGCTTTTTCTCATTTCTTTTCCTGTGGTTGATGTCTAGTTTCATGATACTGTGGTCAGAGAAGATACTTGAAATAATTTTATACTCTTAAATTTGTTGAGGCTATCTTTGTGCCCCAGTAAGTAATCGATCCTTGAGAATGTTCCATGTGCACTTGAGAAGAATGTATATTCCAATATTTTTGAATGTAATGTCCTGAAAATGTCAATTAAGTCTAACTTTTCTATTGTGTTCTTTAGGATCTCTGTTACCTTACTTATTTTCTGTTTAGAGGATCTGTCCTTTGATGTGAGCATGTGTTATAGTCTCCTACTATGATTACATTCCCATCAATTTCTCCTTTTATGTGTATTAGTATTTGTTGTAGGTATCTGAGTACTCCTATATTAGGGGCATATCATTGGAATTTTGTTTGCAATACAGTCCTCACTCTCAGAATGTTGTTATTTTAAAAGCGAGTGTCAATATCCCTAACAGGTGGTAGAAGACATGGTCATTAAATATAATATAGAAATATATACACAATCATCACTCTTCAACAATGTATAAAATCTCCTAAAAGGAAATGAAAACTTGACTCAAAAGATGACATTACATACCTATACACTGGATATTTAGACATTTAATCATCTGAAAGGCATGCAGGCATTAAATAAATTTCTAATCTCACTAGAGTGTGATCAGATTTTCAGATACATGAGTCACTAATGAGTTTGGGGAAGGCACAATGATCTGGCCATTCATCAAATACACTAATTTCTCTTCATGTACATGCTTGATGACTTGTAACCCTTAAAAAGTCCTTAAACTCTTCTTTTAAGGAAATTTCCAGTTAAGAGAGCTATTTTTCCTCTCCTTTTAAGGACCCCAGTTTTTTCTCATTCCCCAATCATTTATAGCCTGGACAAAATATTCCCATTACTATTTTAAACAATAAAAAATAAAGTAATTTTTAAATTATATTCAAAACAAAAAACGTAAATTGAGCCACTGCAATGAAAATAAGATGATTTTTTTATCTCTTCTGTATAACAAAAACACTGACCTTTGCATAGAACGGGAAAAGAAAGAATAAAATACATATATATGGATTATTTTATCCAGACACTCTATTTGTGGCCACAAAGATAGATGTAGTCTGCTCATTTATACTAATAGCAATAAAACTATAAGTTTTGTACTTGTTAAGGCTAAAAGGATAAATGCTCTGCACCAGAAACCGGTAATAGTACTTCGTATCTCTCAGCTTTTATGAGGGAAAACACATCTTAGAATGTATAGACTTTTGGAAACAGAATAGTTAGCAATTATTTTCATATACCCCACAGAATTCCAAAATAGACAAGAGGTCTCTTCTAAAAACACATAAGACACAATAATGTAAAACAGTTAAAGGTAAAGATGACAAAGAATAAAAGTGGATTATCTCCAGGAAACCAGAGAGAAAGTGAGAGTGCCACATGTGTATTGAATTTATCTTCTAAAATCGCTAATGATGATTTCAATATTTGACTATGAGGCTCCAGCAAATAAACCAAAAGGAAAATACTATTAAACACAACATAATCTGTTATCATATAACACAAATAACCATTTTAAGGAAAAAACAATTTTCTTGACATTTGGTTTCTCCAGAGGGAAACCAGATTTCAAAAAATCAATGAAAAAAATGTGATTGATATATAATGTTCACAAATATATCACCAATATAATTTGGCAAGAAGGTAAAGTCCCAGAGAAATTAGTAAGTTCTATTACTCTCAGTGTAATCAGATCTAAGAGAGTTTTATTAAGTGTATTTTACTTATCTGAAAATCGACCATTTATTCAAGTGTTCCACAGAAAGTTTTGATTAAATATGTTAAATGGCATAGCTACATGTAAAAATAAATAAAATTTCAAAACAGATTCAGTATGTTAAGTACACTGTATCTACAGTGTTATTAAGTTTGTAAGGAAGCATGCTAACTACTTCTTAGATGAAATTTGAATTCTAGTAGAGAAAACAGGCATGTAGATACATGATAACACTATAATATGCAACATAACTGCTAAATTATATATATAGTATTCAGTTATAGGACCTATGTGCATTCACTTTGTTCAAACCATATGAGGTTAGATGGCATGCCAATTATGAAGGTAACCAATGGTTAATACAATTTCCTAAGAAACACCACTCTCTTGAAACAATGAGTAGTGTCTGTATAAAGATGGGTTTCCTATAACTGGCTAAGGAGAATCAAAATTGCTATTTTATGTGACGTTAATTGAGACTGATGTTTGTTTACATCTCTATTATATAGGAGAAACTAGGGAGAAAACTGTCATAAAATAATCTGCTATCTTCAAATGATATAAATAAAAACTCAGAGACATAAATGGTGTTTTGGATTTCAAAAGTAAGTAATCTAGACTACTTGACCTTTAAAATGTAGTTCTTAAATGTAACGATTCTCTTATGGCACTTGGCTTTTATTCCCTATGCCATTATTTTCCTGCGGTAAATAACATACAAACCATCAGAAATGGTTAAAGATGTTAACGGACACCTAGTTCTAAAGAAATCTTTGCATAAGAGAAAACAGCTATGGCCCAGAATGATGAAGTGTCATGTTCCATGGAGAATAAAGAGCAGATCTGGGACTGAATCCAAAGTGATTTGACTTCAGCCCAGCGTTCTTTTACATGAGAGGTGGCAGAGTATTGTCTCCAGGCCAGAGGTCCTGACTATGAATTCTGACTTCATTACCAACTAGCTGTATACATTGGGCAGTTACAGATTTTTTTTCTGTGACTCAGTGTTCTTATCTGTAAACTGAGAATAATAAATTTGTAGCTACCTCTGGGCTTTCAGAGGGAATGAGTTAATTCCTGACAAGTGTCTATAATACCTAACTCAGTGTAAACACGAGGTCAGAATTTGCTATTAGTATCGTTTGTTATGTGATCAGGGCTTGAGTCTGGCCTAGTACAAGATGCTATGCTGGGGAAATACACACTAAACTCTCATGGATGTGCTGGAATTGTTTTCCATCTGACTTGCAAGAGAGGCAGAAAACCAGGGACCATGAGCCCTTAGAAGCCCTTATCTCTGCCTAGAAGTGAAATATGTTGCTTTCTGAATTGTTAACCTTGCATATTTCTCTACTTTGCGCCACAAAAGAAATTTTCATCCTCTCACTATGGTTGTGGCTGTTTTCTCCTCAACATTATCATTCTGCTAAAACCTCTTGCTGCCATTTCATGCTTATTTAGACAACGTAATAAAGAATGAGAGATCTGAGAGTGTTAACACTCCCTTTCTTGATGTTTTCCAAAAATACTACTTTCTTTTAGTCTATCAGTTTCTTGAAACTGGCTTCTTTAATAACTCAAAGATGCCATGTTCATAGTCTTTTTGACTTTCAGTGGATAAGTCAACATTTTAATTCAATTTTTCTGACACTGAGTTTTTCATAGCTGCAACTTGTCAAGAGATGGATTAATCCTTATTGCATTAACTTTTAGAAAACATCTTAACTCTTCAGAGATTTATTAATCTTGATAATATTTAACCTGTACCTATATTTGCATTAAATTAGGCTACTGGTTGTAGTTAAAAAGACATGCAATAAACTAGAGAAATTAGCTAAAAAATTGAAAAGTTTCTAAAACCAGATCTGACTTGTTATTTTAATAGAGGGGATCATAATTCACAGAGGCCATCCCAATTTAAAAATCAATTAGTTACCTTGTTAATTATCTCCTTTTTTTCATAGAAACATAATATGTCCTGTTATTTTCTGCCAATATTCTCTGTCTGCCAAGATTCTACTCCTCACATCTCATGGGAGCAATGCGATGAAGAGATTACAAGAATAGTCCATGAACTAAAGTAAACCTAGCATTGAATTCTGACTTCATTGTTTATTGGCTAAGTCATACTTGGAAAGTTATATAGCATTATGAATCTTCAGTCTTTCCAACAATAAAATAAGGAGTAATTGTACCTACATTACAGTTAGGTATATTTATGTTTTATGTGTTTGCTTGTTTCTTTATTTAAACAAATTCTGTAGGTTAAAATAAGTAAAGGGGGTTTTCACAGTTGTCAGAAAAATAATAAAGACAGATAAATGGCAGCTATTGTTACTGAGTGATATTCAAAGACTGATATTTCTCAATGGCTCAAGAGGAAAAAAAATAGTATTTTTTTTACCTTAGGTCTAGGCTAATCTTTCTTACTTCACACAGACAATTCTGAGTAATATGACAACTCTTCATGATTATTTTTTTTTTTTTGTCTTTTTAGGGCTGTACCTGCAATATATGGAGGTTCCCAGGTTAGGGGTTGAATAAGAGCTGCAGCTGCTGGCCTATGCCACAGCCCACAGCAACACAGGATCTGAGCCTCATCTGCGACCTACACCACAGCTCCAGAATATACAAAAGGAATTCTAGGAATCTCACACACATGGAGTCACACAATATTTGTCCTTTTGTATTGGGCTTATTTCACTTAGTATAACATTTTCAAGGCTTATTTTTGGGGTAGCATTGCTACAATTTCCTTTTTTTAAAAAAACAGGTAATATTCTAACACACCACATTTTGTTTATCTATTCATCTATTAATGATCATATGGGTTGTTTCCAACTTTAAGCTGCATTGTAAATAATGCTGCTATGAACATTGACGTACAAATACATGTTTGAATCCCTGATTTCACTTTTTTGGGGGTATATGTTAAGGGTGATACTTTTAATTGATATTAATTCTTATACTAAAGAATGAAGAGAAAAATTACAATTTGATTTCCTTCTCCCTCTCCCTGCAACTAAAATGGCTAATCAGTGTGATCAATGTAAATCAGTTTGGTAGAATCAGTTGTGACAGAGGTTATCAGCATTAAACCACAGTAAATGCAGCATAGCTCCAAATCAATTCTTTTGTAGAAAGTCCCTTTGACACAATCCAAGAATTGATTTAATATGATATGAGCATTCAACGTATTGAGTCAGAATCCAAATCTCTACATGTGTGTATAAATATTTTAATTGCTTGTGGTTGAGTTTATCAGAATATTAACCCATAAGGGCAGAGGGTGTTTTGTCTCTGTATTTCACTAGGTATACAATATACATTTTCTTAAAAGAAAGAATTTTAAATAGGTTAAGCATAAGAGTATTTCAGAGCACATAAATATACAACTTTCTTTTACAATCATTTATACGGGGTAATTCATTTCAATAATGCTCTCTCTGTGTTGCATTTCTTCTAACAGATTTTTAGTAATGCCCTTAATCTACCATCCTAATTTTAAAATAATCAGTATAGTTTTATTTATTTATATTTTAGTTTCATCTTTCACAGTCAATCCTAGAATATGTTCCCTCTTTCCTTTTCTACATATAACACAATTAAAAAAAAATTAACACTTATCTTTACGTATTTAATGATAGACTAAAAAAGTTAACTTGCATGTATGGTGGGTAAAATCTAACATTACCCCAATATTTCATAGTAAGTGGTAAGTGGTATAAATCCTCTTTCACAATCGAAGACTGCTTCTCTATTTTTAAAATCATCTTTCTGCCAAGATCAGGGCTTGGCTGGCCCTGATCCAGGGCTATTTCCAATAACATTTTTTTTGCTGCTCTAAGTATGAATTGAGAACTACTTAACTCATTTTCACTCCAATTAAATTTGGAAAGGAGAGGCTCCCCATCCTCAAGGCTAAAGGCAGCATTTGGAAACATTCAACACTGAAGATTTATTACTCCTGTCCCCTCCTAAGGTCCCTGTCACCTATAATGGTTGTACACTCTGTGCTGTTTCTTCTAGGTTTTGGCTTTGTGCTTCCTCTACTTAGACTACCCTTCTCTTTAAGTTTCACTGTGAGAAAGTCTAATGACACTTTAGTGCCACTCAAATTCTTCATCCCCCAGGAAACCTGTTATGCCCTTTCACCAATGGGAATGTCTCCTTCCCGTGAACCCACATAACAATTTCTGCTTTCCAAACTGAATTGGTCATTACAGCATATACTCACATCAATATATTGCTACATTTTTTTTCTCACATTTTCTCTGTATCGCTTTCTTCCCTTTTAAGTAGAATAACTGGTTTCCTGAAAAGAATAACTGGTTTCCTGAAAAGAATCCTTCTCCTAGCCTGAATAACCCACTGATAGATTAAGGAAAGGAGAGTTCAACAGAATTCTTGGTAGTCCTGGAGAAATAATCTGTCTCATCCTTGTCTCCATCATCCAAAGAAGCACATGGGTTTTCTCCAATGTGTCTCTCACCATCTGGATATTTCTTCCCAAGAAGATCTTCACACACCCACTTTATCTTTACTTTTACTACCAATTTTAAACCAGGATTCCTTGCAACTCATAGTCTGTCATCAGCAATATCCCATAAATATTCAACCTTTCCTCAGAATAGTACCATTATTGGATCCTCCTGCCCTGTACCTGTGCCATCCATATGATACTGCTTTCTAAGGCTGCCTCAAAAAGTGGCTCCATATATGACCTGCCACAATGCCTAGAGGTAGATAGGTATCAGCTATCTTTCCATTTCTACATCACTGTTTCTAGAACATTATTCCATCCCCTTTGCCACTTTTGCCCAATTCTTCTGAAGTAAATGGAATTATCAGATATCACCCATTAAATTCTCTTACTGCTGTCATCGAGGTTTCTTGAATAATCTCCTATATTAATGGAGAATTTTAACATTTAGCTTATTTTTTTTCTCCACAGCAATATACTTCTACTGGAATAAGTGCTCATGTAAAAATCCACAAGGGTTATTCTATTTGCTATAGCCTTTGACAGTTGATCACTCCCTCTTTTATCAGCCTGGTTCTTACGAGGCTCAGGGACTCTACATTTTCCTAATACTCCTGCTACCTCTTGGCAGAAATTTCACAGCATCATTAGATGAATCCTCTTCCTGATCTCTTAAGTTTTGAGTTCTCAAGGCTTAGCCTTTGGACTTTTCTATCTATACCCATTTTCTTGATATCACAGTTTCATCCTGGGCCCAGGATTTTTTTTTTTCCTGAAACTAAATCAGCATCTTCAACTGTATTGCCAAGAACTATGCTTGATATTGAAAAAGCCTCGCAAACATAAAATTTCCAAAAAATGAACTCTTGATTTCTGTAGCATCACTCCTGAGGGAGCTATGGGGACCTGTTTAGAACAAAACCCTGAGAGTCATTCTTGATTTCTTCTAATGCTCCACATATAACCCATTAGCAAATCCTTTCGATTTTCTTTTCAATTCTTTCTCAGCATCTCCCCATTCTACCACCACAGTTCAAGCCACTACCAAATTTTGCCCGGATGAGGAATGTGTGAGGTTCTGTTTCTACTCTTATCTGAAAACATTGTGTACCTACTCCTAGTCCCCACTCTGCACAACATCCAGAAAAATCCTTTTCTATCAGATTATGTCACACTTATAGACAAAACCTTTCAAAAACTTCCTTTCTAAACACATCCAGAACAATTCTCATACCCTAGTCCTGGGCTGCATTTCCAATCTCATCCTCAACCTATCTTTTTCAGTCACTCTGACCTCTAAGTTCCCTCTAGCATTAGAGACTTTATATCAGAATGCCAAGAAAGCTCATTTCCAAGGAATATACAAATTTTGCTCTTGACCACATGACTTTGTATTAATAGCTATTTTTTTTTCCCTTGATCTACAGTTGTTTCTTTTACTACTTTGTATTACTAGGGTGGGAAGCTTAAGGTTTTTTTTTATTTGTTTATTTTTCAATCTCTCTATGTCCAACTGCTAGAACAATGCACATTATAAACACTCAAAAATTATTTCCTGACTAAATGAGTGAACTGTATCAATCATTAATGGAACTAAAATTTAATATAAGATAAAAATCAACTACAAAGGACTGTTACTTGTAAATAATAATGCAAATTAGAAATTATGTGACTAGCTTAAATTTGGAGAACAATTTTACTAATAACATGATTCAAGTCAGCAGTCAGAATTTGGAGCAGTGGAAGAGATATTTTCTAAGTATGACACACATGCTTTATTTGCTTGGTCATTTTTTTCTTTTTCTTACCTAGGCTGTTTAAGGTGGTAAAATAATATGTAAGAAGAACTCAATCGTGGTGCTTTTTGATAACAGAGAAAGAAAGGCAACTACTTGGGTTTATGAGGGATATTTGGGTTTTATGAGTGTATGTTAATAATTATTTAAAATTAATTATTAAAATATTTTCAGAAAAATAACTGTAATAGCCTAAAATCCTATGGCCTATAAAATTTCCTCCAGGCAATGCAGTATTTACAAATTTATCTCTTAGTTGTAAAACTATTGAAACTTTATATACTGCTAGGTACTGAAGAAATTTTAAAGCACATTTGATAATTAACTAAAGAAAAATTAAAAATTATCAACTTAGTCTTGGACAGTGCTTTTTTTTAAATTCTAACTAGGCTAGCAAAATATTTCTGAATGTCAAAGTTTTAAAAATTTTCAAAAATTTTACTAAAATACTAATGTTAGTAGTGTTTATTTATATTGATTTAACTAATATTTTTAATTTTAAAGATTCTTGCAGAAAAAAGAATTAAAAACATTACATTATTTCTTCAATTAAAAATGGTAATTTTATATCTGCTACAAGAAACAATTTTGATAATATTTGAGGTTATTATAAATTAAACATTAATACTAAAGGCAGAAGTCTACTAAGAAAACATATATTTTAAAATCTTAATATAAAAACATCATAAATAATTTGTTCCTATTTTTATAGTAAAAACAAAGCACAAAAACTTGCATAGTAATTACCTCATAATTAACTTGTATTCAGTTAGGTTAATTAAACTCATATATCTGTAAGTTTCAGACTTTTGTTTAAACAATATGAATAAATGCTTAGTTAATATAAATTATACAGTTATAGTTTATCTGCAAAATATGAGTTCTTTGCTTTTACTTTACTTCTGTATCTTAATAAATGTTCTCATACCTTAACTCTGAGCACAGAAGCAAACATTCTTGCATCTTCAGATACACCTCCAATGTAGAATTTTTTCTGAAAAACTGGGGGATGATCATTTTCATCCTGAATCTCAATATACACTTTAGCTGTATTGCCTGGAGGATAAGAAATAATATATTTTTATTGGTGGTTATTCATTAGAAAATATCAATAAGATACCTGGAGTAAATAGTTACTGTATATTTTTTGAACAATAAAAAAAAACTTATATCAGATATCATTCCTAATTGGCATGGCTAATATCCTATACCCAGAGAAGACGTTGCTAATGATGTTTCTGGCATCATATGCTAAGTTGTTGCTATTTCTTTCAATTATAATGTCTTGTTAATTCATTTTACTTGATTTAATAGGCACTAAAGTATTGTGTTCTGTTAATTTAATAAAACAACTCAATTATTCATATTCACTAATGCGTCATACATATTACCAATTACACCAAATTGACATAAATATATAAAAAACATATGAAATAGTAATCTTCCATAAATTTTAAAAATATATTTTTATTCTTACGTATGAAACTACCAATGATATTCTCTTAGCTTAAAATGTATGTATGTGTATATATATATATGTATGTGTGTGTATATATATACACACACACACACATATTTTTTAAGATTACAAGTGAACAATGGTTGGGTGAGGTGCTTATTTACACAAAAGGAAAACAAATTTCATCATGCATTAGAGGCTATCTGTAATTCATTAAAAAAGATGTAGCTGAAGAGATAATTATTATATGACTCATAAATACTGGATTTTGTAATTTACACCACACTGAATATACCATAAAGAATACATTTCATCATCACACATTAAAATATCTTTCCCTCAATCATCATACCTTAAATGGGAAATGTAGCACTTTTTACTAGTTTATGAAGGACCCTTTACAAAGAATCTGATGAATAAAAATAACTTACAAACCTGATGAAATGAGGAACATGTAATAAATGCTTTACAAAAAGTAGATTTAAATTACATAAGTACTCTGCTGTATTACCTTAGTAAATTTTTCTCTTGCATTTCAAATCAAATATATGGCAACTGATCTACAAACTATCAGGCACGCCCGGACTTTGTTGCTTTATGATAAATAACCTCAGCTGTAACTACTTAACACCAAACTATGATGGGTAGAACAGCACAGTGGGTAGAACATGGGTGTATAACATATCTGTGTCAACTGAATAAAGGAATGAATAATCTTCATTGTCCTAGTGAGAACTTACAAACAAGCTCCTTTTTGCTTGGCCTGGGAATGGTCAAGGAGACAAGAGAACCCCAAAGTTTTATCTGTGGTCTGCTGGTACTCATTTAGTTTCTCTGCTTGTTTCTTTCACACTATTCCTGAACTGGACAAGGTAGAATCAAAAAGAAAAATGTGCTAGGTCAACAGAGAAGGGTTCTAACAGGGAAGTAAGACTAATGGCAGAGTATGCTTCTCTATACTACAGTGCCAGGGCTCTGAATTGCACTCTGGTCAGCCAGCAGCAGAGTTCATCCAAAACGAAACCCCTTTCATCTTAGTAGAAGACAATTTATAACCTCTGGAATCAAAGGAGCTGATAGCTCTACATTTGATATATTTTTAAAAGTGGATCTTAAGCTATAATTGAGGATCTAATGTATAGCATAGTGATGATAGTTGATAATATTGTACTATTAATGGTTGATAGTTGATAATATTGTACTCTCTTAAATCTGCCAAGAGAGTAGATTTTAAATGTCCTCACCCCTCCCCCAACACACACAGGAGCACACACCACAAATGGTAACTATGTAATGGTAACTATGTGTGTGTATATATATATATATATATATATGTATATATATATATATATATAAATATATACAATTTAATGTGGTAATTATACCTTAATAAAGCAGGGGGGTAGAAATTATCGTGATGTATCTAATCAAAGAATATAAAATAAATGTTGGCCAGTCTAAAAACAATTAAGTATACCCCCACAGTTTAATCACTAGATTAGCATTCACTTAGATTTTTTTGATTCATTAGCATACAATGTGTGCTACACCGTAGATTTCCATAGCTCACAATTTCACTAAGTATGTGTAAGGACTAAGGACTGTATTAGGATCTTTCACCTAATTTGGGTCTTTATTATTTCTAAAGCAAAAACTTGGAAGCAACTCAAATTCTTTTAAGGGAATCTATTATTTACTCCTTGAATATTTGCAGAATCTTTTTTTCCGCTCCATATTATATCCTTTATTTAAGGTAGTTATGAAGCACATAACAAAAAAGAAAGATGTAGGGCAGAGTGGGGGGAAAGGAAAATGATAATTGATAAAATGGATGGAGGACATTGTGAGAAGAACCATACAAGTAGATGATGACATGATCCCCTCCTGCAGTCTCCCTTCTGGTTGGGTTAGACAGTGAGAACCTTCCAAGGAGAACCACAGAGGATGAAGGAAATTATAAACTGGATGAAAGATTTACTCAGCAAGTGTTTTGGTTAAAAGACACAGTAATCTTCTATGCAATTTGGGGCTCGATTCCTTTACTTCACTGACATTCTTTTTCTTCAATTTTTTATGACAGAATTTTTTCTTTGGGCAGTACTTTTAGGTTCAGTGAGTCAGGAAACTCCAGACATGACCCCAGAGGCAAGGGAATATGAAACACCTTCTTGGGATTCATTAGTTTAAAGGAAGAGTAAACACAACTACTAAGTAATAAAGCTCAGAAGGAACTAGGAGTCAGAATAGACTCGAACAGAACATCTGCTCTATTTTATACATCCTAACAAGGTGGAGTAAGTTCAGAGGAGTAACTGATATTCAAAATACCAATAACTTTAACTTAGCTACATGTCCTTCAAGACCAAATTTGGTTTGGATTTTTACCCTTTCCTTTCCTTTTAATGATTAATTATGTGCTGTTAGTTTTCTCTTCTTAGGGAATCCTTATTGTCTTCAGGATGAATCTGTTTCTTCTCTCCATATTGCCTGTGCTGCATCAGGTTTTCATAAAAGGCCTTCAAAGTAATGAACTAAGGAGTGGAAGCAGTGCTTCTCAGCTATGAATGATTTTGCCTATCCAGAGACATTTTTTATAGTAATAACTGCAGAAAGTGGAGTGGTGGTGGGAGTGCTACTGGAACTTGGTAGAGGCTAGAGATCCTGAGAAACATCCCTTAATATACAGGATAAATTCCTATGACAAAAAATTATCCAGCCCAAAAATGTCAATAGTGATTGAGGTTGATACTGGTCGGGTTCCTTACCACTGAGCCAGGATGGGAACTCCCACTGTGTTCTTTTAAGTTCAGGATTCAGTCCTGTTCACCTCAACTTTTGTCAATGCCTGTTGGCATCTGTTCCTGACTTTCCTCAGTCTGAATGCCCTTAGCTCTAACCATAACTCTAATTATTACTAGTATATATACATTAAAGAAATATTTACTCTCATACTTGGGAATACAGGAACCTAGTCTGATAGAAAACACATTAGACTAAATTGTAAAATCTTGAGAGCAAAGACTCTGTTTTTCTTAATATTAAATATTTTTCACGGTCTAATGCCTTAAATAGATTTTTTGTAATTATATCATAATGATGGTTCTATTGCAATAACATATTGCAGAAAATTTTCAAAAAATGCTTGGAATACCAGGCTTACATATTTGTTTCTCTGGTGGTGCCAAAAGATTGAAATAGACCCTCTTTAATATATATACACACACACATAACACACATACACATGCACACACACATTCACACACACAAATACATTTTATATTATTTTTAAATAATATTTTTGTATATGCTTTACTGGCAAATTAAATTTTTAAAAGCACTGTGAATTCCATACAGCAGGTGTATAAGAAATGCTGAATTATACTAAATTGCTACCATCAGCCCCTTACCTGGTATTCACTTAAATAAAAGGAATCCTTCTAGTTTATCCCATTAAATGCAATGGGATAATATATTTTTAAGCCCTCAAAAATCATACTACCAAGTAACTGCATGTTATTGTTAAGAGTAAGAGTATCTCTCCTAAAGATAACAGATTTTTTTTAAAGTTTAGGTAATAGGAAAACACTAAATCTAAAATCACTCACAATTCCCTGAGCTTTTTGGAATTACCTGAAATGTGTCGGTATTTATACTATTGTTAATTTCCTGTGTTTCTCTACCCTAGTTTATATGCTAGATAAATGACTGCTTCTATAGATAATGTAATGTTTAAGAACAAAAGGATCACTTAAGATAACTATCTCAACTGATCTTACTAAAGGGTTTATAGATAGTTACTCACTAAGAAACTAGAGTTTGAATAAAATGAAAAATAGAGAAGAAATAGGTTATAGTGTGTTCATGAGATGGATTAGCAGGAATATATTTACATGATCTTTTGAAAAGTAATTAAGTATGTTAGAATGAGAGAAGTCACTGTTTCTTATTTCTCAGCTTTTTGTTCTTCAGGAATTATACTTAGTCATATTTATATATACTGTTTATTTTAAATAGCTAGGCAGCAAAAGATATTGAAATATTTTGAGTTTCATTTCAATAGTTTTCTAACTTAGCTTTGACATTGATTTAGCCTTTGCACGATTTTAATTGCTTGTATCTAAAACATACATTTTTGTGTATGTGTTTGCTGAAAGGTTAATAACTGAATTAAGGAAATAACTACATGTAACTCTTGCATTCAAAAGCTAACACTCAGATTACTATAATATACACTTGATTTTTAGCTAAGTCTCACTGAAGAAAGTGATAACATTGACAATTTTACAACTATAGTGATGATAAGATAATCAGAAGAGTAACATTCTAATAGTAATTAATGTTTGGTTTTGTGTCCATATTAACATATTTTTCTCATTAGATAAATTTAATAAAGGGTTTCTCTGTAAACAGTAACCGTTAAAATAGAAGCTAAGAATGCAATATTACTTCTTTTCATTGGTATTGCCAGCATTTTATGCTAATCCTGTGAGACCAAAGTGATGCATTTAGAGGCATTTGCAGGGGAATGATGATGACTTTTATCTCAGTATGTTTTCATTCAGAATAAACAGACACTATTTTAATTCATGCACATCTATTAAACTCCAGCTCTCTCCACAAAGCAGCTTAACACAGGACCCATAAGGACCAAAAAAACTGCTGTAGTTGTGAACTGGGAAATAGATGAATTTAAACACAAACTGTGAAGTCAGAGCCTTGGCCAAATGCCAGTAATACTCCATGTAGATGCTGTGACGTTACACTAAGTTACTTACCCTTTCTGAGCTAAAGTTTCTCAACAATAACATGGTAGTAAGCATATATAACTAACTAGATTAAATGAACAAATACATGTTAAAGCATTAAAGCACAGAATTATAAAAGAAACATTTTTCAGTTTGGGATACTATATAGGGAATATAAAATAATGTAGTAGAAAAATACCTATATTTCTACTGAAAATGAAAGAATTTAAATAGTATGAAATACTGTTGGAAAACAGTAAAAGTGCCTTATTAAATATCCATACTTTGTTTACATAAGACTACAAATTTACAAAAAATTCATTTAAAAAAGTCAACAGTTTTTTGAGAAAGACTCACATTATGATATTTGATATAAAAATACTCTGTGGACATTACAAGCCTAGTAAGAGTCATTTTGTCTTGAAATGCAGAATAACAGCAAAGAAAAAAAATAATTATGCTTGAATAAACCATTAAATGAACTCTGTGTTTTTCCTTTATATCTCTCTCTCTATTTTTTTATTTCTTTTATTTTTATCTTTTTAGGGAGGCAGGTGCAGCATATGGAAGTTCCCAGGCTAGGGGTAGAATCAGAATCAGAGCTGCAGTTGCCAGCCTGTGCCACAGCCACAGCAGTGCTGGATCTGAGCAGAATCTGTGACCTACACCACAGTTCAGGGCAATGCTGGCTCCTTAACTGATTGAGCAGGGTCAGGGATAGTACTCACATCCCCGTGGATACCAGTTGGATTCATTTCCACTGAGCCACGGTGGGAACTCCTGACCTCTGTTGTGTTTGTTTTTAAATTACTCAATGAATTTTATTTCATTGAACTCTGTTTTTGATACATAGTCAAAAACAAAAGTATATTTTTAAGCCCAAAGTTGTTTTACTTAAATAGAAGCAATGATTGATAAACTTGGTGAAGTACATAAACAAACAAATAAAAAACAAGCCAACAAAAATAAACAAAAAATCAAGCTAACAAATGAAAAGATCGTGTTTTGAAAGTATAATTCACTAAGCACTTGAACAGTATACTAAATGTAGTGACTAATGTCGCATAGGTAGTCTTGAATTGTCATATATACCCTAAACACACATTGTTTTATATGCCCCTAAACAGACTATAAGAGATCTTTGTTTATTTATTTATTTATGTTTTTTATGGCTGCACCCACAGCATGTGGAGGTTTGCAGGCCAGGGGGTCGAATCAAAGCTGTAGCTTCTGGCCTACATCACAGTCACAGCAATGCTAGATCCGAGCTGTGTCCGCGACTTATATCACAACTCAGGGCAATGCCGGATTCTTAACCCACTGAGCAAGGCCAGGGATAGAACCTGTGTCCTCATGGATGCTAGTCAGATTTGTTAACCCCTGAGCCACGACTGGAACTCCAAGCTTTGTTTATAAAGGTAGAAAAGCATCCAACAAGAATAAAGGAGTTCCTGTGTGGCTCTGTGGGTTAAGGAGTTGGCATTTTCACTGCAGTTGCTTATGTCTCTCTGTGACATAGGTTTGATCCCCGGCCTGCAAATTTCTGCATGCTATGGGCACGGACAAAAATAAAACAAAACAAATCCTTAAAACTAAATCAAACAAAAAGACTAAATGAACCAATTCTGGTTTACCATATTTTAGTGAAAGGAATGGAAGATGCATTACTCTTTTTTGAATAGTTTCTCTGTATTAATCTTTGTACTAGTTGCTTTGTTTACAATATATCTTTAAAACTTTTTAAATGATCCATGAAATAGATTGTCATTTCTGCTTTTCAGATAAAGAAATTAAAACTTAAAGAACCTAAGTCACTATTATAAGGAAGAGCCACACTTTACTTCCAGACATGGCTAAAATTCATATTCATCTTTCTTCATGACAAAAGTAAGATTTGTAATAAAAACAAAGTAACTATTCATTAGTGACTAGAGGTCATTTCCCCCCAGTTTCTATAATATAGACAAGTAAATAGTAGAAACCAAATAAAATGTTTCTGATTAAAAAGCTAAGTCTATTTCAAAGGGGAGACTATTGCAGTCACCGCTTCCGTATTTGGTTAGGAGCCTGAGTAATGACTAATGATCTGAAAGATTTATAAATGCCTATAGCACTGTAGAAAAAAATAGCATTTTGAATAATACATTAAAGTATTTAATTGAAGCACAGGTAGAAGCTTCTCTTTAATGAAAATATGAGCATCCTACTAGTTTCCAATTGTTTCTATAAATTAGTGGCTTAAAACAACACGTGTATTATCTTACAATCCTGTAGGGCAGAGGAGTATCACTGCGCTAAAATTAAGATGTAGGCAGGTCTACATTCTTTTCTGGATGCTGTAGGGGTGTATTTGTTTTGTTGCCTTTTCTAGCTTCCAGAAGATGTCTGCCTGCGTTCCTTGCCTGGTGTATGGTCTCCTTCGATCTTCAAAGCCGGTAATGGCCAGTTGAAACCTTCTCATACCACATCACTCTGAAACTGACTGTTCTACCTTCTTTTACTTATTAGGACCTTCATAATTACACTGAGACCACTTACATGGGGCTTTTTTCTTTTGTCTTTTTTACATACAAACATTCCTGACTCTGGACATTAATGGTTGCAATATACTGAACTGTGTCTTCCCTACATTCATATGTTGGGGTTCTAGCCCCTCATTTGACCATATTTGAGAAAGGGCCATTATGGAAGTATTTCAGGTTAAATAAGGTCATAAGTGTGGGGCCCTGACCCAAAAGGACTAGTGTCCTTATCAGAAGAGACACAGAAATCTATTCTCTCTCTCTTCCTCTATCTCTCTTGGTCTCTCTGTCTATAACCCTGCTTCTGTCTCTCTGTCTCTACCCAACTCCCTCTGTGAGGACCCAGCAAGAAGGTGGCCACCCACTAGCCAGAAAGAGAAGCATCACCAGAAATCAACCCTGATACACCTTGATCTTGGAATTTCTACCTCCAGAACTGTGAGGAAAAAAAAATATATTTTGCCAACCACCTAGTCTATGGTATTTCCTTATGGCAGTCCACATGGACTAACCCAACAATAATACTAATTACTTGGTAATTCTGAGCTAAATGCTTTCTGGGTGTTATTTCAATTTATCCCCATAATAACACAGTGTTATTTATGACCATTTTATCAATAAGGTTAATGGCATCTGGAGAGATTAAACAATGCCTCTAAGATTACATAACTAGGAAAAGGCAGAAGAGTCAAGACCCAAACATCTGACAAGACACATTCTTAATCATTTCACTTTATGGGCTACCTTCAGTTTGGGTAATTTTTAAAATCCAACATACTATGTAAACCTTGCTAATGTCTGTTATTTATGGGTGGCCAGAACAGTCTGTGTCAACAAGCATACATTTTTTTATTTATTTAGTATATTAGGTGTTTAGGTATACTTTTATGCCTAAAATTATAGGAAGAACTAAAATCTTACTAGATAATTTCTAAAGCTTTCTAAATTTTTATAAATGCCCTGGAGGCTGAAAGCATAGAGTGGTAGAATGAGGCCAGGGAAAACAAACCTTCTATCACTTACATCAGGAAATGGCTGAAAGACTATGTAGAAAATCTGATTTAAAAGTAAAACTGCCCAATAAAGTGCTTCTATATATCCCTCACTGAAAATATCCTACATCCCTACTTCATGAGGGCTTAAGGCAAAGTGGAATTACCATGGATTAAAATAGAGAAAATTTTTCTTTTACATACTTGAGTACATTTTAACTGATTTTGGACAAGCACAAAGGCCTACTTTCTCATCTATAACCTGTTGGGAAAAAAAGGATTATGAATAAATTTTATAATAAACAGATGATACAGACGTGTGTATCATCTCCGTAACAATGTAAAGCATCAGTGTTGTCCATAAAACTTAAAAAGTATTTCTGGCATACATGCTATTTTTAAAACAATTGTGTAGCAAGAAAACTATGTGAAAGTATTATATAACAGTACTTATATAGACTATGCATGTACATATTGGGATAAGCATGTATGAAATAATAAGAAATGTATATATATAATATACATTATATAATAGTATTACTTTCATAATTAAGAAAAGGTTAATGTTAAATACATTGAAAGACTAGAGAGGAAGATAAAACAGAAGTTATAAAGAATCATATTCACAAAAATGCAAAAAAATGAAAGGAACTTCACCGGTTCCTCTCAATGCTTTTTTTCTAAAATGTCATCTCTTGTATCTAAAGATCCTGGAGAGACACCATGTGAATCTACTTTTTCTGCATCAACAAGCCCTGCGTGATGCTAGTTAAACCTACACTGCCCCTAAAACCAAATGAATTTGCTTACTTGTTTGCTTGTTTATCTCTAAGAAGATATTTCCCCAGACATATGTGATTTAGTCGTGATGATTTAACCAAAAAAGCAATGACTAAAGAGAGAACTGATCTTGCAAAACACAATCTAATCATTCTTTATCTGTATATCTTTGCTTACAACATCATCTGGTACACAACTTAATTAATAATTATATTTTTGCAGAAATTGCAGTGGCGATAATACGAGGTGAAGCGATTTAACTACAAACATTTAGTCCAATGAACATGCTAAATTTAGTAGTTAGAAAAGTACTTAATGAGTATGTGTCAAATAGAGGTTCATAGTTCTTGTAATAATCATTAAATTCAAGCATTACCTTTAATTTTCTCCAAAATATCTGAGAGCAAAAATTAATTTTTTATGCAACATAAATTTGTAAACTCTCAAAAGCTCAAGTAATCAGATACTTAAAAGGAAAAAAAGTCATTATGAAATCTAGTATTATAACTTTCAGTTAATATGCCACTCCTCTGTAACTGCCCCCATACTGCCCACCTAAGCATTTCATTCAGACACATATGGATCCTAAATTGATTTATTGAAAAGTTAAGTAGAATTTTCTTGATTTGTCTGCCCAACATACCTTCCTCCCTATTTTGGACATAGAACTCCAACTTTTTAAGCTTGGGTTACTATACCTCCATATTCCATGTGTTCTTGGTGGAACTGTCAACCACAGTGTTCTGTATTCCATCCTTGGCCAGGGGTACTGTCTCAGTCCCGGCTAATTAGATCATCTCCCTCAGAAACTTGATCTTTGAGCTTCAAGTTTCATGATTCCAGCTGTCCTAATGGTGCTTCCCCCAAAAGCAATGTTTTGAGTTTCTAATATTGCTGAAGCTTACTTCGTTTTTGTTCTTTCTTAGATTCTATTCAGCTTTTCCTTAGACTGTGAAAGCCACCAAGTATTCTACTGAGAAGTTCTTTTTAGTATAAATCAGTCAGAGGTGGTTCCTATTGCTTCCAACCAAATAACTATTCCAATACAGTTGGGAAGACGAATTTAGTCCACATCAGAGAACGGGGACCATATTTCCCTAACTACAGAAAAAGTTTGGATTTTCCATCCCATGGAGCAAAAGATATTATAAACTGTTTAGTGTTGCAAACTTAATTTTACTATTTTAGCATATTTCCCCCTTTGTTATCATGAATAACTATTTTGACTATTTTTTTGGAAAAAATGTCATCTATATTTTTGTACATATATTATCTGGCTGTCGATCAAGATAAAGGTACTCAGATCTAAAGACTCCAAAAAATATCCTAACTCTGTTCCTAACATGTCACAATCTATTTCCCCTGGTTATACAACGAGCTTAGAAACACATAGACTATCTGTATACAATAATCTTCAGGAATAAATGAAGCACTTTTAGTATGAGATTGCTATATTTTTAAGTGTCAAGCATATCACAGCTAGTAAGAGCAATAATATTAATAAATCATTATTAGTATCGTAGCTTTTCTATTGGGTGCTTCCAGTGTTCCATAAGTTAAGTACTTTGTAGATATCATTTTACTTAAAATTAATCTCAAATACCCTAAGAGGTATACACATATTTATGTTGATATAATGTTGAATATTCTAAAGCTCAGAGAGATTAGTAAAGATCAAAGATGTGTTTGGAACCCAGGCCTGTCTGATACCAACATTAGGAATCTTAATTTATTACATTAGATTTTTGGGTATTTATCATCTTTTTTCCTGCTGCTCTATTATGGTAATTTTTATTTTGAGCTATTTCATTGGTAAATCATCTGAATTATAATATTTTCATTTATTTTTTATAGAATTTCCATTTATTTTTTCTTTCTTAATATCATGTATATTTTAATGTTCATGGAATATAGTCTAACAGGACTCTTCCATAAATAAAACTGAGCTGCTGAACCGGCTACAATTTCTAACTGTCTTGAGTATTTTCACAAAATATAAACAGCAATCTCTCTCAGGAACTCTTGATGGCAAGCATATGCTGTAAATTAATAACTGGCAGTGGACATTCAAAATTGAAAGTGACAGCATTTAAAAAAATGATTTCCTTTAAATTGTTTGTCTGTAATTATTTTTAAGATATTACATAAGGGACTAATTAGGTACAAGATACCTGAGGGAGAAAAAGAGGAACAAGATTGATTAATTGAAGTTATGAAAGTTCATGGGAATAAAAAAAAATGATTTAGCTTTAGGAGAAGAATTGACTACTAGACCTGTGTTTTGAATAATGATTAAAAAGAATGACAGGCTAAATTTATGTTTCTTATATCTGAAACATAAAATTCTCATTTTCTACTTTTAAATTTATGTGATATGTAAATTAAACTGAAATGCATACCTAATAAAATATAAAAATAAAATCAATAATGTTTAAAAATATACAGATGTTAAAAATTGTATCTTGTGTAGATTAAACTAAGAACTCCTTGATCTATTACAGTTTCCCTTTTGTCCACATATAAGTCTTCTTTATTTGTTTGGCATTAACTATAGTCACTGTGTATCTCAAGTAAGTGCCATGCAATTGTCATGCAATTTTCATTAGCCATAAATTTCCTTAAATATCTAAATATCTGTAATATTTGATGTTTTTGATCATTCTCTACCTTTCTTAAAAAGCCTTCTTTCCTTTGACTAACCATCTTTACACAAATTTTATTCCCCCTTTCCATGGCCTCTTCAATGGCTATTCCTTTGTCTCACTAAATGAATGGGTTCCCTCAAACTCCGTCTTCTGCTGTTTCTTCCTGCTAGTTTCTCAGTTGGCCCTGAAGGCTCATGAATTCTCCTCTTCGGCCAGATTAACAAATAACCAGGTCATCGGATTTGGGTTGGCTCAGTGGATCTACCTAATACAAGCTGCCTAGATTCACTGGCTTGCCAGCATCAGGACATATTTCCTTGAGCAGGAAGCTACCATTGTTACATGGCCAATGAATTTTTCCTTACTTTGATTTCCAAAATCCCTTTAAATATGTAGAATAGAACCATTTTGAGTCTCTTAGTTTAGGTCCTTGTATGATATGTTAAAGTTGTAGAATAGAACCATTTTGAGTGTCTTATTTTTAGCTCTTTGTATGTGTAAATTAAGTTCTCTGAGTGGATTATGGAAGCTAGAAAGAAGCCTTTTCTTTGATGCCTTTCCTACTGATTTTCCAATAAACCTCATTTTACATTTATACCATCTGATGCTAGTGACTTTTCATAACAATTCCTTGGCTTAAGTAATCATTCTATATGACTGCTTCCAAAATCTATGTGTCCAGTCTTCAATACACTGAGAAAGTACTGTTTCTTATTTCTAAATACTTCCCACTTTTAATTCATGTTACTCAGGATCAAAAGTATACAATTATCCTTGATTTATTCTTTTCTTTCCATGGCCATTCATCAAATTTCTATCAACAATTTTTTTTTGCATATGTCTTAAATACATTTTTCCATATACCTAGCTGGTGATGGCCAATTTTATGTGTCAACCTGAGTGGACTAAGGGAACTACAGATAGCTGGTAAAATACTATTTCTTTTACTCTGTGAGGATATTTTAGTATTTGAATTAATAGACTGAGTAAATAAGATCATCCTCACCAACATGGGTGGACCTTATACAATTTTGTTGAGGGCCTGACTAGGTAGAGACAGGGTGAATTTGCTCTCTATTTAAGCAAAGTCATTATCTTCTTCTGCCCTCGGACACTGACATTCTTGGTTCTTGAGCCTTCAGACTTGGTCTGGGGCTTAAACTGTTATCACTGGATCCCTTGGTTCTCAAGGTCTTGGATTTATACTGGAACTACACCACCAGGTTTCCTGGGCTTCCAGCCTATAGACAGGGGATGATGGGACTTCTCATTCACCATTATCACAAGAGTCAATCTTGTATAATCCCTCCCCCTCTCTCTCTACATGTATATGTATGTACATATACATGCATATATACACACATACATCCTATCAGTTTTGTTTATCTAGAGAACCCTAAGACAGCTCAGGGCTAGATTAACATCCAGTAGATCTTTCTCAAAGCTATCATACATGCTGAGCTATTTTTTTTGTTTTTGCTATTTAGGGCCGCACTGGCAGCATATGGAAGTTCCTAGGCTGTGGGTCAAATAGGAGCTACAGCTGCTGGCCTACCACAGACACTGGAACACAGGATCAAGCTGTGTCTGCGACATACACCACAGCTTTTGGCAATGCTGGATCCTTAGCCCCCTGAGCGAGGCCAGGGATTAAACCCGCATTCTCATGGATCTTAGTTGGGTTCATTACTGCTGAACCACAATGGGAACTCCTGATGCTGAGATAATTTTTGTCATGTCATTTCTCTGCTTAAAATATATCTACAAGCACTTATTCTCTGTATCAGTGTTTCAAAAAGTTGTGAAAAAACAAAACTCAATACACAGAGAGTATCCCAAATATTCAGGTTTTCATTTTCTATTTCCAGATGTCTTAATTCAATAGGTTTGGGTAAAAAGAGTACAAAATATTTTTAAACAATATATTTTTAAATGAGCATCTCAAATGATTATAATTGGACAACTCAAAGACCATATTTTAAGAAATACTACTTTCATGAGGTTTACTTACCTGCTTCCCATTTTTCTTCTTCACTAATTCTTTGTCACCACTCGGCTACTCACTGTCTGCTGAATTCACCTTGTAAATTCCTCCCCCAAGTTTTCTTTCTAATTTTCTCCCTCAATCCTTTCTCTTTCCTTCTTCCACTAACCCTAATCAGAACAGATGAACTAAAACAAAACCAGTTATTGTCTCAACTAAAGTTCCATTTGTTACCTCAATCAAGAAACTATTTAATCTCCTGTTGCAAGTTATTCTCTTTAAACTCAAATCATGCATGTCTATATCTTTACTATAACAATTAGCTGCATCATTCTTTGGTGTTACTACTTATTTTTATACTTAAGCATCATAGTTTCTCCACTAGAATATACATTCGTTGAAGACAATGATCTTGTCTTATAGATTCTTATCCCTTTACAGCACTTAGAAAAATGCTTATGTCTGTCTGGTACTCAATGCATTTTTTTAATGTGAAGATTTATCATGTTCCCTGTAGCATTAAAATAATGATTTAGAAGTTATGTCACAGGAAACAGAAG
Source organism: Catagonus wagneri (assembly GCA_004024745.2). Lineage (NCBI taxonomy): Eukaryota > Metazoa > Chordata > Mammalia > Artiodactyla > Tayassuidae > Catagonus > Catagonus wagneri. Next base: position 9,037,757 of record PVHT020003785.1, read on the forward strand.
CTAATATTAGATGTGTTTCAAAAGGAGCATAGTTTTTGCAATTAAAATAATTTAAAAAGTATTAATATGAAAGTTTACATAATATATATATGTAGGAGTACATAGACGCACATATATATGTACATATATATACATATGCAACCACATATAAAATATACTTGGTTTACGTTGTTAGATTATCTTTCAAAGTATCCATTAATAAAATTCAGAATTACTCTTAAAAATGACATATAAATCTTTCCTACATAATAAATATGAGATATAGCCCAAGTCTTCATGTCTTTTATGTAAATCATCTTGACTCTACATAATTATAATTAAGAACACCAACATTAATCAAAGACTAATAATAATTACAAGAGGACACACAGAGCCTTTACCAATCTATATAATGTAATCAAAGAGAATAAATGATGTTTGATTTCAGGATTAAAGTAGAAAAATTCCAATATCCCATGCTGTACACATATTTACCATTTGTATCTCAAAATGTACTAGATTCTGTTATCTGCCCATTTATCCAGCATTTTATTATTTCTTCATGTGTTTAATTCATAAAATGTCTTTGTAAATGTGATGCAATTCACAATCACTGAGAATTATAAAGTGATGGTTCTATTAACTAGCCCAGGTCAGAATTACATTAATTTTGGTCAATGTCAACCATAACAAGCTCTAAAAGTAAGATAGGATTTTTAATATAAATAATAAATATGAAATTTGTAAAGTTGCATAGAACAGTAATTAAATGACAGCATTTCTTTGATAGAAAACAATGGAGCATGGCATCTAACATAACTAATTAGGCACATTCTCTATTGTATAATCAAATAATTATTGATGATTTTCCCCCAAACAGATCTTATCCACCTCCAAGCTGCTATCTATATTATCATCTCCTTCAGGTCCATCTCAAATTGTATGTTCTCTGAGATCACCCACAGAGTATTTGTGTTCCTGTGACAGAAGCTGGGGCACTACAAAACAGCATATCATGTCCTTGTCTTTTATAGCTCACAGGCCAGATAGATTTGTTCCCCATATGACAGAAACAATGGATGGCTAAGGAAAAATTTTAAAATGAGAGGACATTTAAAATGAGTCTTGTAAAATAATTAGGAGTTTATCTGGAAAATGATAAGGGAAGGATATTTTAGACAGAGGGGGACAGTGCAAGCAAAAATACCAAGGTGTAGTTATTCCTTGAGATTAAGTGAAAATAATCAATATGGAAGTCAAGAAATGGATAGTGACCTAGGAAAGGCCAAGCAGGACTGAATACCCCTCTGAAGCTGAGACAATGGAGAACTCTGAAGGTTCATCCTGTTTCCAATCTTCCTACATGATACTCCCCACCCCCGACCCCACAATACTTCTTTCAATTACTTAAAAACAACGCTGAAATGTATTTTTGTCTAGTTCATGGATGGGAAGCTTTTTTTTTTTCCTCAAAATAATCAACCAGTAAGTTTGGCTTCTTGTTAAAGCTGGCAAAATAAGATTATGTCACCAAGAGAAAACAACACTTTCATTTTTTTAAGAGATAAAAATAAAGTAAATCTACCAGCTATCTAAATCTCTTATTTTTTTTTTGGTCTTTTTGCCTTTTCTAGGGCTGCACTTGCGGCAGATGGAGGTTCCCAGGGTAGGGGTCTAACGGGAGCTGTAGCCGCCAGCCTACGCCACAGACACAGCAACGCGGGATCTGAGACACATCTGCAACATACACCACAGCTCACGGCATGCCGGATCCTTAACCCACTTAGTGATGCCAGAGATCGAACCCGCAACTTCATGGTTCCTAGTTGGATTCGTGAACCACTGAGCCACAACAGGAACTCCTAGCTGTCTAAATCTTTATCAAGATATTAAAAAGACTTGTGCTGCCTTAACCTATAGAGAAGACCTGACCTTGATTACATAAATGACAGAGTGTAGTGATCCAATTACTGCACTCATAAACAACATGAAGCATTGAAGTATTTAGCAGCAAATTCTTATGATTTTCCCATTTTTAAAAATTTTTATTGAAGTATATAGTTGACTCACAATGCTGTATTATTTCCCATATTTTTAAGACTAAAAAAATTTTATGCTTATGTTGTATACACAGTGGCTTAAGGTTTCCATTTCAGGAAATGTTGATATTTCTATAATATATATGACTAACAGTTTTCACCTTTGGGCACAATTTCATGTGCATTTAGTAGGGCTTAGTTTGCCTCCATTGAAATGATTTTTTCTTTTTTGAAGCAAAAGTCATAGAGTTTCAGGACTTCATTATTAATTAAATGACTGCTGCTCCTGGAAATAGAATATATGGCTACAAAAATATTTGTGAATGAGTGAATGGCCTCCCATTTTAAAATCAGACTAAAAAAGCAAAGAAAAATTAAATTTTTAACTGTGTGAATTAAGTAGAAGTTCCCATGAATAAAGAATATTATTCCTCTTTTCTTTAGGCCCTAGTACTTAATCTTAGAAGTTAAAGAAAACCATTTTTGTATTCTTGGTCTATTAAATATTTTAATGCTAATGGAAGCAATATAAAATATTTTCTTCAAAAACATGATGTTATTCTTCATGGCACATGTGACAAACTATATGTATTATAATCTATACTCTGATTTAGAAAGGTTGGTCACACATTTTTGTCATCAGTTCAACAAATCACTTTTGGAATGAATGGAAGAACTTTGCCCCAGTGCACTTAGTTTCAGAAACGTATTAATAAAATTCTGTTAGTTTTAAAATCGCATTTAAAAGCAAAGCTATTTTGCACAAATTGTTTTTGTTGACATATAAATATTTGTTTCTTTAAAATGTAATTGTCTCAACTGTCTATTTACATAAATGCTTAGAATGTTTGAACCAAAAATACTACAAAGGATACTATGGTACTAGCTTTCAAGTTTTAAAGTAATAAATTATGAATATAGTTTCCGAAACTGTGGTCATATATTTATATTACAAATACAAGGCCTTGAATAACCATGAGATTTTAGGGAGTAAAAAGTAAGATGTGACATGCTGCAGTGTTGTTACCTAAGTTATATGAAGAACGCTTTTATTAGTCAGTCCATCATGACTAAAAAATCATTAGCATTATTTGTCACAGACTTTCTATTTGGAACAAGAAAAGCCAGGGAAATAGAATGTATTACAAGCTTGTACCCTAAAGCAAAATCATAAAACAAAATCAATAGCATTTGAGTTGTTTTGTTACCAGTTTAAGGTTTATCTTAATTGTTCTGTCATTATTCCTGATTGAAAAGCTAGTTATCACAACAAACCACAATGACATATTCATACAAAGCTATGTTTCTTCTTCCACATTTGAACATAATTATAATTTTATCATAAAAGAAAAATTGTACTTGAAATGTTAAATTCCATATATAAACCTGGGCTATGATGAAATAATGTATTATATATTATTGCTTTTGTTTTACATGAACATAAAAGAATGGCAATGACTTTGTGGCAGAAATATTGGAATTCTCCTGGCTATAAACTCTTCGAAATCTCTTTAGGACCAAAAACTTTCATGCTAAAAACCCAGGAGAGACTGAGTTGGTCAGGAAAGATAGAGAACTTACACAGTGCTGTATGTCAACCACATCTCAATAAAACTGAGAAAAAATGTTTTGACTACATTCCAATCTCCAATCAGACTGAAATAAGTAGTAATATAATAAATATATGATCAAAGAAATAAATAAATGAATAAAATAATCTAGATTAACGAAAACTTTTTTGGTCTTCTTTTTTTGTCTTTTTAGGACCACACCCGCAGCATATGGAGGTTTCCAGGCTAGCGGTCAAATCAGAGCTGTAGTCACAGCCACAGCAACGTGGGATCTGAGCCGCCTCTGCGACCTACACCATAGCTCACGGCAATGCCAGATCCTTAACCCACTGAGTGAGGCCGGGGATTGAACACACGTCCTCATGGATGATAGTTGGGTTCATTAACCGCTAAGCCACAGTGGGAACTCCACGAAAACATTTTTTAGGGCACAAAGTCAACCAACCTCGAACTGTATAGTACCGTAACATTTACTATTACAAATTACCTATTACTGAAAAATAAGAGGACCCATACTATCTCTCTCTCTCTCTATATATATATGGAATTTAAATATAAAGTACTGTTCTTTCCTTTCTAGTCTCCCTTTTATCCTGTTGATTAGAGGTGGTCATTTTCCTGCTGTTGAATAAAACCTCAAGACATTACATTGTTTAAAAAAAAGAAAATAAACAGAAAATCTATTAATAGAAAGTACTATGATCATGATTAAGTTTTTTAAAAAAGATTCTCCAGTTTAATATATTAATCAATACTTTACATTTCATTTAAAGGTAGAAATTTTTCTTCCTTCCCAGCTAAGACGTGTTCCAGAAAGTCTCCTAACTTTGGTAAAGAGGTTGTAAGAGATTTCTTTTCACTTTATTGACCACCTCATAGAATGTTTACTAGCATCTCTATTTTTAACACTCAGGTTGCCATCATTTGGTGTGGGCAGTTGAAGAGGAAAGACTGGTAAGATCGGCAGGAAAGTTTCAGTTTAATTACTATTGTGGAAAGGTTGGACATTATGGGGGTCAGACTTGTGTTTAAAGCAGAATCTGTCAATGGGACGCTCTCAGTATCAGTGTGCTCTCTTGCAGCGACTTGATTTTAGAAATGCATTTCAATTACAGGTGACCTTTGAACAACATGGGTTAGAACTGCATAGGTCCCCCTACTTTTTTAAATAGATATTTTCCGATATTAAATACTACAATACCACACAATTCCAGGTTGGTTGACCTTGCTCTTTAAAAAAAAGTTTCCTGTTGATTTGGATAATTTTATTCATCATTTATTTATTCACTTGATCATGTATTTATTAGATTACTCACTACTTCCAAAGAAGACTGATGAAGTATAAAAGATAAAAGTTGGTAGTAAGAGAGGGGGGAAGAAGCCCTGGGTGAAAAGTCTAAAGCACTTGAAGAAAAATTTAGGATTAAATCTGGTAACAGTTAACACAGTGCGAAAACCTGAGAGGCCTACATAGCTCCTATTCCTTTAAATTCATCAACTGCAAAAACAATTCCCCTGATTCAACATTTCAGATATCCTTGTGTATTTAAGGATTTGAAGAAGATTATTAAGGTTATAATGTAATATTTGAATCTTCCTGAATCCTCCTCATTACAAAATGACAGAGATTTGGATAGTCAAATATTGGGAGAAACTAGAACAAGCAACTGGCAATTCTGAAAAGTGAGATAATGTCTTACAAAAATGCATTACTTTATCAGAACTCCCTTTTGACAGACTTGCTGTTTGCTATAAAAATGGTAGAATCTCTAAGTTGCCTCCAGAGGTGAAGTCCACGTGCAGGTTTTACCTGGCCCTGCTCTGCCCATGAGGTTTGAAGCTTAGGAAGCTATGCTGCCATGTGGCTTGCTATGCTGAGACTCCTGCTAATACTTCTTTTGTCAGCAATAGAGTCCTTGCCACTGATGGAGGAGTTTTATTAACATCCATGGAACTGTAGTAAGCTAAATTATTAACCTGGGCACTTACTTTTTTGTGGGTATTCTACTTTTAGGTCTCTTCCCCACTATCAAGTTTAAATAGGATAATATCTTAGCATCAGACCAAAAATCCACAGTTAATAACTACAACTACATAAGGCAATTAGCTAGGCTTCAGATCAAAGAATATGAGTTTGTGGGGAAAATAATTTACAGAAACAAGATCACTGTATTAACTGCCTAGTGTGATAACAACTGCTTTTAAGGTAGTTCAGACAAACCTAACAGCTTTTGTTGGCTATAAGACCTGGTGAACCCAGAAGCTGCCAGCACACCCTAAATGGAGAAGTTACTAAATTAATATGAATGCAGTAGCAGGACTAAACTCCACACTAGGGGAAAGAAGAAACAGTGAAAGCAGAATATAGAGAAGTAGAGGCACAATAGGGGCAGAGAAAAGAAATGTCTCCAAGTAAAATGGAAGTACAGAAGAAAGCAAGAAAATAAAGGAAGCTGAAGGATAACTTTTTTAACACTTTATGAAAATAAATGAATCCTATTCTAGAGCTGTGAATTAGGAAAGCTATGCTGAAATTATTCTAATTTCACTTAAACATGAAAATGGAATTATCTTCAAAGATGAAAAAGCTAGAAAGACAGAAACATGAAGGATAAAGAAAAGATCATGGTCAAAGCCATAAAGTAAAAAGAGAACAGTGAGAAAACTAATAGCTGTAGAAAATAAAGGTGGATTTTTTTTTTTTTGTCTTTTGTCATTTGTCTTTTTAGGGCCACACTTGCGGCATATGGAGGTTCCCAGGCTAGGGGTCAGATAAGAGCTGAAGCTGCCAGCTGACAATACAGCCACAGCAACATTTTTTTTTTAAAGATGCAAACTGTTGGTATTTTGAAACAAGCTAAAATAAAACATGAAAAAAGTGAAGCTATGAAAGAAAAACTCATAAATGAGAATTTTTTAAAAATATGAATAAAACGAAGATATTAGAGATTAGATAAAAAGTGACATAAAAGATAGAAGTTTTATCACTTGTGCAATAGAAGACTGCATGAAGAAAAAAATTAATAAAAATTAAATAAAATAAAATAGAGAATTCAAGAAAACTTTCCTGAAGTAATCCTTAATGGATATACTATGTATATACAGAAAGTGATCCAGAGTAGCCAAGATAGAAACCATTCATATAAAACAGCTGGACTTTAAAGAAAATAATTATTTTGAAATTCAGAAAAAAATCCAACACATTGGAAAAAAAATATGTCATTATAATTTTTGACAGTAATGCTTCATGTAAGAAGAAAATGGAATGAAATATTTAAGTGAAATAAGGAAAATATAAATCAAGGCTTTTTCTTAATTCTTTTTCTTTTGGCTACATTCACAGCATATGGAAGTTCCCAGGCCAGGGACTGAATCTGAACCACAGCTTCAACCTATGCCGCAGCTGCAGCAACTCAGAATCCTTAACCTACTGTGCCATAGTGGGAACTCTTGAGGCAAGTCTTTTATATCTAGTCACATTTATGTTCAATTATTACAGCCTCAGATATACCTTTATTAATGCATAAGGACACAGGAAATGGTGTTCCTATGAGCCTTCTCTGAGGAATCTGTTGGGGAACAAACTTCAGATAGCAAAATGACTAAAGGTCTTATTGGTATTAACAGGGATAAAATAACATTACCTCAATTAAATTCATGGGAAAAGGAAATCAATGAAACAGAAGCATTGCTTACAATAGAAAACATACAAATAGTTTCAAAAAAAAAAAAGGCAGCTAAGCACACCATGTTAAGTAAAGTAAGCATTAGAACAAGGGTTGGCAAACTACAGTCTTTCAGTCAAGTCCAGTGCACAGACTGTTTTATTAGGTGGAATTTACTGGAACCTAGTCGCATACATTTATTTACGTATTGTCTACCCCTCCTTTTAAACTAGAACAGCAGAGTTGAATAGTTTCAACAGGGACCAGATGGCCTATACAACTAGAAATATTTGTTACCTCAGTAGTCACATGTGGAGTATAAGAGTGAACCAACTCACTATTTTAAAAACCAGTGACTTAAAAAATAATAATAATCTTTTTTTCCCCCTGCCTGTCTATATTAGTTGGACCATGGAGTAAGTAATCAAATATTTGATATGGAAAGATTTTTTATCAAAATATTTTAACTAATAAATATAGAAGAAATAAAAGGGATTATAAGCTAGAAAATGACTAACATTGGCTGCTATTACAGGAGAGAGTCCAAAGGACTTGGTGTGTCTCCTCAAAAAAATATGAATATCACCTTTGATTTATTTCCTTTTTTTTTTTTTTTTTGTCTTTATGCCTTTATCTAGAGCCACACCTGCGGCATATGGAGGTTCCCAGGCTAGGGGTTAGATCCCAGGCTAGGGGTCTAACTTCAACTTACATAGTGGTTTTTATTATTTGTACAGGTAATGGGTAACAACTGATTACAGCCTTCGTCACAGCCACAGCAACGTGGGATCCAAGCCGCGTCTGCAACCTACACTACAGCTCATGGCAATGCTGGATCCTTAACCCACTGAGCAAGGCCAGGGATCGAACCCGCAACCTCACGGTTCTTAGTCGGATTCATTAACCACTGAGCCAAAAGGGAACTCCAATTAATTTTCTTAAAAACAAAAAACAAAAAAAAACAGATCTAATCAAGACTCTGTATCTAATGACAATTTGTAGGAAATAAAGGACACAGAGAAAAATGTTAAATGACCAATGAAGATACAGTCATTGAAATCCAGGCTTCAGAAATCTATTTTCTTAAACAAATAAATATCCAGCTGGATTAAAAGGAGTGACTACGGTGAAGTCTACAGATTAAAAGAGATTTAAAAGACATGAATCAGTTACAGTATATGAAACTTATTTGGAGTCTGCTTTGAATAATTTTTTAGTACAAGTATTGAGTGGCTATTTGTCAATATTAAGAAATTTTTGTTTCTTTGGGGAGAGTAATAGGGGTATTGAGATAAGTTTTAAGAGTCCTTATGTTTCAGAGATATTTATTGAAATATTTACAGATGAAATGTTATAACTCTGTCCTATTTCAAAATAATGAAGTGAGACTAAAATGAAAGATTTCTCAGGACTTGATAAGGTTGAAGTTAGGTAGTTGATATATAGAGGATCATTATAAGAGTCTGTAATTTTATTTATGCTTGAAATATTCCCTACCAAAAGATTAAAATATAAACACTGCAAATGTCAAACTCTGGAAATGAATTCAAAATTTTTTTCTATTTTAATTGTTAACCTGTATGTAAATATTAACTGAGTATAGCATAGTTATAAAACTTACTTTGAAAATTATTTCATTAACAAATTCTTGGTAAAGGATATTACAATAATTTTTGTTTTCTTTTTATAGGGCCACACCCACTGCATATGGAAGTTCCTAGGGTAGGGACTGGATTGGAGCTACAGCTGTCACACTATACCACAGCCATAGCAATGCCAGATCCAAACCGCATCTGTGACCTATACCACAGGTCATGGGAATGACAGATCCTTAATTCACTGAGCGAAGCCAGGGATCAAACCAGCAACCTCATGGATACTAGTCAGAACTGTTTCTGCTGTACTACAATGGGAACTCCATAAAATACTTCTTTAGTGAATTAAATTTATTGTTTATTATTTTTATTCATTTGATATGTGGTAGAGCAACGATCAGAGGGCAGCTAATTCTGAAGAAGTGGTGAACCTTTAAACAATTAATTAACCTCAACTTACATAGTGTTTTTTATTATTTGTACAGGTAATGGGTAGCAACTGATTACAGACCATTAACAGTCAGTAATAAGTGAAACTGTCCTAGAAATACTACCTGGGTTTGTATTTCATACTCAAGAAGCAAAGGTCAGTCATGAAATGTTAATAACAATATCCAAAGTATTAGGCATTAAACAAACTGACATTTAGCTTTTAGGTTTCGTGTATTTCTGAGAGGATAATTCATGAATTAACTAACTGGTCTCACTCTACATGCATACTGGGACATACATAGGTATACACAGATATATTTTTATTAGCCTCAGATTTACATTTAAATTACAGTAACTGTTTTATTATATTCACATATGAGACATCAATATGTCTTTATTCCTAGAAATCTGAGCTATTTCACAAGGTTCTACAACTTTAGTAAAATTTTCTTTCTAATTTTACATTTCCATTTGTTCCAAAGAAAGATGACAAATGCTTTTGTTTTCGTCTTTTTTGTTATTTGTTTTTTGTTTGTTTGTTTTTTCGCTTTTTAGGTTTGCACCCACAGCATATGGATGTTCCCAGCCTAGGGGTCTAATCAGAACTATAGCTGTCGGACTACAACACAGCCACAGCACTATCAGATCCAAGCCACATCTGCTACCCATGCCACAACTCGCCGCAACGCCTACACCACAGGTCAAGGCAATGCCAGATCCTTAACACACTGAGTGAAGCAGGAATCAAACCTGCAACCTAATGTTTCCTATTCGGATTTATTTCCACTGCACCACAATGGGAACTCCGACAAATGATTTTTAATTAACTTTTACATTTACTTGTATTTGCAATGAGGTAGTTTATGTTATGTAATCTAGAACTAACTATTTTAACCTTTCAATTCCTGGTTTAGTCAATTTAATTTACAGTTTTAAGCATCTTCTATAATTTTATAAAAATTTAATTGCCTGCAGTTTAAAGATTTAAAAACTCAAGTAACTGGTCTGCTATTTTTAAACAACTTAATTAGGTAAGTGATGCATAATCACTGAAGACAATTTAATTCCTTTAATTCCAAAGATACACTGTATATAATGATTTTTCCAATGATTTCGTTGTGTTTTTACAAACAACTGTGTAGCCTTTTACATTAGATCAGTAAATGAGATTTGAAATAAGTGTATTGGAGTGATTTATTTTTATGATCATCAATTGCTGAACTGAAACAGACAATTCTGTAATACATCTTTTGCTTCTTACTCCCGTTTTGCTCACCTTTCTCTCACAGTGCCCGGGCTCACTCTCTTTGCCATTCACATGGGTACGTTTGCTCTAGCTCTTAGGGTCTCTTCCCTTTTTCTTGTTCCCCTTTTAAAAATGCTGATTGATGGAGTGCTTTTACAGTATGCCCAGAAATGGTCCCAGAGTAAAATTTAAATGTTTCAGACTCTGTTTTGCACCTCATACCTTCTCTGGGCCTCTATTCTGCTAATGGCTAAATTAAATCTGGTTTTCTAGATTCTCAAAATTTCCCCATTCACTATAACAGTTGATATATGATAATGTTAAGTAACAAAAATATGGATTGCTTAAAGTGCAAAGGAGTATAATCTCAATAGATGGAGAAGAACAGCACTTATCGCATTATCAGTAACATCATTCGGAATCTATGCTGGACCTCTTCACAAATTGGCTTTTACTTGCACTGAGATGTTGAAGAAAGTTTTTAGAGTCAAAAGATATGAGCTTAAATCTCTCTTTTCATTCACAATGTCATTTTTTAAAAAAATCACTTAACCTTTTCTTGTCTTTTTAAAATGAGGATAATAAATCTCATGTTCTAGAAATGGGTGTGAATTAAATATAATGCTACATATAAAGTATAATAAATGTTAGTCACTCTTCTTACGATGCATTTTCCTCTGCTCTAAGAAAATACAAAGTACCAGAAGCCACACAATTCAGAGAATGTATAATAATCATGGGCCCGTTAACAATATATACTCCAAAGGAGAACCTCAAAGTGTGATTAAGAATAAGGTTCTTATGTAACATACACAGATAATGATGACATACCAATAATATTGTGTATAAAATTTGAAAACAGTACATTAGTACCTTGACATTTCAGGAGTAGGAAATCACTTTCTGCTTTGTTATCTATCAGCTTTTAAAATGAATGAGCACTCATCTTTGCGTATTAACGATCTTAATATATTCTCCACTGAGAACTTGATTTTAGACATGTATTTCATTAGAAAGTAAGTAAAATCACCATAAAATTCTTGCAAAATCTTAAGTATACAACTTACTTTTTGAAGGAACTCGGAGATTGGCAAGGACCACTTCCAGGGAATCTGCTTGGACTCGAAGTACATAACTTGTCCTTGTCTCATAATCCAGAGGGGCATTCACATAGATTACACCCGTGATGTTATTAATTCCAAATTTATCTAGAATTAAAATACAATTCCTTGGTCACTGTCTTCACATTATAAGGAAATATTCTATTTAAAAGGCATTGTGATTTTAAAAATGCTGTAATAACAGTAATACATAAAAGCTATAAAATGCTGGCTTTTGGGAACTATTATCCAATTCTTGAAATTAACAACATCCATATTTCCCTAAATGCATATTTTCAAATTTTAGGGTTTTTTTTTTGAGTCTCCTGGAAACTGATATTTCTATGGTCAACTGAATGTGGGAAACAAAGAATATTATATCTCTCACCATAGATACACATGATCCTCAAAAGGCTCCTAGAAGTTTTGTTCTAAAGAAAGCCATTTAATTTTGTTTAAGCAGGAATTTTTTGATCTTATTGGATTACTATACTTTTCATGATTTAATGCACTTTTTTATACTGCAGATTTAGCATTATATTAAGAATGTTTTAGGGAGCAAATAATTTAATAAGCTAATTATTTAGAAAATGTAAGCTAATTCTTTAGAAAATGTTATGTATTATCTCAAATATCTTAAAATATTTTGCCCTGATGTCACTCTTTAAAAAATAAATTTGGTCATAAGTACTTGAGTGAAGGGCAAGGAAACACTGTAAAACTATATAATATCCTACCTATTGCACACTCTGTATCTTTTCTTCACTTTGATTTTCTCCATAGCATTTATCTCTACCTAAATACTATGTATTTATAAGTTTAATAATTATTTAAAAATTGCTGTTGACCATCTCCTCTTATTGGACTGCTAAATTCTATGAGGGCAAGAAATTATCTATTTTGCTTACTGCTCTATTTTTAGTACCTAGAAGGGTACTTAATACATGAGAGATGTTTAATAAACATTAGTTGAATAAACTAATAAACAAATGAATTAAAAAGAATCATTGTAGAAGAGTGTGAATAACAAGTAGAGCCACTTGGCTACCTTCAAGGCAGAGAAAAGACAGAATCACAGAAAAAAATAATTTAGAAATCACAGCTTTAGTTAGATGTAAGTTAAAGGAAAATGGAAGTCAGGAGTATTTAGAGAGGAGGCATAACAGCACAGAAAAAAGACAGTAAGAAATGTACAACATTGAGCACTTGCTTCAGGGACAGTGACTTCCAGTAATGGTTGATCATTAAGATACTTGAAAATAGCTTTTATGATTTCCTTGCAAACTGCTTTGCAGCATTAACATTTGTTCATTATATATTGAATATGCATGTGTTTATTAAACATATGTTAACTATTTCTTAACCACCTACAAATGCAAGACCGTTTAACTTATGAAAAGGAAAAACCAGAGGACAACTAAGCTGAGGGCAATAGATGAAACAAAGAATCGGCGAGAAAAACTGAGCTATGAACTTATTCCCACAGGCTAGCAAACAATTCTCTTCTCAGTTAGAAATGATTGGTAGACAAACTCAAAGTATTTATTTACTTACAACTGTTGATTGTACATTTAATTTGACTGAAGAATCATATACAATGCTCTTGGCTTTTTGCAAGGCATGTGGCTCTTTGGACATTCACAATTATTTCTGTTCCTAAAATTTATTCAGGATTAGCTAAGGTATGACAATGGAGGAAATGTTGTGGAGGGCACAGAACAGAGGGAAGAATCTATTATAGGCAATAATTATGATCAAAAGCTGAAAGCACACATGAATTAATTTTGAATAAATATCATTAAAATATCCCTAAATCAGGGGGAGGGAAGGCTTTCAGAAATGGATATTTAGTATTTTTTTAGAGGAAAAATAATTTTGTTAATATAACTGGATTCTTAATCAGAATCAGCACATAGTTACCAAATTTCATTTCAGTGAGACAATTTACTAGAAAAACATGGTAAGCAATAATTAAATCTGAAATTAATTCCAAATTAATTTGGTGAAAACACCAACTAAACATCTACTCACCCTCTTCATTTCCTGAAACAATGGAATACACAATACTCTGATTGATGGCTGCAGCAGAAATAGCACCAACCATAGTCCCTTTGGCTGCAAGTTCACTTACTGGAGGAGGCCTGCAGGTTGAGAGAAGATGATTTATTTTTATTGTCTATTCTGTCACAATGGAGCTTTGAATTTAATAATAGAATATGCTAGTTTTTTGTGTGTGTTTATGTGTTTATATGAATAATACTATTTTTGGAACTTTTCAACAAAGTTCCATATTCAGACTCCAACCCTAACAAACTACGCTCAAAATTATGCAACTATTCTTGGTTGAGAATGTCTTGTTATGTGCATATTACTACTTCATTATCTGTCAAATACTATATAATTTTTTCCCCTTGTCTCCGGAACATCTTCTGGTCAGAATACAATAGGTAGATATAATTTGCTACCTCAAATTTCTAAAGTAAAGTGTAGCTTTTATGTTGGTGATATTAGCATATTTAAGCAAATGCCCTCCAGGTGTCTTTTTCTAGTCATAATTTCTGCTCTTCTATAAAACTCTAAGTGTACTAAAAATATTTGTGGCATCACAAAATTAATCTTTCTTTTGAATTTACTTATTTTGCTTAACTGTAACCATATTTTGACTCCAATACTTTGTATATTCACTTAATTTAAAAATATATTTTCAACAACACATTATCTCATTCTCAAAACCTCAATGTTATTTTGTATTAGTCCCTGTAACTAGGTTATTACAATTTTACAGTAAAAAAATAATACATATTATCTCTAATATATTTCACAGACATTTATATCACCCAACTCTAGTAGATTTAAAAATTTATTAAATAAAAATTTTAATATTTCCAAATATTTTAACAGTCTAGTCAATCAATCTAACCCATCTTATTTTTATAAGCTTTAGGCTATTTTCTCAAACTGGTAAGATAGATCCCATTGCCACTTCTTTCATACAATCTTTTAATATTTTCTCTTTTAACATTACCCCTCATTTTTATCTCCATCTTTTCAATTCTTCTCATCTAGAATACACTGCACAATTATATTATGCTTTCACTGAGACTTTTATATATTTATTGAGCTACAAATATTGTTTAAAACAATAAATGACATACAATCCTTCATAAACATATTGTCCAAAATCCTATGCTCTTTGCCACTGCACCCCATACACTTGACTGACTAGAAGTACCCACATGTGAAGTTATCCATCTTGTGTATAGATGCTCCAGCACTTAATGGTGGTCAACATCTTCACTGCAGGGTCAATAACTATTTCTTGATAAAGAGTAAAAACTAATGTGTATACTTTTTATGAAGCATTTATTTATTTAATTTTACTTTTCTGCATCTTTTCTACATCCTTTTGTTAACAGCATCCAGATATTGCTTTAGATTATCATACCTCCCCATTCTCAGTCTAATTGGTTTGGGTAGGGCTGACCCAATCTATATGATAGACACCCTTCCCAGCTCTGACCAATGAGAGCACTTCATTCTCTTTGCTCTACGGTTAAGTGTGGTAAATGTCTTATGCAAAGCCAATGAAAATCTTACCAAGATTGTTACTGTAACAACAAAAAACTGTTTGTTGTTATTGTTGTTGTTGTCTAGAATTTTTAATGTTTGTTCCTAGGAGAAGCTTCTTGTTGATAACAACACCAACACAAATGAAATAACTAAAGGTTGAAAATACATCCCCTACACTTTGACTAATCTAAATTCTGTTATATTTGAAACTAGGTAAACTCATTACTTCAGATACTAGAACAAATTTTCTTTTATTTCTCCTTTTTCTAGGATTTCTATCACTTACAATCAAAAGATTCCCAACCAATTTAAACCATGTTTGGATAACAAAAGGACATATTTTTCCAAGTAGACACTTCTAAAGAAAGATAACTGAGATAACACAATTATATTCACAAGCAATTTACCTAAATATTGTCACTGTGTCAGTTTAGTAAAATAAGGATGCCTTGGTAACCTTGTCCCTAAAATGATAGCAGTTACCACAGAAAGGAAGGCACTTACAAAAGTGGCACTAAAGTTGGTTTTGATGGGCTATTTTAACCATGGATGGTAACTTCTTGTATGGTATTTTAGACTATAGACATTATTAAGACTAATTACTATTTGTAACATTGCCTAGTGGCTGACCTTGGTGATGGTGAAATCATTAAACCTGGAAAAGGTTAAAATTAGAGAACTATGGAAACACAGTGTGGTCCTTAGTGCATCTCCCATTCTGGTATTTCTACCCATGTGTATTCCTTTCCTCTTGCATGAGGGGCAGAGAGCAAAGAAGATGAGATATCACTTTAGTGATTATGCTGTTATTGATTATGACATGTAGCTTAACCAGTAGACTCTGACTAACTTCCTTGCTGGATTTAATACTTTCCATAATTAATTCATAATGAACTTTTAATGTTTATAAAGTATAGAAATATGAGTTGGGGGTTAGTGTGCCTTCAGCTTTAATATTATAAAAATACTATCTTTCATTTCAAATTTTAAAAATAAAATATTTTTTTGCATACTTCTGTACAATTAGGATGAAACTGATTAATACTGGAAAAAGTAACTGGCATGATTTAAGAAAGAATTTAATTCTTATCTACACCACTAAAGGCATTTAAAATTTTATTCGTTAGTAAATGTTTAAAACAGATTTACTTCTAGGCAAAATACCTCCTCATTAACCTTTGTCTTAATTGTTTCAACACATCTCTTTCTACTAGAAACAAAACATACTATAAAAATGCAATTTTATCTTGGCTAGAATTAAATGAATCTCTATGATAATGAGCATTAGATTTCAAAATTTCACTCCTTTTCTATTTATTATCAGGCAGGGCCTATTCAATTTTTGTTTTATGTCCTGGAAATTACCAGTTATATGATTGGGGCAAATTACATATTTCCTTTGGAGTCACGTACAATTTGAATATAAAATGATGGAGTTGGTGTAAATAACATCCATAAAATCAAATGTCAGAAAGGATAAAAAGATAAGAAAATTGAATAAAATGGGATGGACAAAAATTTATAAGGAAAGAGGTGGAAGAAAGGAACTGGACACTGTATAATAATTTTTATTTGATTTTAGGGTAGTATTCATGGCATATGGAAGTTCCCAAGCTAGGGGTCGAATCAGAGCAACAGCTGCTGGCCTACACCACAGCTCATGGCAACATGGGATCCCTGACCCAATGAGCGAGGCCAGGGATTAAACCTGCATCCTCATGGGTACTAGTTGGATTTATTTTCACTGAACCACGATGGGAACCTCCTGTATACTCTATTTGTCTTTATATTTATTTAACGATCAATTTAATAAGGATAATCAGTATACAATAATTCAAGTCTAGTGTGACTTTAACATGGAAAAAGGAAATTCAAATTTTTATATAAATTCTATGAATTTTTACATTTTTAGCATCCAACAGAAATTGATTTTTCAAAGTATCATCTGACGTGGTTTGATCTATAGGGCTAACCGTTTATGATTTTTAGAGCAAACTATTTGTAAGGTATTTTCAAGTTCTACCATTCTGAGACTGACATAATATGAATTATCATTCCCTCCCTTTCTGTTGAGTAATCAAAATCTGTTGCTTAATTTTAGGAGTCAAGAATTATGGCCAAATAAGGTACTTATTCTTTTTTTTTTTTTTTTTGTCTTTTGTCATGTTTTTTACGGCTGCACTTGCAGCATGTGGAGGTTCCCAGGCTAGGGGTCTAATAGGAACTACAGCATCTGGCCTAGGCCACAGCCACAGATCCAAGCCGCATTTGCAAACTACACCACAGCTCATGGCAAAGCCGGATCGTTAACCCACTGAGCCAGGCCAGGGACTGAACCCATAACCTCATGGTTCCTAGTCAGATTCGTTAACTGCTGAGCCACGATGGGAACTCTGGTGTTTATTCTTAATAAATCTTTTCTCTTGCTGTCAATTCATATAATTGCAATGCGTCTATTTTATAATAACCTTCTTCCAATTTAAATTTTAACAACTAATTCAAAACGAATAGTTGTTTGGAATCTGAAATTCAAGAATTATACTTTTTAAACCTGGATTTACCACTAACGCAATTGAGAAAAATCCCTCTTAGAATAAAAGATACTTGAAATAGTTCTCAACAGTGGGAATGTACAACTTTACTGATGAAGCTGAAGAGTCAAAAGACCAACTGGATTGCCATTCTTCAGAAAAGGATTGCTAAGAGGATGCTGAAAATTGGTTATATCTTTAACAGATATGGACCTTGAGCCCTTGAGACACTGATGGTTTCACATTTTTATATGCCGTAAGGAAGGGCCTTCACTACAGGCTCTTTCATAAGACATGACCTGAACTGGGTTTAATACCCATGTGTCCTGAGATACTCCTGTTGGCTACAAAAGATCCTATTTATCCCGCAAGGGCAACACATTGCCCATAGTTTATATAAGTTTCCTTCTTTATAAGTTTCCTTCTTTATAGTTAAATGGGTTTGGGCAGATGTATAATTCAAATACAGTATCACACAGAATAGTTTCTATGACTGAAAATCTGTTCCTCATTTACTCATCCTTCCTTCACACCCCGTCCCCCCAAATACCTGGCAACCCCTGATATTTTTATTGTTTGTATACTTTTGATTTTTCCAGAATGTCCTATAGTTGGAATCATACTGTATGTTGTCTTTATTGGGCTTCTTTCTTTAGCAATAGGTACTTAAGCTCCCTCCATGTTCTTTTGTGGTTTGATACTTTTTATTGCTAACATATTACATTGCATAAATGTACCACAAATAGATACATTTTAGTACGAAGAAAATTGATCAAAATATCTCCAAATCTGTTTAGAAATACACTTTTGCAGATAAAGTAAGTGTGACCTAGAAAAGTTAACTGCTTCAGAATTTATATGCAAAACATACACAACACAGTTTTCTTATGGATATATAAACCAATTCATAGATACTTGTTTAAATTTTAAATTGATTTTTTTGGGAAAATAACAATTATAATAAATCTCTATCCATTAAATATTTTAATATATCTGAGTCATCTGAATAATGACAACACTAAAATAACAATATTTGCAGTTTCCAAATGTTAGACCCAGCTTTTACAGTATAAATATAGATAAAACAATTATTCTACAATTTAAAATTTACTTTTATTGCTGGTTTCAAGAAGTAACAATAAAAGTAAATGTTATATGTGTTGCATAAAGCTCCTAATTATTTTAAATGCTGTGAGTTTAGGATATAAAAGTGTTTGTAAATAGATGCTATAAAATTTCACTAGGATTCAATTTGGTTCTATTGCTTTTTTCTACTGAGAGACAAATTAATTTATTTTGACATGTCTGAATTCAATATATTTGCAAATCAGTACCAATTAAGGAACTGTTTTTATGTCTACTATGAGGGAATTTAATGAAAATGGGAAGAAAAAAAAACACCCACTGAAACTCCTATTATGTGTAACCTTGAAGTAATTGTATCAGGGTGATCCAATTTTACAAATTTAGCTGAGAAAAACAGTTTAAAAAATACAAGAATCAGGAGAGAGATTCTTTCCCAGAATTCTTAGAATGTATTGTAGATAAGAACATTAATAAAAGACTAAATGGTTAGACACTTTTTATAAATTTTTTTTGAAGTGTGCTTACTATTGTTAAGTGGCTTCTACTCAGATCCTTGAAGTGTCTTCACCTTGGAAGACAAGAAAACTGAAGCCTTCAATACTAAACACTTTCTCAAATTCAAAAAACTATTTGAGAGCTAAATGCAAACTCTAGGATGTATGTCTGGTTGTTTGATTTACTGTTCACATTAATAAAGTTTCATCTCTCTTAGTCACTGGCTCTAAAGTTTGAAAATGGTTAAGAATTAGCTGAACAACTTACTAAAGTCTTCAGACTTTTGGATCATGGTTAAAGATTCTGACTTAGGTCCGTAGGGTCAGACCCAAAAATATCATTTATAAAAGGTTCCAAGATGATTCTGATAGGAGTGGTCTGAAAATCATGTTTTGGGGGAATAATGGGCTCTCCCTGCTGTCTTCCTCTTCCTTTTTCTTCCCTCACTCTACTTACAAGCTTTAGTCCTTAAGCCTACAGCAATGGATGATGTCCTTTCATAGACTGGAATTAGCTAAGAACACTCTCCTCTGATTCTAACAGATCTGAGTATGAATTGTAGCTCTCATATTTACTAGCTCTATGATCTTGGGAAAATTCTTAGTTTCCCTGATCTTCATTTATTTATCAATAAAATGGGGACAATAGCAGAAGACTGTTCAGTTTACTAAAGGACATAATATGTAGAAAAGGTTTTCCTTATATCCAGCATGTAATAGGTACTCTATAAATTATAGCCATTATTAGTTATTTTATAAGCTGTGCTTCTGGAAGTTTAGCTTAAATACTACAATGATATCTAAGTTTGTCTCAGACAACGGAATGATAGAAATAAAATTGGCATATTTATTCTGTAAATATATATTTTGGATATATATTGAAGATTATGTCTTATGTACCCTGATTTTCCCTTTTTAGTTCTCAATTACATAGCAATTTAACATCTAAAGTGGAAATAATATTTTTCTTTTTTTACTATTTTTCCAGCTTTAAATTCATGGACTTTTTTGGGGTTTCATTCAAAATCAGTTACTGTGGGGTGGGATTGGTATAGGCTGGCTCTGAAACTTAAAATCAACAACAAAAAATCAGTTAAAATACAATTATTTTAAGCCTAGAGTTTTACTCATTTATTCAGTAAATGTTTATTGAACATATACTATATGCTTGACATCCAGTAGTCAATAAAGATATGAAAGTAGGATAAAGGAAGAGAATTATGGAATCATGGAACTTGTAGCTTCATAAGCAAATAAGACAAATGTGTAAATATTTACAGCTAAATGTAATATATCATTAATAGCAGATTCCTGGTTAAAAGTTCAATAGTAAACATGGAGTATGCCATTTATATTTTATAGTCCCCAAATACCTACAAAGTAAGTATACATGGAATCAGGGGGTTACATGGTTTAATGAAATGGCTAGACCAGGCATATTCATTTCTGGCTGATATGCTTACTTTAACAACAGGCTATGATGTAGGTATTAATGTAATTAATAATGATCTCTGAGAACAGTTTTGCATTTTGGCTTATTTACCTACGTAAAAGTGGTTCTTTACATAGAAAAAAGAATGGAGAGGGTGTTTTGACAAACAAGAGAATATTTCCCCATAAATATGGTAATTTATTATTTAGAACCCATTCACTAAAGATTTTAAATGTTCGTTTACCAAAAATATATTCACTATGTTTACTATGTCTGATTATCAATTTGATTTTCCCTCTTTTTGGTATAATACTTACTTGATATTTTGAGAAAGGAAGATAAATAAAGTAATCACATAAAACTCCTTAATCCTGGAACTATTTTTTTTTTGAGATGTAAAAATTATAAAACTGGAAATAATGTATGGCAACATTTGCATAGATTTAAAAAAACTGCTACAGTTTTTATGTCCTCATTCATAATGTGATATTCTCTCATTAAATATTTGCATGAGATATTTTACAATTCTAACTGAACTTTCACTTTTTGCTAAGGAAGATAATAGAATATTGGCATGGTGTGATGGATTAAAATTAGACATAATTTCTTCAATGTCTTCAAATTTCTCTATGATAAAGAACAATGTCTTTAATATGGCTCATAAATATCCTCAAAAATCTGACTCTACCTAATGTCTCTGTTCTCATCAGCACTCACTCTCGCCCAGAGATTTCCGTATATTGGATTTTAAATTCTTAGAACATTCTATAATTTTCCTCTCTCTCTGGGCCTTTATTTATGCTACTCTCTCTTCCTAGCACAAACTTCCCCTAATTCTTTTTTGTTTGTTTGTTTGTTTTTTTGTTTGTTTTTTAGGGTCACACTTGCTGGCACATGGAAGTTCCCCCAGGCCAGGGATCCAATCAGAGCTACAACTGCCTTACCCCACAGCAACAGCGGGATACAAGCCTGGCTGCAACCTACATCCTGACCCACTGAGTGAGGGCAAAGACTGAACCTGCATCCTCATTGCTTCTAGTTGGATTAATTTCCTCTGCACCACGAAGGGAACTCCGTGAGTATGCTTCAGGTCATTTCTTTAGGCTTCCACTTTAATATTGCTTTCTCTGGGAGATTTTCTTTTAGGTTTTATCTATTTCTCTTCACCATGCTGTCCTACTCTAGGCTGTCATTGTTCTCTGCTTAAAATACTATAGTTTTCTTTTGACAATTCCGTATTTGTACACTTCGACTTCTTTTCTACCTGACTTCCACAGAGTAGTCGGTCATCTTTTAAAGGATTACATGTACTTACATCACTATTAATCTGAGCTTTCTCAGCCCATTACATGCTTACAGTGTTTCGATGGCTTCCCAGTACTCAATTGCCCTAAAATTTTTGTCCCATTTTACACCACAGTTTACCTTCATTCTCCCTCAATCATACTGACTTTCTTTATATTCAAGGTATTATTTAAATTAATATTCAGATTAATTAAAAATCCATTCTCTGCATTGTACCTAAAAGTAATATTTCCCTGGAATATTTTTTAAATCAAAAAGATCTGATGGGAGTTCCCGTTGTGGCACAGTGGAAACAAATCCGACTAGGAACCATGAGGTTGCGGGTTCGATCCCTGGCCTTGCTCAGTGGGTTAAGGATATGGTGTTGCTGTGGCTGTGGTGGAGGCCAGCAGCTGCAGCTCTGATTTGACCCCAAACTGAGAACCTCCATATGCCATAGCGTGGCCCTAAAAAGCCAAAAAAAAAAAAAAAAGTACTAATAATGTCTTAACCAATGAGGGTAGAGAAAAGAACTTGTAATATTTTTGTTTACTTAGCATCCACTTTTTCTTCCTTATATCTTTATTTGCTTTTAGGCAATTATTTATTCCCATTTTTCTTTTTTTGAAAATACGGCAAATGTGTGCTATTCTTCTGAACATAGAAGCAGAAGACTTTTTATCCCATCACCAGTGGGCAGCCATAAAACAGGCAATAAGGATTGCTTCTTTCCTTTCTGTTTACAAATTCCTTCAAAACAAAAACTGTATATATATAAAAGAACTTTTGCATGGCCAACACTTGGCCGAAGCATATTAAGTAATAATATTACACTTATTTTCTTACTCATGTTCTCTGTACCAGGTACTTTACAAAGTTCTTTCTCATAATAAAGTAAGTATTGTATCACTAGGGAAGTTGACCTCAGGGAGCTTAGGTAGCTTGCCCCAATTCAACCAACATCTGATAATTGATGCAGCCCGGATTCAAACCTTAGGACTCTATTATGTTATTTTGTCTCAGAAAAAGTTTGCATTAACTGTTAACAGAATAAGAGTAATATACCCTATTATATATTGTACATGAACTAAAATTTCTCATAGATAGAATTCAATGAAAGAATGGAATCTATAACAGCTCTTTGTATTAAAAAACTTGTTTTAAATTCAAAACAGTGGTTTCTGCACAGCTAAGGAAACCCTAAACAAAACGAAAAGAAAACCCACAGAATGGGAGAAAATATTTGCAAATGATTCAACTGACAAGGGATTAATCTCCAAAATTTACAAACAGCTCCTACAGCTCAACACCAAAGAAACAAACAACCCCATCCAAAAATGGGCAGAGGATCTAGGCAGACAGTTCTCCAGAGAAGA
>PVHT020003785.1:9062156-9119720 GCA_004024745.2 Catagonus wagneri
TTAGACAGCAACACCCAATGATACCGCTTACATGTGGAAACTAAAAGACACAATGAACCTTCTTACAGAGCAGACAATGACTCACAGACTTTGGAAAACCTTGGTTTTTCAAATAAGACAGTCTGGGGGGGTGGGGGGATGCACTGGGGGTTTGGGATACAAAATCTGTAAAATTGACTTGTGATGATTTATGCACACCATAATTGAAATAAAATCCATTAAGAGAAAAAAAAAATAAAATGAACTGTTTTGAACTTGAGTCCTTTGTTGTTGGAAGACTTGCTTCACTCCTTTCTGTGAGCAAATGTCAAACTATACATAACCTTGGAAATGTGAAGGAGAAATTAAATTTCATGTGGATACAAAGAAAGCCTATGAAAGCTGAAATGAAGGATTGTCAGAGTCACTCTTTCAATAGTTAAAGAGGCAAAATCTATTATCTTTGAAACAAGGTTTTAGTGGTAGCATAAAAACACAGGAAAGGTTGTCTTCAAGTAAAGTCAGCTCTCAGATTGAACAATAAATCTAAATTAAAATAGAAAACAAATTTAGCAATCAAGTGATTGCTAAAAACCCTCTGCATGTGGGTTTATTTTATATTACAGTTTTCACATAGTTTTCTTTTTTTTTCATTCTTTGAAATCAAGACTCACAGTGCTCCCTAAACTATGGTATTTATTGATTAAAAATCTTTTCTGAAAATTCCCAAGTCCAGATTTGTGTAGTTTATATAAGAATGATGGCAATATTCCTCAACAATAAGGTGCTTTTAATTCTCCTGAATAATGAAATGTTAACTAGAACTTCTCACTAACCATTTCCTTGGCCATTGTGCTAACATTGTTTTCACTTTTCCTAGTATATGTAAATGGATTTCTGGATTTTAAATTATACTTTCCCCCCATTTTTGTGTATCAGGAGGTAGAATGTTTATCTTTTATAGTTCTTTAAAAAGATATACTCTATTTTATTCTTCAGTATAAAACCTTTTGAAATTCATTTTAAATACGTTATATGCAATTTTTATAGTGTCTCTTTTTACAAGGTTAATTCATATTAATCAGAAAGTATTAGTATTTTACTTTAATAGAAAAATTGACAAGATTATTTTCTTCATTCAAGGATATTTAAATTTTTTAAAAGACCAATATATTTATATGTATGTTATTCTTATTTTGGATTTGATATATTAAATTTGAATAATGCTGGAATTGAAAATAACTTACAATATTTTTTCTAAGAGTTAGCAAAATATCAACTTGTTCAAGAAGTTAATAAAATAACCTTAGGAACATCTGCCCCTTTGCTTTCCCCTATATACAAATATAAGTTTTGAGTTTCTGTTTTTAAGAAAATTATATTTTAAAATACATGAATCCTTAAAAATGAATATAAATGTGGCATTAAATCATGCAAAATTTAATAATCAATGTTGATGCACTTTCATTTTAAATAAATACCAATGGTATGTCTATATTGGTAGTATATTTGTTCATAAAATTTCTAAATAATTGTCTTTGGTAATTTTTGACAAATTGTATAAGATACTGCATTTTGCATTCAAAATCAATATTCACATTTAGAATTTATGATCTAGTCCAGACATGTTGACCTTTCCATGATATTTACCTCCAAAACTGATGACAAGTGAATCCCAGTGTGTTTAAGTCTTAGTCCATCATCTTGAGATGAAGGCCAAATATCATCCTTCCGAATGCTAACTCACTTGACCTACAGGAGTCAGTCTACTTTCAAGAAATATTATGTGTTTGACCCACTACTGGGATTTTGATATTTCTGTCTGGATTAAATGAAAGAAATATAAAATGTGTTTTCTGACTATGACATTAATAAGTATTTTCCAGAAGATTCGAGTAGGTAATGACTAAAAACCTCTTATCAGATATGAGACATACTGGCGATGAGAGAATGCTTCATAGGAAGCACACTTATCCAAGGTTCCAGTTGCTGTGCCTCAGAAGTCTATTTCTGTGTTTATTTGAAGGTCGTGCTTCTTAGAGGGTGCTTGTAGATAGTGATTAAGAAAAGCAGAGAGGCTAAGGTAGGTTTTTTCTTGGGAAACACAGGATTTCTCTGACACTGGACTATGGTTTGACTCCCCAGTCAGGATGCAGACCTTACCTAAATGACACCTTAGCTGCTCAAATGACAGAGTATATTAGGGTGTTTATATATAAACTTCTGTCCCTTTTCTTCACTTGTGTTGAGACGTATATGGTTTGAAGTTTCTCCTAGACTTACCCTGCTTCCTCCTCATTTCGCTCCAACAGGTATTTCCCCTAATAAAATGCTTGCTTTTTAAATTTCATCTTGATGTCTAATTGTTAGATAATGAACCTGAACTAACACGGGACATTAAGGGGATCAAAATTCAAAAGGAATATTAGTAATTTGAACTATCACAAATTCAAAATATTCAGAGAAACAGTTCTAGGAAAGAAAGAGACGAAAATTTAAAGGATATTAATATAGAACTTTAAGATATATTAAGATAAGTATTAATTATAGTGATATATTAAAATTAAGATGAATAAATTGAATAGATTTAATATATATTATGTGGAGACAAAAAAGAAAAAAAATAAAACCTTGGTTGTGATAGTTAACCATTTTTAAATATTATAACAATGTAGAATAATTTGCCATATGAATATATTAAACTAAGATGGTAAACTAGAATTGATATTTCTTTCAGCTCAGCAACTACATAGTAATTATCACTGTTTCGTTCCATATTAATGGCAACATTACTGATATGCAGAATTCCCAATAAGTGCAATCCTTATCAAAGCACTTCTAATAAATAATCAGAGAGTATTATTTGTCATCTATGTTTTAAGTAAGAAAAATTTAGCTCAGTTTCAATTAAAGGGTAGCAAAATATGTCACTCCAAAACATGCTGCTTTAGTATACTGATTATTTTGAGCAGTGGGTAATTAGAAAACAGGAAATGCAGGGAGAGGCTTTCTTTGAATTCTCCTTATCTACCTAAAGACAGATCCTCCAAAAGGAACTCACTCATCATAGACCCTCTTCACAGGAGTTTCATCTGTCAGGGAAGATTGTTTCTTATCACAGGAGAGGAGATTAGAAGTAGACACCACACCCAGACAGACTTTGTCACAAATTATTCCAACCTCGCATCCGTTCTTTTGGAGCCCCATTCATCTTCCCAAAATGATCTGCTCTCTCTCAAGAAATCTACATCCCCCCTCCCTGTATTAAGATGATATTTAATCTTGAATTCTGAAGCTACCTGTTTGAGTTGCTCACTGTCTGTGTATTTCTCATGTACACATGAGATATAGATGTTAGTAAAATTGCTTGTTTTTCACTTGTTGATCTGTCTGTTATGATAGGGGTCTCAGCTAATAAATCTGAAGGGTACAAGGGACAATATTTTTCCTCCTCTACATAGTTACTCTACCTGAAAGGAGTGACTGATGAAATTGATGAAGGCTGAGAGAAAAATGCATAAAAAAGAACTTAAAAGAATAAATATACCAAAAATAACCTCAGCATAAGAGATGACTTGTCAATATTCGTAGCTACCCGAAGATAAAAGGGGTAAATTTCTCACAGTTGTGAGGTTTTTATAAGAGCCTAGTCAGCTTTGTGGCAAGGATATTGGATAAATTCAGTATTAAATTATTAGCCTGAATAAATGTTCTTTATGGTCTGTTTTATCCATTACATGGCATGTCTTTGAGAACCGAATTTTTATAAGATTAACCTATTTTTCTTTATTTACAATGAAAATCAAATTGTGAAAAATGGTTTAAATTAAGATAAGATAGAAAAAACTTAGGAGTTCCTGTAGTGGCTCAGTGGTTAAGGAATCCGACCAGGAACCATGAGGTTGTGGGTTTTATCCCTGGCCTTGCTCAGTGGGTTAAAGATCCAGAGTTGCCATGAGCTGTGATGTAGATTGCAGATGCGGCTCAGATCCCGCCTTGCTGTGGCTATGGTGCAGGCTAGCAGCTACAGCTCCTGTTAGACCCCTAGCCTGGGAACCTCCATATGCCATGGGTGCGGCCCTAGATAAGGCAAAAAAAAAAAGAAAAAGGACAAAAAAAAAGAAAAGAAAAAACTCATTAATTGCCTGAATGGTAATAACTCAAAATTTATGATTATTTGTATAAGCTAGGGCCTAACAATTGGATTTAATTCATCACACACACACACACACACACATACACACACACAAAATGAAGCCAGCAAGAGATGATTTTGAGAAGGGAGAGTTGCTCCAACAACCAAAGTTAAAGAAAAGCCATTAATTAGTCTTTCTTACTTTTATTTTTTAGGATGAGAGACCAGGAGCCATTAACTCTTTAAGAAATTTGTTTCAAGGAAAGGGAAAAGAGGGAGCATAAAGGATGATTGGATGATTTGGGACATGCAAACTCTGAAACACTTAAATTACTGAAATATCTTTGTCAAAAAGAGAAACTGAGAGAGCCAAATAAAACAAGAATAACGCATGAAATATGGAAATTCATTACTTTTTTTTTGAAATTTTTGATTGTGCGTATGCTTCTAAATAACATGATTGTTTATAATTATAGAAATATATTGGAGTTCCTGTTTTGGCTCAGTGATTAACGAATCCGAATAGGAACCATGTGGTTGCGTGTTCGATCCCTGGCCTCGCTCAGTGAGTTAAGGATCCCGTGTTGCCGTGAGCTGTGGTGTAGGTTGCAGATGCGGCTTGGATCCCGTGTTGCTGTGGCTCTGACATAAACTGGCAGCTACAGCTCCTGTTAGGCCCCTAGCCTGGGAACCTCCATATGCCGCAAGTGCGACTAGAAAAGGCAAAAAAACAAAACAAAAAAAAGAAATATGTATTTTTCAAGCTGAAGAGTTATATACACTTTTCAAGTTTTATGAAAACTCAGTGTTTTCTGGAAAAAATGTAGGTTGCAGAAAATGTAGATGTTCACCTAGTGACAAAAAAAAGCAGATGGTGTCTTGATCCTCTATTTAACCTAATTAAATGACTCAAAAAAATATTGGTTCAAAGTGGTCCTGAGATTAACAAAATGAGTCTGTGGACCATCAAGAAACACCTTCACTTCAAAGGCTATGAGGAAAGATAAAGGCAAATCTTTTTCCAATACATATAAAATATCTCCATATTATAAGTTATAAAGAAGAAAACAATTGAGAAATTTCTAGTTTTGGGAAGCTAAATGATTTCAATTAATATAGGGTGGTCTATAAAATTTTTGAATAGGAAATCCTGTTGTGGTACTGTGGAAATGAATCTGACTAGTATCCATGAGGATGTGGGTTTGATCCCTGGCCTTGTTCAATGAGTGGGGGATCCAGCATTGTCACGAACTGTGGTATAGGTCATAGATGTGGCTTAGATCTGGTGTTGCTGTGGCTGTGGCATAGGCCAGCAGCTGCAGCTCCAATTTTGACCCTTGGCCTGGGAACGTCAAATACACAGCAAGTGCAGCCCTAAAAAGCAAAAAATAAATTTTTTTGGAATAATTTTACATATTTTTAAATTTTTTTCAAAGAACTTTTGGCAGAAAGTAAGGAAGTATTAAATTATGATAGGAAACAAAGGCATAACATAATTAAGCATGTGAGTTTTTGTTATGTTACTAATAACTAATAACATACTAAGAACACACTAAGAACACACTAAATTACTAATATACATAACAGTAATTTACTAATTCTCTGCCATGAAAAATTTAACTGATAATCCGTTAGGTTTTTCCTTCAGTCATTTAAAGAATTTACTATGACATTTACACATTTTTTGTTGTTTTTTTGTACTTTTATAATTTTAGAAAAAATAATGATATAGTTCTATTGTCATACTCCAGTAACCAAGTTATTACCAATAGCTCAACATTTAAATGGTTTTAGTCTTTTCAAATAAAAAGAATAATTAATTTTGTTTTTCTGCTTAGGTAGATCCAGTACATTGAAAAATGCTTCACCAAACAGTAAATGCCACCTCTCAAACTTTTTTAATGCTTTCCACAAAGCTAGTCTACAGCTCATGACTCTCATTTACACGTTGCCGTAATGTTTTCTTTTTCATTTCCTTTTCGCTTTACTTTTGTGATCAAGAAAATTAGACTTCTCAGGACAATGGAGAAAGTAGTTAATTGTGATCAAATAATAAATCAATAAGAGTAAATTATGAATCAAACTTTAGCTCGAACTCCAGTTAAGGTTTGGCTTGGAATATGTAATATTAATACTTGAGAACCTGTAATATTAGAAATAATTTAAAACATATAAAAGTGTTCATATGAGATTTGCTTTAAAAAAGTACTTATTTTTTAAAAAAGTACTTATTCTTTTCACTATTTTAGAAGAATGTTATCTATTTCACTAACATATTTACAAATAAAATGTTTCTATTAAATCATCAGTTCATGTACCCAATATTGTATATTCTTAACAGAAACTGATTTTAAAATGACTTACTGCAATTAAAATCTATAATTTGTCTAAAATTGTACATTAAATGTGCTAATTCTCCACAAACACCATTTTCCCTTTTTCCTCTATACTCGAGGTGAAATTACGACATAGCTTCCTGGCAAGGAAAGGTGTTTCATCTTTTTTTCATAGCTAAATGTGAAATTTGCCTGGCTTTTCAAGATAAAATGTGAGCAGATGTGAAGTTTGCAACTCTTACCTCTCTTGGTTCAAGAAATCTCTAGATGTGGATTTCTGTCCCTGTTTCCTTTTTATGGACTGAAATGGCAATAGGTGGTATTATTTTGAAACACAATGTTAAAGACAGAAGCCCTAACTTGGCCTGGGTCCCTCAATGACTGCTTGGAGGAACAGTATGAGGAAGAGCTTTCACCAGTCTAAACAATCACTTCAGATTTTCACATGCACCAAAAACACAAGTATTTTTAAATCTTTAAACCACTGAAATTTAAGGGTTTCTTTTTATAGCAGCATCTGCACCTTACACCACAGCTCACGGCAACACCGCATCCTTAACCCACTGAGCAAGGCCTGGGATCAAATCCGCAACCTCATGGTTCCCAGTCAGATTCGTTAACCACTGAGCCACAACAGGAACCCCTGAATCCTCAATTTTCAGGATGATCCCTTGTGTTGGAATTGAAGGATAGCAGAATATGCCACCCCAAAATATGCCATTTTGGCTGAAAGCACTTAAACAAAACAGCAGATGCAAGAAGGGCGTTCTGATCTCAACTTTTCTTCCTGAAAATAGTATATGAAAACCCCCAGTACCAGAAGATGTCTAGTACTTTTAAGATGCCCCCTTGTAGGAAAAGAAACTTTGTTGTTGTTGTTGTTGTTTTTGTTTTTTTTGCCTTTTTGCCTCACCTAGGGCCCCACCCGTGGCATATGGAGGTTCCCAGGCTTGGGGTCTAACAGGAGCTGTAGCCTCCAGCCTTCGCCACAGCCACAGCAACGCGGGATCCGAGACACGTCTGCAACCTACACCACAGCTCACAGCAAGGCTGGATCCTTAACTGAGCAAGGCCAGGGATTGAACCCGCAACCACATGGTTCCAGTCAGATTCATTAACCACTGAGCCACAGCGGGAACTCCAGGAACATTTTTTTAAAATGGGGAATAAAACCCAAAATAATTCTATACAAACAAACCTTGTTAAACTAATTTCTTTTCCTTTAGCCTCACCACATAGTTTAGTTACTTTTCCACTATTACCTCTCTTTGTTCATCCTAATGTGAATATATGTAGGTTTCACCATTTCTTTGGGTCTTCATTTTTATGAGGACTTCCATGTCACAAGAATCTTAAATGAATCTGTATGCTCTTTCCTGTTAATCTGTTTTATGTTAGTTTAATACTTAAGTTCAGCCAAAAAAAAAAAAAACCTGAGATTAGAGGGAAATTTTTACCTCTACTACGGAATGGCTCCTGGTGGAAAAGTTCAACCTCCTGTGAACTAATTTTAGGGATCACAAAATGACAATGGAAGATTTCTGTTCTTTTTGGGTGTGGGGAAGAGGATGCTTATGTGTTGCAAATGGAAATCAGTAATGTAGGCAACATTGAAAGTTGAGGTATATTTGTCTTTTACATTTTAGGAATATTTTTATTCCAATATTGACTTTTGAATTCCTTAGAAAAAATTAATTTTCAACAAATAACTAAGTGTTTGAGAGAACCTAAAGATAAAATATGCATTTGTTTTAGAATTTTGAACTTAATTTTTAACCTGACCTCCCTTCCATGTCTCAATTATCTTATTTTTGGAATGGCCAGTCACTAAATCTTTACATTTCAGGAGAGTAAGATTAGTTAGGGTAGATCAGGCTGCTATTTCTTCCACAAATACTGTTTTAAAGATGAAAAACCGGGAAATATTATAATATAAATTTTATGGATTTCTAAAATGATTGATTTGTGATTAATTGTTTTATACTAATAAAACATTGACCAACCATATTAGTTGTAACAATACTAGCTAATATGATAGACAAGCCCCCAAATTTCTTGGTCATGTAACAGTTCATTGAGGGCCTTGCTAGGTAGGTAGCTCTTCTCCAAGCAGGGATTCAGAGGCCTTTTTATCTTGTCAACGTATAGATCCTAAGGTTTTCTGGGCATTTCTTCCATTTCACTGGACCATAAGGGGAGAGGGGTAAGTCAGGGCAAGAAATGATGCAGACCATATTGTTCCACGTTTTATTGGCCAGATTCCGTCACTGGGTGCCATAGAGCAAGTGAGGCTAGGAAAAGTACTTGAACTGTATGCCAAGAAGGAAGAGCAAAGGATTTGGATATTCTCCTATGTACTTTTCCAAAAATCTTAAAAAGAATGGAGAGGTGATTGATGAAGAAGATAATCATTCACTTTAGATTTCTTTTCTTTTATAAATCATGCCATGTTTTATGTCAAATTTAAGTCTATATAAATATAAGTTCAATAATTTGCATTTATTCAAAAAACAGGGTCTCCTATCAATATTTGACATGGGGTTTTACTTATCCAAATCTTCTGGATGTCTGTTACAAAACAACTATGCTCAGTATCTATGTACCACTAAATCCATTACAGCAATTATACTGATTCTTATGTAGGATTTTCTTCATAAGTCTAAGATACAACAAGATAACCCAATGAAGGCCTTTATGTGCCAGAATAATAAATGATCTGGGATAGTCAAGGGCGCTATTTGTAATTGTT
Source organism: Catagonus wagneri (assembly GCA_004024745.2). NCBI lineage: Eukaryota > Metazoa > Chordata > Mammalia > Artiodactyla > Tayassuidae > Catagonus > Catagonus wagneri. The sequence continues at coordinate 9,071,356 of PVHT020003785.1, forward strand.
AGAAATGTTCTTCGGGAAGGTCAAAAACTTCTTCTGCATGTGCTCATGTAACTGCTTTTAATTTTAACACCAAATAATTGGCTAGCTTTTTCTTCTTTAAGCTAGAAGACTTTATTAATTAGCCTTTATTAATAGAATCTATTTGCAGTTAGTAGTTATATGCAGAGAAGATAAGAAATGGTAAATTATTCATTAAACAAAACATTTTTATTTTTTAGAAGTGTCATTAAATAAAGACAATTTAAAAAAGATATCTAAATTAGCAATGCCCTGATGAGATCCATGACCTTGGCATTAATGCCACAATGTTTTAGCTAAAAGAGTTAATGAGCACTGTGATAGGTCTGGAGGCAAAAGTCTATTATTAAGGAAACAGCTCCAAAAAAGTGGTGTCCTGTATAACATAACACTTTTCCATTAAATAAACTAAATGAATGGTGTCCATTTTTTTCTGTGCTTTCTTCTTTTGGGACCTCCAAGGAATGACTAGACTTGGAATGAGAAGTTTTAGAGAACTAAAGTGGGAATTTTGTTGGGCTGAAGCTGAGGGACTTTTGGACCGTTCTCAAATAACTGGTACAATTTTATGTACGCCTCTGATCTAGATAAGTTGATGAGAAGCACAGTGACTTTATACCCATCTTCGTTCTTGAGAAAGCGAAAATAAATACATTCAGGGAAGGTATCAAAAAGCAGAAAACTATATGTCCCATAGAAAAGAACTGAAGTCCATAGGTTACCATGTCAACAAAATGAAAGAAAATAGGTAATAACAGACATAAGGAAGAAAAAATGACCTTTTACACAGATTGACCAAGAATTCTTACTGTTTTAAATAGTTTACATCTCAATGTTTTACATATGTGATGTGTAGAATTTTCTTTCTTTTTTTTTTTGTTTGTTTTTTGTTTTTGCTTTTTAAGGGCTGCACCTGTGGCATATGGAAGTTTCCAGACTAGGGGTCAAGTCGGAGCTACAGCTGGAAGCCTATACCACAGCCTCAGCAATGCCAGATCGGAGTCACATTTGAGGCCTCTACCACAGCTCATGGCAATGCCGGATCCCAGACCCACTGAGCAAGGCCAGGACTTGAACCTGCATTCTCCTGGACACTAGTTGGATTCATTCCAGTGCACCACGATGGGAACTCCATGTGTAGAATTTTCTTATAATTATATTACATACTTTAATTTGATACTTGAATATTATAAAGACAGCTTTTTATGAAAGGAGGGAACTACTTGGTTTAACAGGGTAAATATTCCAGATGCATCACCTAGTTCTTCCCTCAATATCTTAGTCCCTGCTTCAGCTTAAAATTCTTGGGTAGTTCTTAGAAATTATGAGAGCAATACAATAACAAATTCTAAATACGGTAAAGTGTACCATTACATGAAATCATCATTTTTTTTTTTGAGCCTCAATATCATTGTTTAACTTTCAATTTGTCTCGATAGACTAAAATAGTCTGTTATTCAATACATTCTCCTGTATCCTTTATCTGTACTTTTGTATATGATGATTCTTTGGCATGGTGTATTCTTCCATATTTTTGTGGAGCGCCTAAACTCTACTTCAAGTTAACAGCTCAAAACTATGCTGATGATATTCAGACACAGTTAAGCATGTCTCCAATATGCCTCCTCAGTACTCTGAGCTTCTATTATTATATTTTCAGTGTATTATATTTTTTCATATAGTCCTCATAGCTCTGAGCATCTGGAGTGCAATGACTGTCTGCCTGTTAATGCTACGTCCAGAATGAGTAAATAGTAAAATACAATATACAGTGAACTTCCTTCAAATGTTTGTAAGAAAACTGTCTCCAACGGGTCCTAACATAGTAACAGAAATATTAACATTTTAATATAATGGAGATAAAAATCATGAAAGAAAAGTCTAGCATACTTGTAGGAGAGCATTAAAAAACTTTCATTTCTATCCAATATATAGTGATTTTAATTTCATTGTTTTTCAATAAATTCTTCACTCTCAAAGGATGGGAATATAAGTAGTTCACACACACACACACACACACACACACACACACACACACATACACACACAATCAACTGAATCATGTCCCCTTAAAACTTGAATGTTGAAGTCCTAACCCTCAATGGTATTTGGAGATGGGTTCCTTGGGAGGTAACTGGATTTATGTGAGGTCACGAGGGTGGGGCCCTTATTTTGACATTAGTGCCTGTATAAGAAGAGACACCAGAGAGCGTTCTTTCTTTCACTTTTCTCTATGTGAACTTATAGTGAGAAGCTAGCAGTCTGTGAGCCAACACCTCTCATCAGAAACTCTCACCAGAACCAGACCATTCTGAAACACTGATCTTGGACTTTCAGCCTCCAGAACCATGACAAAATAAATGTCCTTGAATTTTGTTATAACATCCTGACCTGACAGCAATAGCAATTACTAACTTGACAGCTACAGTATATATTATATACATAAACATAAACACACACACACTTTCTCTTTCACTAATTACATCGGAAATATTTCATATATACCTTAAAATTAAATGATATAATGAACCTGGCAATAATAAGAAATTAAATGTCTCTTTCTTATCACTGAGTTCATTAGTCAGTTACAATTTTAAATCTCAAAATTTAATATTATATTTTCCAAAGCTTGCTTTAATTATTTTTAAAGAATCCACTGTTCCTCAAAGCATTGCTCAAAGTGACGTTTACACTAAATTATCACTTCAACTATATTAACCTTTAAAATAAATATAATGTTATGTTAACTTAGAAAAGCTTAAACTAGAATTAGAGACCCACTTCACTGATAAAGCCATATCACATCAATTTTGAGGGGCCAGAAGAAAAGAAACTACAACAAAAACCTTTACATGTTACGAATCCTGATAGGATCAATACCTGTATTCCTCTTGTGTGAAGCGTGGGATTTCTCCAGGATGTAAGACAAGAATTTTCACAGTGGCACTGCTGGACATCACAGGCTCACCATCATCAAAAGCAACAACTACCAACTTAAAAAAGTAATACAAATTCATGTTAAAAATGATTAAAAAGAGGAAAATAAAAGCATCATTTTTCTATGAATTTTTTAATTACTAGACTGCCAGGTTCCAAAAGGGGAAGCAATGATCATTTCCTTACTGCCTGCCAGGTATCAGACACTGTGCAAAGCTCTATTATGTAGGTCCTCATTTAATCTTCACAACAACCCCAACAGGTAGGTGGGATTATTTCCATCTGCCAGATGAGAGAAAACCCTAAGAAGGTCAGTTAATAATCTGTGATTAAAAAAAAACAGTAAAACAGGTATATGATATAACATCTTTCCAATTATAAACTCTTTACTCTTTCACGATTCCACTGGTGCCTACAGTAAAAACATGAGCCTTTATAAGCATTGACACTTATTTTAAAAGTGTTAAATTAAATCACATCAATAGCAGAAAAGCTAATTAGCTTGCTTGTAAAAAAGAAATTAATTTTCCAGTGAATTAATTGTCTGCAAGAGACAGGGCTGAAATATTTCACTCTGGAGGGTAAAACTGGAACTCTTTATAGTTTAACTCACTTCGATATACACTCTCTTAAAAACAAATATACATAAAACCAAGTTCATATAGTGGAGCAGAAAATGTTTAAATGATGCAAACTAAGGAAAAGCTTCAGTCTTAAGATGTAATATCTGTACATTATTTACTACTAAAATAGCTTTTATAATTGATTATTTTATTTTCTAACCTATGTTATGTCAAGAATAACTCTAATGTTTATTTTAAGAAATTTAAAATTTTAAAACTATGTGCTTCTCTGGAATGCATATAATTTTGGAAACTTCAGATTACTAATCTAAACTAATTCAACCTAGATCATGGAACCATAACCAAGGCTCAGCCTAAGAGCCACAGTTTACCTTTGGGTTTATACTTTATTACAAACAGAGATAAAATTATGTGAGACATGGTGCTCATTGACATTCACAAGGTTAACAGATTGAAGCTATTTCCCCAATGTATGGTCAAAGGCTTTACTCCCAGGAGCAAAGTTTTTTCTAAGTAATCATAGAAAATGGAAGCAAACATTTAATAAAATGGATTATTTATGATAATAGTGAAGGTTAGTGTTACTTCAAGTTTTCTAAAAGTATAGCATATCACAATATCTAGCAATTGCCTCTAGGTTCTTGTTTTAAGGGAAAAAAATAGCACGTGGCACATGATACTTGAAAGGGAGTTTCATGACAGCAAAGATTATTATAACAAAAATTGGAAACAGCCTAATTATCCAACAACAGGGTATAGACAAAAAGCACTCACAATAGAATATTCGTACAATAGACCATTTATACAACTACTTAAATGATAGCATTAAGTGGCATGGACAATATATAACGGTGTTTTAAATAGCAGTATCGGAGTTCCTGCTATGGCACAGTGGGAAAAAAATCCATAGGTTGCAGCTGCGGCTCAAAGTCAATCCCTGGCCCAGGTACTTTCATATGCTACCAGTGTGGCCATAAAAGCAAAAACAAAAGAAAACAAATTTATATATATTTGTAATATATATATGTACACCTGTATTTGCATTGAATATCATCATAAGGATAGAGATTAAAATAGTAAATTTTAGTTGTCTTCAGGATGTGAAATAGCAAGTGATTTTTTTTCTTTTACTTTCCTATATTTCTGAGTATCTATGAAGTAAAAATGTATTGTATTGTAACTTTAAAATAGTAAAAAGGAGAAAATAGAAAGCTGTACAGTTATTTGTTAAACCAAGCTCTCCATCAAAAGTTAAAGGTATAAAATAGATACTACAGGGAAAACACCGCACTGACCTTGAAAATTGTTGTAGGTTCTTCATTAAGATTGACGCGAGTTATTACTCTTCCAGAATCTTCTTCTACATCAAAAATACTGGCAGGATAAGGAAACTGGACATCATCTACTCTATACCTCACACGACTTGCAGTTAATCCCTAAAATAAAATTATATATCATTTCACAAAATGAAAACAAAGGGTAGTGATAATGTTAAATTGATTTGTAAAATGAATGGTCTTTTAGAAATTAAAATTCACATTTTAACTTTTCATATATTCACGTTTGAAACATAGCACAATCTCTACTTAGGATAAAAATTTGAATCAATGAAGTGTCTTTACTGCACATTATTTAAAATTATTTATGTGAAAGACTAGATTCATTGTTGCCTTGGGTGTCTTTCTTCTAATTATATGAATCTCACCTTCTGCCTTGAACACAATGTTTTATCTTCTGAGAGCATTATTAGGTATTTTTGTTATTATAGGTATTTGAATTCTGTGATACTTAGAGAATGATACATTGTGGAGGACTGAGGTTAAGTGAAGGAGGGGGTATGAAAGTGAAGGAAACTTTATTTACTGTCTACTCTATTAGTTTCTTCGTAAATAAATACATTCTCAACAATCCTTTAGGATGATATTACTAATAATGATGATAGTAATAATAGTAAACTAATGATGGTTAACATCTGTTGAAACTTATTATGTGTAAGAACCTTATTAAAAATAATACATATATAGTCCATCACACATTTTTTAATTAATGAACTTGAGGCTTACAGGGAGTTTAAAAGTGTTGAAACATCCCAGATATACACCAAGATAAATCAGAATAGAAAAAAAATTCATTTTTAAAGAAAGAAATAAAATTTGATACTTTTAAAAAAGAGAGTATAATGAGAACAGCCAATACTAATTGAATATTCCTCACTTATGTTAGGGTTAAGATTGGTTTTATTTTTAATTATACAAGATGACCCTGGGGTGGACACTGTAATCTTTTGAAGTGCTTAAGGACTATAAATCTCTTAATCCAGTGTGAGAAGTCAAATAAACAATTTAGGCTCAGAGGTAGTATGTAGTTGAGTTTGATTTCAAACCCTCACAGACACTATATCATACCACAAAAATCTTTAGAGAAAAACACCTCTATTTGATATTATTCTGATGTGGAAGAGTGAAGGTATCAACCTCATGTTACCCACTAGGCTGATTCGGTTAGCAATACTTTGTGGAAGGATGGTTCTAAGAACACTGTTCTATGTGTTGTTGGTCTTCTTCGTGACTGTCCTTGAATAAGAATTGTTGCTTATGTTGGTTCTTGAGTCATACTTGGGCCTTCGGACTTGTATAATTTACTGATTATTATCTATAAGTTCAGTCCTTTCATATATTACACCTCAGTTTATCAGTACCTCCTTGAATACTTCATGTAATACTCTTCACTCTTTTACCTTTCCTTCTTTCTGCCTGACTGCCCCGTCACAGAATCTTTGCCTGTTCCCATTCTTCGGAGTGTCCCAAGATTCTGTCACAGGCACTTTCATCTTCTCTATCTCTGCTCAAGGCCTGTAGAACTTCTTCTAGTCCCATGCCTTTAAATACCTTATTGTATTTGTGTCTTGTATTTGTTAATAAAGCCTAAATTTAATTTTTGGCTCAATATTCATTCTTTAAACTCTAAAGCACTATAAACAATTGTCAACTTAGATGTTCTATTTTCAATTCAAAATAGAAATTTTGATTTTCTCTCCTAAACTTGTACCTTCTCCACTCTTGGTCAGTGGCCCCATCGCTTTACCAAGTTGACTCTCTCAAGATATGTGAGCCCTCTTCTTTTGTACTCCACAACCAATTTAGCTCCTTTCAATGCCCTAATGTAGATAAGATTGACTCTCTGCCTCTATTCCATTGAAGTTATCTTTAAAAATATATATATAAGACATCTTCATAAGAACTGCTTAATTTCTCAATTATTCTGAATAAAACACACAAAATTAAACTTCTTACTAGGGCCTATAGATCCTAAAAACACCTGGTTTCTGCCTACCTATCTCACCACATCTTTGACTAAATTGTCCTTGTGTCTCCCTCATTGCCTTTGCTTTAAGCCTGCTATACTTTTCTCCTAGATATTCAGCTTTTAAATTTACTCTCGGGCAATAACTTAGCATTCTAATTTATTTTTGTTTAGCAGTCCTATATATTATGGCATATATTGCATTTATGTCTTTATTGTTTGTTTCCCACATAAGAGTAAAAGCTAAGACCTGAATGGGTACCTGACTCATATAGGCACCCAAAAAATATTTGTGATTGCATGAATTAATGAATGAATAAACATGTGTCAAGGATGTCTAAACACTGTGATTAACATTTAAAAGACTCACATATTTCAAGATTTTGGAAATACTGAACACTGGAGAATACTTAACAGATAGTTAGGAAACTATCAGCTCTGGCATAATATTTGCCTATGATCAGTCGATTTCACATAGTATTGGGTGACCATTTCAACCACTGAGCAAGTATACAAAAGAGGTGTATTTTTCAGATTTCAATTTTTACAGAATCAGGCCTAGTATGATCATAGACAACGGCAACTTTGCTTACATTTTATTTCATTTATTTTTGCTTTTTAAGGTTCCCAGGCTAGGGGTCTAGCAGGAGCTACAGCTGCCGGCCTACACCACAGACACAGTGACACAGGACCTGAGCTGCATCTGTGACCTACACTATGGCTCATGTCAATGCCGGATCCTTAACCCCCTGAGCAAGGCCAGGGATTGAACCTGTAGCCTCAAGGTTCCAAGTCAGATTCATTTCAGCTGTGCCATGACGGGACTTCTACTTACATTTTAGGCTTTTTTTTTCTGTCTTTTTAGGGCTGCATCTATGACATATGCAGGTTCTCAGGCTAGGGGTCTAATCAGACCTGTTGCTGCCAGCCTACACCAGATCCATAGCAACGCTAGATCCAAGCTGCGTCTGCAACCTATACCACAGCTCAGGGCAATGCTGGATCCTTAACCCACTGAGAGATGCCTGGGATCGAACCTCCAACCACGTGGTTCCTAGCCGGATTCGTTTCCACTGCTCCACGACGGGAACGCCTTCTGGTTACATTTTAATAATAATGATAATGAATAGAAGTGTTAGCCATCAGTTTGAGTGTTCTACTACATGTCAGAAAATGCACATTACATGCATTCTCATGTTTATACTTAGAAAAAGAAATCTAGAAATTGGTATAAATAGTATCCATATTTTAAAAGTATGAACATCAAAGCTTTAAGAATTGCCTCATTTCTTTAGCTGGTAAATGGCAGTTACTGCTTAAATCAAACTTACCACATACTGAAACAGTGGTCCTTAAATGTTTAACCAACTTAAATTTTTTATGATATCTTAAAGGCAATAGTCACTTAACATGAGAAAAAATAACAACTCAATTAAGCAAAATTACTTGGGAAAGATGCTTTAGAATTGGATGCCCTAGTCCACCCTGCCTTAGTACACTGTCTAAGACTTCAACCACTTTTAGATGAAGAGGTGAGTAAGAAAAAATATTACAATAAAAATCATTACAAGAACAAATTTTCAGTTTCTGTTAGCATCAGCACCCATCCAGTCTGTGGTTTAGTATTAAAATTTTTATGTCTTTCAAAATTATTTGTCCAGAAACTTAAGGAAAGTTATAATATGTTAGCTATTCTGAGTATGCTGTCTTTAATAACTGCAAGGTATTAATGGTACATTTGAAATTATACTTTTAATTACTAAAAGATACAAAGCTTTCTTTATTTGAGTTCTTTCTCTCCTCTTCTTGGTGAGTCTGGTAAGAGGTTTGTCAATTTTGTTTACCCTTTCAAAGAAACAGCTCTTGGTTTTATTAATTTTTTTTCTATTATTTTTTAAATCTATATTTTATTGATTTCTTCTCTGATCTTTATGATTACAAGCTTTTGCACAGAGAAAGAAACCATTAAAAAAGAAAGACAACCTATGGAATGGATAAAACAGTTCCAAACAATGCAACCAACAAGGGCTTAATCTTAAAATACACAAACAACTTTCATAACTCAACAGCAAAAAAAAAAAAAAAAAGAAGAAGAAGAAGAAAAGAAAACAAACAAAAAAACAACCCAAGTGAAAAATGGACAGAAGACCTGAAAAGACGCTTCTCCAAAGAGGCATACAGATGGCTAATAGGCACATGAAAAAATGCTCAACATCACTAATTATTAGAGAAATACAAATCAAACTACAATGAGGTAACACACCACTCTGGTCAGAATGGCCATCACTAGTAAGTCTACAAGTCACAAATGCTGGAGAGGGTGTGGAGAAAAACGATCCCTCCTACACTATTGGTGGGAATGTAAATTGGAAACATGCAACCACTATGGAAAACAGTATGGAGGTACCTTAGAAAATTAAATATAGAACTACTGTATGACCCAGAAATCACACTCCTGGGCATCTACATGGACGAAACTTTCATTGAAGAAGATATATGCATCCCTATGTTCATAGCAGCACTATTCACAATAGCCAAGACATGGAAACAACCTAAATGTCCATCGACAGATGAATGAATTAAGAAGGTGTGGTTCATATACACAATGGAATACTACTCAGATATTAAAAAAAATAATAATGCCATTTGCAGCAACATGGGTGCAACTAGAGATGCTCATACTACATGAAGTAAGTCAGAAAGAGAAAGACAAGTACCATATGATAATCACTTGTATCTGGAATCTAATACATGGCACAAATGAACCGACAGGCAGAAAGGCAACAAACTGATTGACATGGAGACAGACTTGTGGTTTCCAAGGGGGAGAGAGATGGAATGGGATGGACTGGAAGTTTGTGTTTAGTAGATACAAACTATAGCACCTGGAGTGGCTAAGCAACGTATAGCACAGGGCACACTAGCTCATCATTTGTGATAGAACACAATGGAAGATAATGTGAGAAAATGGATGTATATATATATGTATAACTGGGTCACTTTACTGTATAGCAGAAATTGACAGTACATCATAAATCAACTGTAATAAAAAATTAAAAAAAGAAAGTTTTTGTATTACAGAGTGTTATCCATCAGAGGCCTAAAATATTTCACTATCTAGAACCTACTACAATCTTCAGGAGGATCACTACAGATAAGATTATACGTATAAGGATATATTTGTTATATGTTAGATGTTTTTATTCTGAACTGTTACTCTACAGATTACTATCACATAAAGAAAATATGGCCCTGATATGACATGGTTAGCCCACAAAAGACATTTTGTTTCTTCTATCACCACTGTTATCAAGGCACCACACTGTATTTTATATCATATGATACAGCTAAATACCTAAAACTACTCCGATATTCTTTTGATTATATTCAATTTCTTTTCTTTTCCTTCCTCTCTTTCTCTATTCCTCCCTATCTCCTTCCCTCCCTCTCTTCCTAGTTTTCTTTCTAAAATCTGCTTTTATAGTTAAATTAAGCTATGTAACAGGTGAAGGTGATTGGCTTTGGGGAATGGCTTCAATTAACTTGCCTACTGTTGTCCCTGAGACATTTACTACATTAATCAGGTCAAATGCATGGTTTTTAGAAATTAATAAAAAAAATAAAATTATTATGGCTTTGATCTGGAAAATAATGTGAAATAGAACAACACAACTAAAAAATCATTATAAACTTTATTACTTAAAGTTAATTAGCACTACTATTTATTAAAAGTAATACTTGATTTCAAAAAATTTAAAAGCTATGATCAAAATATTATAAGGTACAAAATTCACTCATTATATTTTATTTTTTTAATTTTTAATTTTTTTTTTTTGCTTTTTAGGGCCTCACCTGCGGCATATGGAGGTTCCCAGGCTAGGGGGCGAATTGGAGCCACAGTCACAGAAATGCCAGATCCAATCCGTGTCTGTGACCTACACAATAGCTCATAGCAATGCCAGATCATTAACCTAATCCACTGAGCAAGGCCAGGGATCAAACCTGCAACCTCATGGTTCCTAGTCAGATTCATTAACCACTGCGCCACAACGGGAACTCTTCACTCACTATATTTTAAAAATAGTCCATTGAGTTTATGAATGATACACTTTTATAATTATGAGATGAAGACAAATATTTAAACGATCATTTAGGGAAATAAAAATGTACCAAATATTTGTTTTTTTATTTTAAATTGTACTAGAAACAGAGGACTCTATTAGAAATAGATGACTGAAATTAACCACAATTTAGAACAAATCCCAAAGGACTTTTTGTTTGCCATTAAATTAAAAAAAAAGTTAACTTAGTTTAACAAATAGTATTATAGAACTAAATCATACATTTATTTCACATACTGAATATCTTAAGAAAGTTACAAATTATATAAAATGCTGGCAATTGAAAATTTTATAGATTACATATTCCCTAATGTTAATCATTTTACTCATGTTTTACAGTACAAGGATTAATTCATTATAGGTTGAATTCATTCATTTGCTTATTCATTTAAGACATTAAATGGACACTGATGAGTCCTGAGAGCACACAAACGAACAACTCACAGCCTAGTTGAGCAGTTTCTTATTTCCCCTCCTTCCTGACATCCATTAACAATAATCCAGTCAAACTGCTCTTACAAAACACTAAACTCACTCCTACCTCAGCACTTTTCCACTTGCATTTGTTCCATCTGCAACACTCCGGTGTGTGGCTTGTTCCTCCTGACTCCAGGTCTCAAATGACACCTCTTCTTCCTGTACCCATGCACACAACACTCTGAGCCCATTCTTATTTTATTTCCTCTATAGTAGGTGTCCCTATGTGAATTTATGCTACTTATTGACTTGTTTGTGAATTCGTAGCCTATCTCTGTCCCTTGACTGTAAGCTCTGTTAGAGAAGATCCTTAATTTGGCCTGGCATTATTTAGGAGGTCAATAATAATTTGTTAAGAGAATACCTATAATGGGATCAGTGCTTATGTGTGTGTGCAACCTGAGTGGGGTTGCTTTAGGGGGGATCACATATATAGATATGATGGAAATGGCTGTATATGTAACCTCCTGCCTCCCTCTCCATGTAACTTAAAATGTACATAATCTATGTTCTTATTTGCAGAGGTTGCATCTACATTTTTTAAGAACAAAGAAAGAAAGACTGCATCAATGACTGTTTGGGGAAGAACTTTCATAAAAGAGATGATAATAGAGTCTAGGAAAACAGAGCTCCAAAAAAGTAGAAGATAGATGGAGAATATTCTTTGAGAAAGATTCCTGAGTACAGTATTGGAGAAATGAAACCATCTATCATCAGAAAAGTTCTTCCTTTTTTTCTGAACTGGCTAAATGTTATGTAGTATCTCTCCCTATCTCAGACTATGTCCATATAGTCTATGCTACTTATTTTTTAATAGTATCTAATACAGGATTAGATGGGAGACAGGATTAAGATGGCAGAATAAAAGGACTGGAGCTTAACTTCTCTCATAAAAACAACAAAATTACAACCAAATGCTGAACAACCTTCAACCAAAAGGACTAGAAACTTTTAGATGGATACCCTTCTCCAGAAGACAAAGAGGAGGTACAATCAAGAGGTAGGAGGGGTGATTACACAATATAAGCAACCCCATACTTGCCAGGTGGGAAGCTCATGGACTGGAAAGTAACTGTATCACAGAGACTCACCTACAGGAGTGAGGGTTCTGAGCCCCACATCAGGTCCCCACGCTTGGGGATGTGGCATTGGGAGAAAGAGTCCCCAGATAATCTGGCATTGAAGGCCAGTGGGGCTGTGTGTGTGGAAGCTCTGCAGGACTAGGGGAAGGGAGACCCCATTCCTGAAAGGTGCACACAGGCTTTTGTGTGTGCTTGGTCCTGAGGCAAAGCAGAGGCTCCATGGGAATCCGGGTTGGACCTGATTGCAGTTCTTGGAGGATCTCCTGGGAAAACAGGGAGTTGACTGCAGCTTGTGAGGGAAGGACTTCGGAAGCAAAGCTTTTGGGAATATTCTTTGGTGTGTGTTCCTCCAGGGGTGGCCATTTTGAGAAAGTCTGGCACCACCCTTCAGCACTGAGAAGCACCAGGCCAAACAATAATCCAGGTGGGATCACAGTCCCACCCTTTAGTAAAGAGGCTGTCTAAAGACACCCCAGGCACACAGCCACCTCTAATCTCATCCAGAGACAAAGTCCCACCCACTAGAGGGATAGGAATCAGCACCACCTACCAGTGGGCAGTCCCTCCCATTAGCAAGCCCCCATACCAACTTCAGCCACAAGAGGGGAAAGCATCAGAAGTAAGAAAAGCAACAACTCTATTGTCTGCAAAAGGAATACCACACCAAAAACCTATAAAAATGAAAAGGCAGAGAATTCTAACTCAGATAAGGGATAAAGAAAAAAACTCAGAAAAACAGCTAAATGATCTGGAGATTATCATCAGTAAAGATGACGCAGGACACTGGAAACAGACTGGAGGCAAAGACTGATAATTTAGAACAAACATTGAACAAAGAAATACAAGATTTAAAACTTAAGCAAGCAGAAATGCAAAATACAATAATTGAAATACAAAATTCATTAGAAGCAACCAACAGCAGAATACAGGAGGCAGAAGAATGAATGAGCAAGGTGGAGGACAGACTAGTGGAAATCACTGATGTGGAAGAGAAAAGAGAAAAAAGATTGAAAAGAAATGAAGAGAGTCTGAAGGAACTCTGGGACATTGTTAAACACACCAACATCCATATTATAGGGGTGCCAGAAGGAGAAGAGAGAGAAAGGGATAGAAAAAATATTTGAAGAGATAATTGCCGAAAACTTGTCTAACATAGGAAAGAAACCACTCACTCAAGTCTAGGAAGCACAATGAGTACAATATAAAATAAACCCAAGGAGGAACACGTCAAGACACATATTAATCAAAATGACCAAAATTCAAGACAAGGAGAAAATGTTGAAAGCAGCTAGGGAAAAGAAACAAATAACATACAAGGGAATCCTGATAAGGTTATCAGTAGATTTTTCAGCATAAACTCTGCAAGCCAGAAGAGAGTGGCATGATATACTTAATGTGATGAAAGGAAAAAAACCTCCATCCATGATTACTTTATGCAGCAAGGCTATCATTCAGATTTGAAGGAGAGATCAAAACCTTTACAGAGAAGCAAAAGCTAAGAGAATTAAGAATACTAAACCAGCTTTACAACAAAAACTAAAGGAATTTTTCTAGGCAGAAAAGAAAAAGCCACAACTCGAAACAAAAACACCACAAATGACAAGGCTCACCAGTAAAGGCATATATACAGTAAAGGTAGGAAATCATTCATGTGTAAATATGCTACCAAAATCAGAAATCATGACAGGAGGGTACAAATGCAGGACACTGGAGATGCACTTGCAATTAAGAGTCCAACATCTGAAAACAATCTTATTTATATATATATTCCTATATCCAAACTTCAGGGTAACTGAAAACCAAAAATCTACAATTTATACACAAACAAATAAGAAAAATCAACTCAAATACAACACTAAAGAGAGCCATCAAACCACAAAAGGAGAGAACAAGAGAAGAAGGAAAGAAAAAAGAGCAACAAAAATCCAAAACAGTTTATAAAATGGCAATAAGAACATACACATCAATAATTACCTTAAATGTAAATAGACTAATGCCCCAACCAAAAGATATAAACTGGCTGAATGGATACAAACACAAGATCCATATACATGCTGTCTTCAAGAGACCCAATTCACTTCTAGGGATTCACACTAATCGAAAGTGAGAGGATGGAAGAAAATATTCCATACAAAAGGGAATCAAAAGAAAGCTGGAGCAGTAATACTCATATCAGACAAAATAGACCTTAAAATAAAGAATTTTATAAGAGACAAAAAAGGACATTACATAATGATCAAAGGATCAATCCAAGAAGAAGAAATAACAACTGTAAATATATAAGAACCCACCATAGGGTGATCAATGTATAAGACAACTGCTAACAACCTTAAAAGGAGAAATTGACAATAGCATAATAATAGTGGGGGAATTTAAAACCCCACTTACATCAGTGGACAGATCATCCGGACAGAAAATCAGCAAGGAAACACACATGTTAAAGGAAGCATTAGTACAGATGGACTTAATAGGTATCTATAGGCTATTCAATCCAAAAGCAGCAGAATACACACTCTTCTCAAGTGCACATGGAACATTCTCTAGGACTGATCACATTCAGGGCCACAAATCAAGCCTCAGTAACTTTAAGAATTTTGAAATCATATCAAGCATCTTCTCTGACTACAACACTATATGACTGGAAATCAACAAGAAAAAAACTCCAAAAAACACAAACATGTGAAGACTAAACAACATGCTACTAAACAACCAATGCATCACTGAAGAAATCAAAGTGGAAATTAAAAAATACCTAGAAGCAAATATCAACAAAGATATAACACTCCAAATCCTATGGGATGCAGCAAAAGTAGTTCTAAGAGGGAAGTTTGTAGCAATACAAGCCAAACTCAGGAAACAAGAAAAGCCCGAATAAACAACCGAAGTTTACATCTAAGGCAGCCAGAGAGAGAAGAACAGATGAGACCTAAAGTTAGCAGAAGGAAAGGAATAAAGACCAGAGCAGAAATCAATGAAATAGAAACTAAGAAAACCACAGAAAGGTCAATGAAATGAAAAGCTGATTCTTTGAAAAGATCAACAAAATTGATAAACCTTTAGCCAGACTTATCAAGAAAAAAGAGAGGACTCAAATCAATAAAATTAGAAATGAAAAAGGAGTACAACGGACATCACAGAAATACAAAGGGTCATAAGAGACTACTACATGAAACTATACGCCAATGAAATGGAAAACCTAGAAGAAATGGACATTCTTAGAAAAGTACAATCTTCCAAGACTAACCAAGATGAAATAGAAAAGACAAATGGACCGGAGTTCCCGTCGTGGCTCAGTGGTTAACAAATCCAACTAGGAACTATGAGGTTGAGGGTTCAATCCCTGGTCTTGCTCAGTGGGTTAAGGATCCAGCGTTGCCGTGAGCTGTGGTGTAGGTTGCAGACACAGCTCAGATCCCGCATTGCTGTGGCTGTGACGAAGGCCAGCAGCTACAGCTCCTGTTAGACCCCTAGCCTGGGAGCCTTCATATGCCACAGATGTGGCCCCAGATAAAGCAAAAAAAAAAAAAAAAAAGAAAAGACAAATGGACCAATCACAAGTACTGAAATTGAAACTGTAATTAAAAATCTTCCAACAAATAAAAGTCCAGGAACAGATGGCTTCAAAGGAGAATTTTGTTAAACACCTATCCTTCTGAAACTATTCCAAATAACTTCAGAGGTAGGAACACTCCCAAACTCACTCTATGAGGCCACCATCATCCTTCTACCAAAACCAGACAAAGATACTGCAAAAAAAGAAAATTACAGGTCAATTTCATTGATGAACATAGATGCAAAAATCCTCAACAAAATACTAGCAAAATAATCCAACAACATTAAAAGGATTATACTTCACGATCAAGTGGGATTTATCCCAGGGATGCAAGGATTCTTTAATATCCATAAAATCAATCAGTGTGATACACCATATTAACAAACTGAAGAATAAAAACCATATGATCCTCTGAATAGATGGAGAAAAAGGCTTTGACAAAATCCAACACCCATTTCTGATAAAAAAAACCTTCAGGAAATGGGCATAGAGGGATCCTACCTCAACATAGTAAAGGCCATACATGACAAACCCAGAGCTAACATTCTCAGTGGTGAAAATCTGAAAGAATTCCTGCTGAGATCAGGAATAAGACAAGGATGTCTGCTTCTGCCACTACTATTCAACATAGTTTTGGAAATCCTAGCCATGGCAATCAGAGAATAAAAAGAAATAAAAGGAATCCAAATTGGGCAGGAAGAAGTAAAACTATCACTATTTGCAGATGACATGACACTATACCTAGAAAATCCTAAAGATACTACCAGAAAACTGTTAGAGCTCATAATGATTTTGGCAAAGTCACAGGATACAAAATTAATACACAGAAATCAACTACATTCCTATATACTAAGAACAAAAGATCAGAAAGTGAAATTAGGGAAACAATCCCATGTACCATTGAATCAAAAAGAATGAAATACTTAGGAATAAACCTAACTAAAGAGACAAAAGATCTGTACTCTGAAAACTATAAGATGCTGATGAAAGAAATCAAAGATAACACAAACAGATGAAAAACATACCATACCCTTGGATTGGAACAATCAATATCATTAAACTGACTATACGAACCCAAGGCAATCTACAGATTTAATGCAATCCCTATCAAGTTACCAAGGACATATTTCACAGAACTAGAACAAAATATTTTAAGGTTTGTTTGGAAGAACATAAGACCCAGAATAACCAAATGCTGAGAAAGAAAAATGAAGATGGAGGAATGAGGCTCCCTGACTTCAGATTATACTATAAAGATACAGTCATCAAAACTGTATATTACTGGTACAAAGACAGAAATATATATTAGTGGAACAGGATAGAAAGCCCAGAATTACAACCCAAGCACCTGCAGTCAACTAATCTATGACAAAGGAGGCAAGCATATATAATGGAGAAAAGACAGCCACTTCAGTAAGTGGTGCTGGGAAAACTGGACAGCCACATGTATAAGAATGAAATCAGAACACTTCCTAACACCATATTGAAAAATAAACTCAAAATAGATTAAAGACTTAGATATAAGACCACATACATAAAACTCTTAGAGGAAAACCTAGGCCTAACACTCTCTGATATAAAACACAGCAATATCTTCTCAGATCCACCTCCTAAAGTAATTTCAATAAAAACAAAAATAAACAAATGGGATTTAATTAAACTTAAAAGTTTCTGCACAGCAAAGGAAACCCTAAACAAAACAAAACCCACAGAATGGGAGAAAATATTTGCAAATGAGGCAACTGACAAAGATTAATCTCCAAAATTTATAAACACCTTCTGCAGCTCAATACCAAAAAAACAAACAATGCCATAAAAAAAACGGGCAGAAGATCTAAACAGACAATTCTCCAAAGAAGACATATAGATGGCCAAAAAATACATGAAAAGCTGTTCAACATCACTCATTATTAGAGAACCGCAAATCAAAACCACTATGAGGTACCACCTTACACCAGCCAGAATGGCAATCATCAAAAAGGCTGCAAACAAAAACGCTGGAGAGGGCACAGAGAGAAGGGAACCCTATTACTCTGCTGGTGGGAATGTAAATTGGTGCAACCACTATGGAAAACAGTATGGAGATTCCTCAGAAAACTAAAACTAAAAATAGAATTACCATTTGATCCAGCAATCCCACTCCTGGCAATCTATCCAGAGGAAGCCATGACTTGAGAAGACACATGTACTCCAATGTTCACTGCAGCATGCTATGCAATAGCCAAGACATGGAAACAACCTAAATACCCATCGACAGAGGAGTGGATAGGGAAGATCTGGTACAAATACACAGTGGAATATTATTCAGCCATTAAAAGGAAAGAAATAACAGCATTTGTGGCAACATGGATGGACCTAGAAATTATCATGCTAAGTGAAGTCAGTCAGACAGTGAGACACCAACATCAAATGCTGTCACTTACACGTGGAATTTAAAAAAGGACACAATGAACTTCTTTGCAGAACAGGTACTGACTCACAGACTTTGAAAAACATGGTTTCCAAATGAGACAGGTTGGGGGGTGGGGGAATGCACTGGGGGTTGGGTTGGAAATACTCTAAATTTGGTTGCAATGATCGTTGTACAACTATAAACGTAACTGAGTAATAAAAAATGCTATAAAAATAAAAATAGGCATATCTTTTTATACTCACTAGCATTACTGCAGCTCACTATCTCTCGGATATAGCTTGAGTATTTATGTAGAAATTACTATAAATCAGACTCTCAAATTCATAATATCCACCTAACATGTTAAAATGCCTTTCGATTACAGATAGAAGAACTTTAGGAGACAGATGGTATCTGTGACTGTGAATTTGGCAAAATGTTGAAGCTCAGACTAAGTGATAGAAAATCCAGTTGTCTAAAAAATTTATATTGTGTTTATTTAGATCCGTTATAAAAATGTTAAAAATGATTTATAAGGCTTTCTGGCTTTATTGGATTATTTGGATTATTTTTATGAAACACTATTAATATGATAAATGGTACTATGATCTTTTTTGTACTGTAAATGTTTAATGCACACACTAACCATTTTATGAAAGGAGATAGATTCAACAAATACAGCTAAATATTTAACGTTTGGGAAGTTTATAATCTCTCTAGATTTGCTTATATGCTTTTTCTATTTACTAGAAATAAGCACTAAGTGATTCTTTATATTTTCTCCTTATGATAAATGCTAGAGAGCTATAGTTAAAGTATATGTTTAATAACTTCCCTTTCATTATTTACTTCAAATTACTTATTCTTTGTAATATGTCATATGGGTATGTATTTTAAATTATCTGTTAAAATATGCTTCTAATTCTTCCCCCAAAATAGTGTAAAATGCAAAGTAAAGCAATAGAATTCCAAAGAAATGAAAAAGCATATCCTTTTTTTAAAACGAGGTGTTAGGTTTTAAGTGGAGGGAAAATTGTATTCCTACTTTATTAAAATCATGAAAAACAACGGCAAAATGAAAGTTAAATCATTTAGCATAAAAAATATATCTAGTACCTTCTATGGTTAAGTCAGTCCTTTAAGGTAATGACATAATCCTCTGGATTTCTCTAGTAAATTAATCCTCATGTGAGCTATAACATGTGCCTTAAAATGTATTTGGATTTATAAGATTGTACCAATTGTGTTGTATATAAAGTCTGATCTGGCATATCATTTGAGTATTAAAGTGACAAATTAGGAGTTCCCGTCGTGGCACAGCGGTTAACGAATCTGACTAGTAACCATGAGTTGTAGGTTCGATCCCTGGCCTTGCTCAGTGGGTTAAGGATCCGGTGTTGCTGTGAGCTGTGATGTAGTTCGCAGACACGGCCTGGATCCTGCGTTGCTGTGGCTACGGTGTAGGCATGCAGCTACAGCTACGATTAGACCCCTAGTCTGGGAACCTCCACATGCCTAAAATGACAAAAAGGCAAAAAAAATAAAAAAATAAAGTGACAAATTAAAATTTAATTTATGTGTCAAGATTTTGGACATTATCTTAAATGCAAAGAGGTAAAAGTAGATATGCGTCATTTAGAAGTGACACAAATTAAAGATGTCTATTTAAATAAAATAATTTGCTAATTTTCAGTAAGAACTTTACTGTGCGTAAATATTTATTTTGGGGGAGGAGTGTAAAGACCTTATTAGCAGGGTGATTTTATGAAAACTTTATCTTCAAATTTTACAGTGTCATGGATGACACCAGAATTACTTCATGAGTTCAGACACTGAAGTGCTCCATCAAACCAGAGGCAAAGTGAGGCATGTTTGCCATCACTCTGATAACAAGGATGAGGAGGAAGAAATATTAGCTAATATCTACTGGCATTGGCTAAGTGCTTTTATTCTCCATTAAACCCAAGTACTAGTCCAGTGAAATGGTCTTATCATTCTAATATGGAAATGAGGTTTAAAGAAGTTAAGTAACTGCTGTACAATATCATTTTTCCTAGTTAAACACAGATGCCAACACTACTGACATTATTCAATAGCTCTGAGAAACTCTGGGGATGTTTGCCAACCCTAATTGCCCTCAGGAAGGACATGATTTATGACATCTATTAATAAATGAATGAATTAATTTGTTTGTTCATGTATCAGGCTTCCTTCCAAATATAATTTGAGGTAGGATGTGACTTATTTAAATGTCATATGGTTTTCAAAATGTGAAAGGCATGATTTCAACTTTGCAATGCTGCTTTAGTAAATTTGATGTCTGTAAAACTCAAAAATATTAGCACGAGGCAATAGTACTGGAATAATCATGAATTCAGAACATATATAGTAATATGGTGATATAGTGGTAGTCTGAATGAGGCAATTTTTCTAGATGATGGGAACATGACAAAACGTCCTGTCATGAATGGTGCTCACATTCTATTTTTAAAATCAATAAGTAACATTTATACATATTGATAAAGTTAATATATCAGGGTAAATGTAAATTTAGATTAAAAATAAAACCTTAAACTTGGAGAACAGACTTGTGGTTGCCAAGGAGGAGGAGGAGGGAGTGGGATGGATTGGGAATCTGGGAATCTGGGGTAAATAGATGCAAACTATTTGTAATGGAGAAGCAATGAGATCCTGCTGTATAGCACTGGGAACTATATCTAGTCACTTGTGATGGAGTATGGTGGAGGATAATGTGAGGAAAAAGAATGTATATATATGTATTTGTGACTGGGTCACTTTGCTATACAGTAGACAATTAATAGAACACTGTAAGCCAACTGTAATGGAAAAAATAAAAATCATTAAAAATTTTGTTAAAAAGGTAAAAAAAACTTTAAAAATCAATTATTTTATTCATCACTCAGTAAATTTTTATACTTTCTATTTTTATCCATATAGTGAGTGTTAAACACAATATGTTTTGACTTTATTATGGTGAGAATATAATCAATTACTACAGAAGGTAATTGCAGGTCTGTATGAAAGATGTTCTAAACTTGCAAATGTAGGGAATTTCAATGAGACTATAATGGACCAAAATAATTAAGTTCTTAATATCAGGGGATATTCTGAATTAGTCATTTTTCATAAATACATAATTATCAAGAAATTACTTAGACCCACATGATTTTCTTCATAATAATGACAATCACATTATATGAGGGAATACTAAACTTATTATTATCATTACACACAAACATTAAGCAATTTGTTTTCAACTATACAAAGATTTTTCTCCCTGATGTGGTTTACAAAATTCTTTTTGCCAGTGTCTTCGGAAGCAACTAATCTGGTTTATTTTGTAAGTATAATTCACAAAATCTCTCAAGTATGATTTAGCATCAGGGATTACTATAAAGTGGTTTATATATATTTACATATTTTTGCAGTCATAAGGACTTAGGTTTTTTACTTTTTATTTTTTTAAGTAGATCTTAACTGGCTTCTCCAGTATCTTTAAAAGAGCCTAAGAAAAACTGCAGTTCAAACTCTCCACTGAAAAGATCTTGTGCTTTTCTTTTTTCCTCCCTCACCTGGAGTGATTACTGTGTTTTGAAAACATAGTGAGTCAACACTCTTATAGGCAAATTCCTTACACCAGATGTCACTGATTTAATGTAATGTCTATGCATAATTCAGTTTCTGCAGATACAGTATTAATATAGCTATTAAAAAATCCTAAGAAATATTTGCTGCAAGATTATTTACCACTAACTCTTTTGAGAAACATGTTTTTCAAAGGCAAACATAACTAAGTCCCTAAAAACATCACATAAATAATACAATCCTTATAAAACATCTTTATACAGATAAATGTTTTACATTTATGAAGATAATAGGCACACATTCAGCTTTCCTCATAAAAAACCAACTCATAAAACCAAAGGAATTTAAAAGTAGGGATGAACTGGAACTAGAGTTAGTAATTTGTGATTCTGTTTCCTCTGCCTTAAAACCAGACCATTTTTTTTTTTGATGAAACAAGAAATCTTCACACTGTCTTCAAGCCTTCAGATTCCACAGCATCTGACCCAGGTTTACTTCTCCAGTGTCCTGACAAATTGCCTTCTTTTGATTTTATAAACTTTTTTTGTTTTTTCTGCTTTAGGACATACTTGTTTTCTGCCATGCCACTTTGCCTTGGAAACATCTCCTTATCTTTCAGACATCAGCTCTGAGTAGTTTCCTCCAGAATGGTCCTTGAAGATCCACACAAAATTAGGCTCCCTCTTTTCTGGTGTTATAGCACCCTACAGATACTTCTTAGAGTTTTTCACAGTTTTTCATCTCTATTTACTTGAT
This sequence comes from Catagonus wagneri, assembly GCA_004024745.2. Taxonomy (NCBI): domain Eukaryota; kingdom Metazoa; phylum Chordata; class Mammalia; order Artiodactyla; family Tayassuidae; genus Catagonus; species Catagonus wagneri. The sequence goes on from PVHT020003785.1 coordinate 9,094,185, forward strand.
TGATTTTTGATTAATTTCTATCTCTTTAAGTTTGAAATTCTAAGGCTGTGAAATATGATAGTTTAATCCTTAATATGAACGCAGTACCCTTAAATAATATTGGATACCTATGTATGTAAGAAATATCAAGGATTTGCCTAGCAGATTCATTTTTATCATTTACTTCTCATTTCTTTATCTTTCATGCTTAAACCTCAGTTCTACCTCATTTTCCCATCAAACACAACCATTGCAATGCAATTATAGTGTCTTTTAAGTAGACTGTGTGGTTTTGTTGTTCTGCAATATCCACTTCTTTCTCTTCTACATCTGACCCTGCTGACTTTGGTTAGGATTGGCCATGTGACTGACTACTTTGGTTGTGCAATGTGAGAGATTATGCTACACAACCAGAAGCTTGGCCTGTGATCATGTGGTTAGGCAAGTTCTTCTATGACACTGTCCTTCACTGTCTCATGGATCCCTGGAGAAGGAGGCTGGTAGAATTGATATAAGCCCAACCCAACCTTCAGCCTGAAACAAAGGCCAGGGAATTAATTGCCTCAAAGATCTATGAATAAAAATATAAATCTTTTTATAGCGAACTAGTGAAATTTTGGTATTGTTAACTATGCAGCATATTGGTAGGAAAACCTAATAGATGCTATTGTGTGTTTTTGTTTCTGTTTGCTTTTCTTTTTTAAAAAAACTTTGTGCAACAGTATTCTATTCCTTACAATTTTCACTGACTTAGGCTCTTGCATGCCATTCTTGTTCCTATGTGTTCATAAAATCCTGCTGTACCAGAAGTTCACAGGATACTTCCCACTTTTAGGTATATATTTAAAAATAATTAAGGTTGGAATCTTGAAGAGATATTTGTACTGTCATGTTCACTGCAGCATAATTCACAATGGCCAAGTTAAGAAAATGACCTATCTTTCAGTAGATGAATAGATAAAAAAAAAATGTGGCATGTACATAAAATAGAATATTATGCAGCCTTTAAAATGATAAAGTTCTGCAATTTGTGACAACATATATGAAATTTGAAGATATTATGCTAAATGAAATAAGCCAATCACAAAAGGACAAACACTACATGATTCCACTTAGATGAGGTATTTTAAAAAAGCATAGAACTGTAGTTGCTTGGAGAAGGGAGAAATGGAAAGCTGCTGTTCAAAGGGTATAAAGTTTTAGTTATGTTATTTTGTTTTCCTTTTACAAATGTGGGAACTGAGGGACAGAGTGACTAAGCAAATTGTCCAGGACCACAAGGATAGTTAGTAGGAGCTTTGGGAGCTGAAACCAGCCAGTTTCAATCTAGAACACTTACTGCTGAAGCCACTTAAATTTTTCTTGGGTTGATGACTATGGATAGGTAGATTTAAAGGGTTCATAATAAACCAGACACCATTAATACACAGAAAGGAAGATCTCAATATGTAGTAGTGAAGACATCTAAGTTTTGGAAGAGAAAGTCTTACAAATAGAAACAAAGAAATACCTAAATTAAAAAAAAATATTTTGGTATACCTCTACAATGTTAAATGGCAGAAAATAGGGGAAAAGCATATGAATGGTTTTAAAGAGCAGAAGTCTGAATGCAAGATTCTAGTAGTTTGTCAAGTTGTATGTTCTATGTATAGGCAAAGGAACTTCATATGTATAAAACTCACATACTACTTATCTTACTAAAAAATTTGAAGATACATATAAGTAAACCAAAGGATACAATAAATTAAAGAACTTAATGGATAAGTCAGAATAAGAAAGGAATGGCATAAATCATATATAGGCTAAACTACAGAAATCAGTATAAATTGTAAATATGTCCAAGAAATATAATTTAAATGCCGTAAGTAGGGAGTTCCTGTCATGGCTCAGCAGAAACGAATCCAGCTGGTATCGATGAGGATGTGGGTTCACTCCTTGGCCTCCCTCAGTAGGGTTGGAGATCTGGCTGTGGTGTGGGTTGCAGATGCGGCTTGGATCCCAGTGTTGCTGTGGCTGTGGTGTAGACCAGTGGATACAGCTCTGATTCAACTGCTAGCCTGGGAACTTCAATATGCCATGGGTGCAGCCCTAAAAAGCAATAAATAAATAAATGTCATAAGTAATTTCTATGGAGAATGCACATAAATAATTCTTCAAAGAAAATGTAATAAAAATTAAACCAATAGTCTTAAAAACAAAAAAACTGACCTAAATGCCATACTCCAAAATAACTCAGACATGAAAAAGGGAGTAAGTAAGCTGTATGAGAGAGGAGCCCAACTGACCATGAAGGTTCCTCATGAATAACATAACTGTGAAAGACCATAGCTATGGTCCTTCACTTAGTTTGATTTCATTCTCCTTGCCCTGTTTCTAAAAAAGAAAAACAAACTAAAAAATCCTTTACCATTTAACACCCTTCTTTGCATTGAAAATTTCTTCTTTTCATCTGAGCAACATCACTGGCAGTTTTTCTCTTCTACCCTCTTATCTTTCCTTTCTCTGGCCCTTTCCACTAATCAGCTCCTGGCCCATCCTCAAAAGGCATGGCCTAAGGATTTATTTCCAAGTTTTTCTGATTATGCTTTCTCTCTTGGAGAATGTTATTTACTCTCGTAGCTTCAGCTTCAGCTTCTATTCAGGTATCTTCTCTTCCACAGTTTTCCTGTCCTCTTACTTCCCTGTTTTCTACCTGATCCATCCCTGTCCCTCAAAGTGCAGCCAGAGCATCCTGGCATCAGACCAAAGCAGCTGCAGCCACCCAATATCTACCTCAGGACTTATTCATGGTGTTGTTCACCTGTGCAAAGGAACCTTCATCCAATCCTGCCATCTGTCTCCAGCTTCTTCTTGGCACTAGGTGTTATGTTTTCTTTATTTTGATGAACCTGTAACTCTGGAAAAGAGGCAAGCTTCCTGCCAGCTCTGGCACTGTGGTTCCTGGATAAATCTAGGGTGTACTACTCTTTCACTATCCATATCCTGGCTTAGTTCTCTATGCCTCCATGCCTGGGGAGGGAATCAGACAACTTCCATCATTCTATAGATGATCGCGCTTAGATGCTCTGAAATCATTTAAAATTTAATTTGTCCTAGTTTGTTTTCATGATTTTTCTTTAAAATATCTCTTTTCTATCCACCTTATTTCTATCAAGTAATATCACAAATATATTTATCACTCGAGCTAGAAACGCTTCATTCACTTTTGATTGCGCTTTTATTCTATGACCCTCCACCTCCTGCCCAATCACTAGTACTTCTTCTACTTCAATGGCTTTTAAGTATATCTATTTTCTCTTTTTCCTTGGTTTTTCTTTCATACTTAAATGGAAGCAATAGCTAATTCATCTCCTGGTTTTCATTTATTATCTCATCCAAGGAAGACTCCATACCACAGGACATGAACTGTTCTAATACGTAGCTTTGATTTTGTTCCTGCCCTGTTTGTCTTTAGTAAATTTCTATTTCCTCTACAATAAGATATGTTTTGTAAAGACATATCTGCCATATTTCCTATCTAAAAATGAGTTTCTAAGACAGTCCTAATATGTGCTTTTAAATAGTGAATATTTATTGAATCCGACATAGTTCAAATCATGTTACACAAATTCATGAATGCATGATGAATACTTTTGACTGTAATTTGTGGATACAGTTCCTCTGCCAATTTCTTTTACTCTCACTTAAATGAATCTCCTACATTTTTTAAAAGTTGCACTCTTGTTCCGAGCAGGCTCAGGCCACATGAAAACACATTGCCTCCCCATGCTGGGCGTATTTCTTACACACTGTCTTGGTTCTATCTTGTAATATTCTTATATGTTAAATCTACAATAAATGTTTCCTCATTGATTGATTGAATAGGTCATATTATGAAGTGCCTATATTGTGCCAGGCACATGTTTGACTGCAGGCCTACCGCCTACACGGTCAAGGATATGGAAGAATTATGAAGAAGGTAGTGATGAGACCAAGAGTTAACAGAATAGCCTTGAGGGTGTTAAAGCCAAGAATTTAGATGGTAAGAAGCCAGAAATTCTTTCAGAGGGTCTCTTTTGCTTTCCTCAATTCAATACAAAGCTCATTATTTAAGCCATAAGGGAGACCAAGGGTGAGCCCCAGAGAGCTTGTTATATTTTGCTCAATTCCCTTGGGAACCTCTCTTGTAGCAGCGTGTTGGGTTCCCAATCCCATGAGGTTTATTCTCCAGCCTCAACCTCAAAAAAATAAGAAAAAAAAAAAAGGATATCACTGGATGACACTGTGTAAAGGCTAGAAAAATCCCTAAATCTTATAGACATTACTATTATAACAACAACAAAAACAACAACAAAATCCCTCTTAGCCCTGGTAAGCATGGCAGTTTCTTAATCAGAAGAACAGTATTTGCATCTGAACCAGTTAAATCTAATATTGATCTCAAGTAATATTAATAATATTGCTTTTGAAAAGAATCTATAAGCCACATAACAAAATGAAATGGACATCTTTCTAGAAACTTACAGCCTGACAAAACTGAATCAAGAAGAAACAGATCAATTGAAAAAACCGATCACTAGAAATGAAATTGAATATGTCATAAAAACACTCCCTACAAATAAAAGTCCAGGACCAGATGGCTTCACAAATGAATTCTACCAAACATATAAACAGGAACTTATACCCATCCTCCTTAAACTTTTCCAAAAGTTTGAAGAAGAAGGAACACTCTAAAAGAAATTCTATGATGCCACCATCATCCCAATACCAAAACCAGATAAAGATACCACAAAAAAAGAAAACTATATGCCAATATCTCTGATGAATATAGACACAAGAATTTTCAACAAAATTTTACCCAACCGAATCCATATAAAAAAGATCATACACCATGATCAAGTGTGATTCATCCCAGGTTCACAAGGATGGTTCAACATATGCTAATCAATCAACATTATATACCACATAACAAAAGAAAAGTCAAAAACCACATGATCATCTAAATAGATGCAGAAAAAGCATTTGACAAAGTCCAACACACATTCATGATCAAAACTTATGAAAAGGGGTACATGGGAACACACCTTAATCTAATAAAAAGCCGTTTACAACAAACCCACAACAAATACAATACTCAATGGAGAAAAGCTGAAAGCCTTCCCATTAAAATCTGGAATAAGACAAAGATGCCCACTCTCACCAGTTTTATTCAACATAGTATTGGAAGTCCTAGCCACAGCAATCAGATAAACAAAGGAAATAAAAGGTATCCAAATTGGAAAAGAAGAGGTAAAATTGTCACTGTATGGAGATGACATGATACTATATATAGAAAACCCTGAGGACTCAATCCAAAAACTGCTAGAGCTGATCAACAAATTCAGCAAAGTAGCAGGATATAAGATTAACATTCAGAAATCAGTCACATTATTGTATACTAACAATGAAATATTAGAAAAGGAATACAAAAATACAATACCTTTTAAAATTGCACCCCCAAAAATCAGATACCTGGGAATAAATCTGACCAAGGAGGCAAAACACTTATATGCTGAGAACTATCAAACATTAATCAAGAAAATTAAACAGAATGTAAAGAAATGGAAAGATATTGTAAAAATGGCCATACTACTCAAAGCAATATATAGATTCAATGCAATCCCTATCAAATTACTCATGACATTTCTCACAGAACTAGAAAAACAATTCAAAAATTTATATGGAACCACAAAAGACCCAAAATTGCCAAAGCAATCCTGAGGAACAAAAACCAAGCAGGAAGCATAACTCTCCCTGATATCAGGCAAACTATAGCCTTTGAATGGACATGCAATGGGATCCTGATGTATAGTACTGGTAACTATGTCTGGTCACTTGTAATGGAGCGCGATAATGTGAGAAAAAAGAATGTATACATATATGTGTGACTGGGTCACTTTGCTGTGTCACAGAAAATTGACAGAATACTATAAATTGGCTATAATGCATAAAATAAAAATCATCATAAAGTAAAAAAAAAATCTTAAAACACTTAGCCTTTCCTAGGTATTAATCACATATAAATTGTCTCATTAAACTTTGCCTTTTGTATTCCATCACACTTTCAAGTTTAACTATAGCCCATTGTCATTCTAAAGATCAAGTCCCAACTGCTTCCACTGTGTGGTTTCTTCCTAATTAAGTATGCAAGACCAAGGGGCTCTGAGCTGGGCTACATCATCTCAATTTTCACAAGTTGACGTGCATCCCGAAAACGGTTCTTGATTATTTCCCTAACAGCTTTGATGTGAAAAAAACCACTGAGCTGTGTCTATCCCCACTATATGCTCCAGGGTCAGCAAATGTGGTTAGCAGGCACTGAACTTTAAAACCAGAGTTTCCGCTACATTGCTAGCAATAACACAAATCAATAGAGCAAAACAACACAAACCAGTATGTGGAATTATGAAAAATAGATCAGTAGAGCTATCAATGGAAAATGACATAGAACAACCATATTATTTGGAGATAAAAATACAATCTTATAATACTCCTAGCCCTGAAGAGTTTTAACTATTACACAGAAAGCCAGCAAACAGCAAATCATGGATAAAGACAATTGCTGCTTCTACTGTTCGACGATTCTAAACTTCTACTGTTATATCTGTGATAACAGATTGCAACAGAATGACTATATGGAGGGTTAAGCATTTTGAGACCCTCTATAATTACCCAGCATTATTTGGTGACCTCACTAAACTTTGAATCACGTATCCTAGAAAAGAAAAACTGACCACCTTTTTTACTCTCTAGAGAGCAACAAAAGTGTCTTCAATGATTGAAAAGGATGTTAAAGCCACCTGTGAAAACACTTTAAAAATAATTTCTCAGGTAGTTTATCTGAACTCTGAAACACTAGCATAGTTCTCAAAATCTCAGCAGAAGGGAAAAAATTACCTCACAGTTGCAACTATTATTCCTTTATAAAAATACTTTCTGGGGAAAAAAAAAACACTGCGGGGAGAATACCCAGATTTTTAAAGCCAGTTACTATTGAGAATTTACAAGATATTTTTTCTTGGAGCATATTTACTTCATAAACTGAAAGCAAAACCTAAACAGAAGTCTTCAATGTATAAATATTTCTCACACAAATATATGCAAATAAGAAAGTCTGGCAAAATTGCTATTATTAAAAATGTTCCAAGTACTGATTTACTTTAAACAAAAATCTTATAAACCCTTCAAATACATAAATGTTAAGAATGATGCAACAATGAGAAGATACTCCTCTGTAGGTTCTGCACACCTTCTTGAAAATTAGGAACACGTAAAATTCATTTATTTACCTAAATTTTTCCTTGCCCACATGTTCATGAAGGACACTAGTCTGTGAGGCATTCACCCTGCCCATGAAGAGAATGCTTATATCAGGGGACTTGGCCCATAGCTTCAAAAATAATAAAAACATGCAAATGTAAATTACACTTGCAGTTTTGTTTTGTGAAAGTTTGGAGTGAGAAGTCTCCGATGAGCAAAAAGAAAAGGTTAGCAATTTTTAATATCCAAAATGATCAGTCATTCACTATACTCGTCTCTGGTGAACTACATAATGTCAATGCTGTCACAAAAGCAAGGCAGAAAATAAAAGTCCTAACAGCTTTAATTCAGGGGGAAAAAAAATCCCTGAGAGATTTTTTTTTCCTCCCTCTAGATCACTTTAGTTTTGCACAACGTGCATTTTATAATTCTTAATTTATATTCAGCAACAATGCTTTCTGCAGCTTCAAGGCCTGACCCGTTTCTCCATTTGATACTTCAAAAGATTTTACCGTAGCTATTTTCTGGTTTAAAATGGGTGGTTCTCATTTCATTCACAAGAAACATGATGCTTTGAAAAATATGTGGCCCACTTCTAGAGATGAAAATTATTACTGCAGAATTATAACAATACCTACTTATACAAGGGGGCAGAAGCAGCACTAAGCATGATATATATATCACCCACTTAATTTTCACAGCCTTCAAGTGGCCATACTTAGGCTTGGAGACAACAAGAAATTTGTCCAGGGTCACAAATAACTAACTTTCTGAAGATTTAGCACATTTTGTCAATTCTGAAGAACACAGGAATAACTGTTAATTTATTCATTTATTTAACAAATATTTGCTTTTAAGTACCAAACATAGAGTTAGATGTGAGAAAACAAACTGGAATAAGTTTTAATTTTTGCCCTTTAGGACATTACCTTCTAGTTTGGAAGAGAGACCATTAAAAAACATAGTGTTACCATAGATACTCACAATACTAAGTAGTGGAATTGACATAAGAGCCCTGAAGAACATAAAATTGAAAGTATCTTCTTCTAATTAATAAATATTTACCATAGTAACAGAATAGAAAATACTTGGCAAGGCCATCCAAAAATATTTGTTCTGTATTTATGGTACCAACATAAAATAATAAAAGTAAAGATCAATCATAAATTTTGAAAGCTGTATAGTAAAATATTTGTCTTCTAAAAACTTTTATGGAATTGAGCTTTTATTTCAGACTGGTGTAGGTACAGTCAAACTGTTACTATGCTAATTTAAGGGGCGTGATTTACAGCAATGATGGAAAATTCAATGCTGAATAATAATTATGCCAAAAGGTTGCTTGTGTTTCAAGAATCAAAACTGAATCTGTTAAAATGTATATTTGCTAACTGAAAGAAGCATGCTCAGTGTTCTAGTTGAATGACTGGCAACCGCCTTTCATCTACTGAAAAGCCATCATTAGATATTAAATGTTAAATACTACTTGGAATGCAAACCCAAGAGCTTCTTCCAAAAAAAAATATGGCATTTGAGCCTGGTAAATTTCTACAAAAGGGCTTTAGGGAGTAAAAAAAGAGGCTATCTTTTTCAGTAAATACTGTAGGTATTGATATAACTTATTTAGAAAGCAGAAAACAGACCAAGATAGCTTCAATTCATATCAGTGCAGTGACTGAACATTAAACCAGGTACCAAGGTCACAAGTGTCAAAAGTGAAGTGAGATTTCTGCTGTCCATATTAAGACTTTGAAGTCTATTCCACATAGGTGAACAGCAGGCCTACTCTTAGTCTCTCATCATTAATGCCATTTAAAGTAATGCTATCTTAAACTCTGTGCTAATGAAAATTTCTTAGGAATATGAGTATTTTAAGATGCATTTGCTTATGATAGGGCTGCCTTCCCAAAATGTGCCACTTGGGCATACTGATTATTTTGAATTAAAGTTACTTAAGAAACAGCCAGTGCAAGGACACTCTGACTCTTCTTTGTCCCCCTGAAAGCAGGAAATAAATCTCCCATGTGAAAGGCATCCTCTCTATACCAGGAGAAACAGAGACATCCTTACCACCAGGGAATTCAGGACGAGAAAGTTACGTAAGCAAACCATGTTACTTCCTTATGAACTGCTACCCTAAGCCAAACCCCTTCATCTCGTCAGTTCTTCACAAATGTATTTTTTCTTGGTCTAAAAGGAAGAAAATCTGCCTGCTTTGTTCAGTTCTCTGAGCATCACATTTTTATGAGCTCCCATATGTACAAATTTAAATTTGTTTTTCTCCTGTTAATTTGTTTTATGTCAATTTAATTGTTAGATTATCAGACTAGCCAAAGAACCTAGAGCGGAAGAAAGGAAAAGTCTTCCCTCCCTATACTTACACTCTTTCAGTACAGAGCTTTAGACTATCTATGTGCAGTTCTGTTTTTCCTACAAGATTGTCAGTTTCTAGAGAACAAGAACCGGTTAGCACAGCACAATGATCACTATGGAACTGGTACTCAAAACACCTGTCTTGAATAGAACTGAATGTGCATTCTTAATTTCAAAGTATTTTTACTTCTGACAGTTTGCTTAAAAAGCAGACAAATCACCAGTTTCACATTCACCATCTCTATTGGTGTGTTCAAGGCTATGAAATTTTGCCTATTGTATTTCCCAAGATGCAATAAATCAGTTTCAAAGACATTTTAGCACACTTGAGAAAAGGAACTTCTGAGTGAAAGGTCATTGCTTTCATGTTAACATTATTGTTTTTCAAGACCTCATAGTCACAAAAGACTTTATACGGCTTGTCACAATTGAAGCTGAAAAATGTTATGACTGCCATTCATCTTTTAATAAATGTTTTTATTTTATATTTTATTAGTTTTCTAAAATGACTTATTTAATGCTTTTAATATTTTTCTAGAATATATCAGCCACTAATTTATACTGCAAGCTTAAAGTAAAAAATACTTAAATATTCACCATTCAGCTATTATGGGAATAAATAATATCTATAAAGCACTCAAGTTATTTAAGCTAATTTAGAAAGCACTTTCATATAGGTACTAATACTTCTATATGCTATTTTAATATATTAAGAAATAATATATGTATGACTAGATCACTTTGCTACACATCAGAAATTGACAGAACATTATAAATCAACTATATTTAAAAAAAAAGTCAGGACTGCATGGCATAAAAAAAAGTTATAATAATAAGGAAAATTTATCTAATTTCTGCTATAATAATATTTTCATTGGAAACCCTTTATCTTGAAAGGCAATTTGAGGTATCTCAAGAGAGGTAAAATCCTGGATAATAATCTATTGAATATGTTCTAGAAACAATACAAATTTGTTTACTACAATTAACACATTCAATATAATATTATGTCATACGTTGGCTTAGTGTTTGCTAACAAAACTATGAATAAAAGAGAAAATACATAAGGATAAAACATCCAGGTTAAACTATTCTTACAATGTTCTAAATAAAGAACCTGAATGGTACTGATTACAAATGCAGACCATTCTTTCTATGCATATTTATCATTTGTGCTAGATAAATTGACAAATAGTAAATGCTGAATTCTGATAAAACAAAAAGCATATCCTTAATTGTCTAAGTTCAATAATAATCTTACAGAAATATAGTCTGTACCTGTGGAAACTCACAAAAACTGGCTATGCTCTCTTGGGAAGTGGGTCATTTATAAGTGTTAAAGGTTTTTCTCACTTTATTTTAGAGTATTGATCAATGTCTTCTACTTACAGGAGGGTCTGCATCTTCAGCATAAACGGTTGTGATAGGTGTACCCTTGACGGCATCTGGAGCCACCATCCCCTTGTAGATCCGTTTACTAAATACTGGAGGATAATCATTCATATCCTGTAAAACACAATTAAGAGTTCAGTGCTTCTCTTGAAACTGGTTTAGGTTCACCATGACTAGACTGGCTCCATCTCTTCATATCACACAACCCATTTGCCACTGTCAGCCTTCCATCCTCTCCACTCCGTTACACTCACTTCAGAATGGCACTCTGGAGAAAATCACCAGAGTTCCTATGCAATATTAATATGTGTGATGCCTACCCCATTCTTCCGAAGGCCATTCTACTCAAGCAAAAGTTGTCTCAGACCCTCTGCTCTCCTCCAAATACACCTTTCAAATATTGGAATGCTGCTTGAAACTGTCTCTAAAGATACATCTAATGGCATGATGTAGTTGTGAACTTTAAAAAGTAAAAATATATTTCATAAAAAAAGGTCTTCTATGAGACAGGTCTAGAAAAGTAATTTTTGTTTTGTTTTGTTTCCTTGTTCCTTTTAAAGAAAGTTCTTTAATGTTTCTGTAGCAACTGGAAATTCTTTATATACGTAACATAGTGGTATGATTAGAACATTTCAAATGTGAATTATGAAGTATCCTTTGATGCCATCTTGCAGTTTTACAAACATAAAGTGATTAAAGACTGTTTTCCCCATAGCACACTACAATAATGACACACAGGATTAGTGTTCTTATAGTCAGAAAACAATGTTAATTTATTTAAAGATTTTTAAAAAGTGATTTATATGCATGTTTAAATTTTCACAATTCAATGATATAAATGTACCGTTATTCGTGTTTATTCATTAAACAATATTTATCAATTTTATGAAACAATGCTAGGCACTGGGGACACTGTGATGACTCAAGAAAAGATGTTCTTAACTTTGTCACCTAATTGCCATGTGACAGGTAATGTTACTGACTCTGTAGATAGGTTAGCAACTTCACCTAAATTAATCTACTTATTTGGCAAAGCCTAACTAATTAATCTAGTCTTCTGAGAGCAAGACCACTTTTTTTCTCAACCATTTTATCTTTCATGGAGAATTACATATTTTTTCTCAAAAAAAAACCTGTTAGCACGGCTGACTTATATTTATTAAATTTACTCATTTTAAAATAATCATTACACCCTGCATTGTTTTTGGTACTTTAGGTCAAACATATTTGAGCTCAAAGCTAAATTTGTTAATTATCTTATTCTCCAGGTCTTTTCTCACTTGCCATTAAAAACAGAAGAAAGTTATTCTACACAGTCTTTGATATTTGCTCTGATACAACAATTTCCCTTCACAATGTAAACTGGAAAGACACATTAACTGATGATAAGCACCTCTTTTTGCAAAGAGGTCAGGATAATTAACTATGACAATCAAATAGAGCTTGCTTTCATGTTCACAACAGAGTTGATTTCTGAGTTGTAAACAGGAAAAAGCCAGCAGACTATAATAAAATCTGGAGACCTTGAACTGTAAGCAAAACTGAAAAATAATAAAAAAAAATCATGTCCTCTGTTTTGACAAGTAGTATTCACAACCTCTGCTATGAAAAAGAAGGCTGATTTTATAAACGATGATCTTTAGAATCTGAACAAGTAAATAAACCTAGGCCACATTGGTTCTCTATAACAAGAACAATGGAGGGTATTGATCTTGATGTTCCAGACATGGGGTAAACATATAAAACATTTTCAGGCATACTTTCTCCTGCTTTTATCAAGCATGCCCATTAATTTAATGAATGAATCTTGTAACCAAAGGGGTGGAACTCCTCCTTCATCCATAAAGGGTAACTTATGAAGGTCAGGAAAGAGCCCAAGTTTGTGATTTTTCTGTTCATAAGTTTCCCAGATCACATAAACTCAATTATTCCTATGAATTTTCTTTTCCTTTTCGCACTCCAAGGGACATTAAAAATATTAAGGTTACATGTACCTTTTAGATTGATTGATTCTTCAGGGGGGGAAAATGATACATGATTTCCCAGCTGTCGATACAGATACTAAAAGTGCTGAGTACGGTGGCCTTTTTTCTCCCTTTTTTTCCACTGTTTTTTTCAGGAAAGTATTCACCAGATTCACCTTCTAACTGAATGCTCAGTGGACATTTTTATAATCTGGCCTCACAAGCTGATTATACAGAAAACTAAGGTGGTAAGTAACTGAATACCACTAAAGGGCTGGTATCCCCCCTTTAGTCTGCTTGCACTTGACAGGATGAAGAATAAATCAATACAGTTATTGTAGCTGTATTTCTTTTTATGGTACATTGTACATATTTTGAGGTTACAATCTTTCACTGTGGCTAAGTTGTGCAGCCAGTTGCACATAGTTCTTGCACACTGCATTATTTCAGATGAGAGAATTTATTGAAATGCAGTGCCAACGAGCATAATCAATAGTTCATTATATTTATGCTCGAGGGATGTCTGAAGAAATGTACATAAATCTGCTTCTGCACAAACCCTCTACTATGCAGCAAATTAAGGAATGAACTCCACTATCCAAAAGCAAGCCCTTTTCTGTTGCCACTTATTCCACTAGAGGGCAGCATTGACAAAAAGAAAATTTTTTTCTGTCCTCTTGTTAACAAATTTTATCAAGACCTGTAATAGTTTGCTTTCTGGGGCTAAAATTTTTGTTGGTATAAACAAGAATCACTTTTCGTGTTTATAAACGATATTCTGAATGTCATCATGGTTCTCAATTAGAACTTCGCCTTGATCTTCTTAGAAAAAAAAAATTGTTTCACAAGTAAGCATAATTTCCATGTACTGAGTAACTAAAACTGCACCTGAAGGGAAGGTACGGTTAGCAAGAGGAAGAAAATATGAGTTTCATTTATTTGTTTTCTAAATTCTAGTATAAAATAATTACAGAAACCATTTCTGCTTTGGCAGACCACAAAGGAAATTTAAGGAAGCTTTTTTAGTGAGCCTAGCAGGAAGATAGGAACTTGCTGGTGAATTCACAAATTAGTGGCAGAGTTTCTACAAAAAGCAATGAGAAAGAGATGAGAAAAAAAAGAACTAACTTATAAAACAGAAATGAGCTCACAGATTTCAAAATCAAACTTAGGGTTACCAAAGGGGAGGATGTGATTAACACATACACACTACTATATAAAACAGATAACTAACAAAGAACTACTGTATTGCACAGGGAGGTCTTCTCAATGTTCTATAATAACCCACATTGGGAAAAAAAGATGGATATATATATATATATATATATAATTCACTTTGCTGTAAATCTGAAGGTAATACGATATTATAAATCAACTATACCCCAAAACATTTAAAAAAATTGATTTCTAGAATTGTTGGTAAAACTGTTCTGAATAAGAGACTTTTTCCCAATAGAAAAGTACTAAGTGGTTATATTCTGATCATCTTTTTTTTAAATGGTAAAAATATAGAAAATGCCAGCCCTCATCTTAAACTCTCTATGAGGAGACCAGATGGTGTGCGTCCATGGGTTGAATGACTTCCGTTATCGCTATAGAACTGTCCAGCGTTAGCACTATCCACGTAGAGTCCTTGGCTGCCCTGCTTGCTGAACTCCCTTAAGGTTTATGGAGCTGTTACTTCCTCCTCCTTGGCAGAGGACACAGTTGATTTTTCCTCAGCCTGCTACCAACTGTTTTCCACTACCAAACACCCTCTGTTTGCTGTCCCAGTTGCTGTTTCTCATATTATCTGCCTTCTGCTGTTTCTTCCCTCTTGACTTCTTTGCTTGTCTTTCTGTCTTTTCTGACTTCTATCCCTTCTCTTGTGACTTAGCAACATAGGGTCAAAATAGCCCCATATCCAACCTCTTTCCTTTTCTTGTTTTGCATGGGTCTCTCTTAAACACAAATCATAAACTTATCTCGGCTTTTTTGGGGGATCAAAACCTGTACTTGTAGCTTCTTTCTTAGTTGCCTAAGTTTGTTTTTGTTTTGTTTTGTTTTTGTTTCTGAGTTTGAAGCTGTTCTGAACCTTGGGTGATAGTACTATCCCTAATGTAAGGTAATCAATGATATGCTTTGCCATAGGTAGCAAAATGTACCTTAGGGCTCCCAGTATCACAGATATTGATGGGGCTCCTACTGTGCATTAGGCAGTAATTTAGATGCTGGGGATATGGTTACCACAAGGAAAGGTATAGGGCCTGCTGGTACTGAACTTACAGTTTAGTGTGGAAAGGAAAACATATTTAAATACTATCAAGTGTGGTGAATGTACTGAATAAGGAAGTACAAGGATGTGATGGGAACATACAGTAAAGAGTTTAACTAAGTTTCACATAGAATGCATCTGTTATCTAAGCATCTGCCTCATTACTTGTGCACTCTGGCAGGTGAGACAGTCCTTCAAGATATATGGTTAAATCAGAAGAGGCTAACACTGTGCAATTCTGACAAACCCACTGATTCAGTACATAATTCCATTTCCATTTAGTATCTCTGAATTAGAATGATAATGTAGGGGGAATGCAGTTGACATATTTTTGAAATTGTTTTCCAACCCATGACACCATGGTCAATTGGGAGAATATTTGCATATTCTGAGCTCAAATCTTGGAGCAGATTCTAATATTATCACCCTATTTCATATTTTCTCAAAAGCTCATCATAATAATATATGTGTGTGTGCATGTGTGTATAGTTTATTTTTACTGTATATCAAGAATTATGCTAGGTATATTAAATTTATCGGTCTCAATTAATCTGCCGAAAATATATGTCAGCTACTATTACTGTTGTTCTTCCTTTTAAAATAAGCAAACTAAGGCTTAGAGATATAAAGTTTCTCATGATTATCCAGCCAAAAAAGGATAGAACAAAGATTTAACTCTGATATGTCAGATCCAAAAGGCATCATTCTGATACTTGGAGGTGAGAAGGGAACTGCAAAACCATCAGAAGATTATACGTAAAATGACTTAAGTAGGATTTTCATCAAAATCCCATACATAAAATTTTATACATCTCTTTTCCAAAAATAGCTCACATTTTTTAAGAATTCTTATAACTAGTTACTATCCTTTTTTTTTTTTTTCATGGTGACCTAGTAAGCTTCTAGACATTGTATAATGCTAATGTATTTCCCTGAAGATACTTTTTATAATCACTTATAAAGCTTTTTTTTTTTTTTTGGTAAAGAGAGAGCTGTAGCAGGTATTTGTATACTTAAAACAACAATTTTTTTTGATATTTAACCTACAAATATTTGCTTTCACTAAAACTTAATAAAGCTTTTCCCAAATTGGATTCTTTGAAAACCAGTCCTGTCAGAAGCTTTCCAAATAAAAAGAAAGTACATGATCAATTGTGGGAAATCACATTTAATTTTCTTAAGATTCACAATGTACACTAGAATATTTAAGGCTCCTGTTTAAAGGAACTACACTGTAGAAATCTGTTTATTTTTATATATACCAGTGTTTCCTAAATCCATTTTTCTCTGTAATTCTTTGTATATGACATAATCATTGCCATCTTGAGGAGCTAGTGCTCTATATAAGTATATCATGAGAGACCCTGTAGATATTAATATACTGAAGGCACAATTTATTAGTTAGGGTTATTGTGTGACTTTGATGAATTAAAGTTTTCAGATTACATATTAGGGAGATCCCAATATATAAAGAGTGCCTGCCCTGCCAATAAGTACTGGCCAATTCCTCCGGGTAGAGATAGCAGCTACAGTCATGATGGGACTGGAAAATGGTACCAGGGCTTCACAGTAACTAGTATTAACAAGGCTTATTAGCATCTATTGCCCCCACTGGAGTACAGTTTAATTTTAGAGACCTGTGGCAGTAGTAAGCCTGATCTCATTTGCTTTGTCAGTCAAAGAAGAAGGTGATAATCACTGAAGCTTAAAAGTACTTAATAGTTTATTCAAGGAAAGCATTTTGGGGAACGCTTAGAAATCACTGGGTCACATTTGGGGAGCCATAAGAAAAAACAATAGAAATATGAATTATTACTGTTTTTATCTCTGGGCATGTGCATTTTCATTTGTTCCTTTTAGCTTGGTTCTTTAGTAGAAATATTACATCTTAGTTGTAAAACTAAAATAGAAGAGTAGGCAGATATGTTAAGAAACTATCTGATTCAGCCCCAGCCCTACTTGATGTATTCAGATTCTTTAAACATGGAGGTGAATATACTAATAAGAATCTGAGAGTGCAGGATAGAATAGACGGAAATATTTGAAAGATGTAGCACAAAATGGGTATTTTTCTCCAGGTCAACCAACTTCAAGGGGAAAAGCAATAAGTCTTAAAAATTAATGATCAGTCTATTAGATCATACTCCCACTAGCTGGTCCATTGAAATAATCTTTTATTCAATCTCCTCCCTCTATAGAAAGGGAAGGGAAGATGCTGTAAGTCTTGAAATGCCTGATGTGCTTGAATCCTGGACTGCTTACTGGTCTCTTAAACCACCATTCCTTTGACCAAATCAAAACCAGGACTCTGTGATCACAGGGTATCAGCAGCATATCGCTGCCTGTCAGGGGTCTACGGTTTGGAAAATAAAGCCTTGGTACTGGGCACTGAGTTTCTATCTAGAAAAATGTCTTTCCTATATTCTATAGGAGTAGGAACATTTCTTTTCCTCCTAGAAGAGAAAATCCCTCTCAAAGATTAAAATGCTAGCCCTGTCTTCTAAGGTTCACTATATTTCTTAATAACCCCAGCCCTTAAGGATGGTCTTTCATTTTGGACACTTCCACCCACCCCTAGTCCCATACCTGCACCCTCTTTTATAGGTAAACACAACTAGGGGTGAATTCAGTCTCCTTCCCCCAATAGAAGTTATCTCCCTCACTCTGTCTCCAACTCCCGTGCGGCCATTCTACCTAAAACTAGAATCAACAAATGACTTAAGTCATCTGTTTATCTTGGACAAGTTCTGTACACTCCTTTTAATGCTGCTTAGAATTGTATATACATTTAAATATTTCAGCCTTTCTGACTTGTATTCAGATTCTGGCTTACTACAGAAAACAAACCTTTTCCTTCCATGTATTTTCTGTATTATATATTATAATGCAACTTGCAAGGGCAGATTTTACTCTGGATTTTCTGTTTAAAATTATTTAGAATTTTTTTTTATTCTCCAGAGATTTACCCATATCATGTAATTTACTAGCATCATCACAGATTCAATTATTATAGCTATTCAATAAACGTACAGTGAAAAAGGCCTTGCTTTATCAGTGTTCTATAAAACCTCTGCAACAAAAACATATATTATTTGTATGATCATCATTGGTTTTATTTTGGATCCTTAAAATTTGATACTAAGAAGGCTCTTTGCAGGTGCTTGTGATAAAATTACATTTTCTTTCCACTGTGAAATATTTTCCATTGAAATAAATATTACTTCAATTTGCCCATTATCACTCCAATTTTGAATGTTTGATGGGCTAGATATTAAATGCTTGATCTTACTTTTTTTTCCTTCTTTATAAAAGAAATTATGTTTCTGCTCATTTTCAAAAACAGATCCTCAAGATGCTTTCCCTGTGGTGCCTGTTTTGGGTAGAAATATCTCTTGGCAAATACTATGTAATTATGTTATCAGCAAAACAGCTTGTCAGTATTGCAAGCAAACAGACCAATAGCAGAAAATTTGCAAGCTTGGGAAAGATTTACATTTATGAAGAAATGAGAATTGTGCCCCATTATCCCCTTTAAAACAAACAAGTGTGATATTTTTATGGACCCCAAGAGTGTACAATAGAGTTTTAAAGTTCTCTTTGTGATAATTTTACCCTGAGTGATCAGGAGAAAGGAAAGCAAGTGTCAGAATTTAGAGAAATTCAATAAGTTTTATTATGCTTAAATAACCTTGAAAAATAAAGTGTCACTGAAAATGTCTGGAATTAAATACTGAATGTTTTGTTTCAAATGTACAATAAATCAGACTAACTTTGTATGGGTTAGGAAGATCTGACCGAAATGAAATGGTTTGATTTCTCTAAATAAAATAGAGCAACTGAGACAATAAAAATTGGATCAACACTCTTCTATTTGTGAAGAAAGAAGGAGCCTATCAATGAGCAACTTCTTCCCACAGGCTAATGTAGAAGCCTCGAGTGATACCCCTCTATTGAAGTAAAGGGACCGCCAGGGAACATGGAAAGCATTTCGAGAGACTTGAGTTTCAGAGAATGAGGTTTATTTAGTGGACATCCTGCTTGTTGAGATGATAGTTTTAGACTCAGTTTGACTCTAATAACTTCTTCCACCAAAAAAAAAAAAAAAAAATCTAAGGAAAGAAATATAAATTGAAACCTGAGCAGCCAAGCTAGAGTTTATGAGGGACTATAATTCCTTTATTAAGCACATCCATCCTGAGCGAGAAGCTATGTATCACTTGAGTAGCCATCTTTGAATCTGGGAAGACTAGGCGGAAGGCCATTAGTAGCAAATCTTCCCTTCTTGTCCAGAACGGCCAGTAGGTGAACCGCTTTTCTATTTAAATTTTTTTTAGTATTCGATGCCATCAAACCACAAGGGAAAGCAAGACCAGGTTAAGATGTCCTTAATTTTTCACCTGGTCCAAAAGCCATTTAGTTCATTTAGATCAGTCTCATTTTAGTCTTTTCCATGTTTTTACTTATCAAGACATCCTCATTGCCACCAATACTATTATCATGTTCCTAAAATATTTATGTAAGCAGATTTCTAAATTTATAAATATCATAGCATAAGAGTGAGGAAAAATAATATTTCAAAATATGAATGGAAGCCCCTCAGGCCCTCAATGATCTTGTATTGAATCTTGTTCCTTCCCTGGAGTACTGGGGCACTGAAAAGCATTGTCTTAGGAAAGACAGATGTAAACAGAAAAACATTACCGGAGAAAAAACTGTGATAGTTCAAGCTGCTATTCCCAAAGAGAACTTAATGCTGAGCAAAATTTTAAGTCCCTGAAATAGATACATTTACAGCTCTCAAATGGATGAATTTCTTAGGATAGAGAAATACAAAATGGAAGAAGTAGATACAGAATTACCGTGGATCCCCGAGAAAGAGGAATCCAGACACTTATAAAGCTCCCCAGACAGCTTACAGCATCTGAGAATGGAAAGGAGTTGTGTTCTCCTTTCCAATGTAGTTTAGAGGAGACAGCAGGACTCCAGGGAAGAAAGGACATTATGTATAGATTAGCAGATAAGCCTAAATCAACTGTAAAGAAAAGTCAGTAGAATAATCCCCATGTCCCACTCTGACTGTAGGATTATGTTAACAACAACTAAAAACATGCAAAATTTCCACATTCAAAGGTCTTATAGTCAAGACGTTAGAGCATTTACCTATATGATAAACACAGTTATGCTAATCACATATTGGCAAAATCTTTAATGATCTTCTGTTTCCACATCAATAATTTTAAGAAAACCAATTGTATACCCTAGTTATCATTACACAATCAAAAACTCAACAAAAGTGATTATTTCTTACTGCATCATTTACACTTTGCAGTGTCCTATAAAAATGAGCTTTGTAGAAAAGTTGCTTATGATCTTCTGTGCCTTGTAACTTTATATACATACAGCCCTCTACGGAAGTTTCAAGAACTGAAGTCATGCCAGAACTTTTTGTATTCTTTAGGTAGCCAGCGAGAACCAGATTGTATAAAATCTTGAGTAATTTATCATAGGTGAATTCTGCTCAACAATTTACCTCATACAAATTAAAAACTGTAATTCTAGGCACCTCAAAAGAACTAATTAGAAGAAACTCGTGGGAACACATACAACTTGAAATGCAATAGTGGCAAACTTTAAATGAACAGAGGTTCCTATGGTTTTCTGCATGATCTCCAGGATCAGACAAAACAGAGCTAAGGAGTCAAATAACCTGATCACATTCATTTATGGTTCATTTTTAGTGAAGAAAGACAGTTGCAAGAAGTACAAACAGTTCCACTGTATAGTAAACCAGTGTGTGGTTGCCAAATTTGAGGTCCAATCCAACCATCTGAAGCCTTAACTAAGCATGGATTCAAAACGTACACCTACTTGCCCATTTTCTAATTTCATAGTTTTTTTTTTTTTTTTTTTGCTTTTTAGGGGCCACATTCACAGCATATGGAGATTCCCAGGCTAGGGGTCGAATCAGAGCTGTAGCTGCTGGCCTACACCACAGCCACAGCAACGAGGGATCTGAGCTGTGTGTGCTACCTACACCACAGCTCACAGCAAGGACAGATCCTTAACCCACTGAGGAAGGCCAGGGATTGAACCTGCATCCTCATGGATGCTAGTCAGATTCATTAACCACTAACCCACGATGGGAACTCCTAATTTCATGGATTTTTTTAAACACGGTAAGTTGTTCTCAATGGTCACAATAAAATATGAGCCATAATCATCAATCGCTTATTTTTTTTTGGTAGAACATAGCTACATTTGTGAATAAAATATGAATCAAAATGTCTATATTAAGGTGCACTTAATCTGGTTACTTTAGTCACCTATTTCGTTTTTGGAATTATTGAAACTTTCTATAAGCTTCTTTGTAAAGCTTTAATTTGTCATATACATCTGTATATCCTTTTCACTCTCCCTTTTTCCTTTTCCTTCTCTTGAGCTATCACTCTGTGTGAGTCTCTCTGTTTCTTTCTGTTTTTTTAACCATTCAAACTCCAGCTAAGTGCCATAAAAAACACACTAAGAAGGAAATTTCAAATTTGCATTTTCTTCCCCAATCCAAAAAAATACAAAACATGTATATGAGAGCACTTTTAGTTTATGTCACCAAAGAAATAAAGGTCATTAAAATCATTTTTTAATACTAAACTTCTTAGAAAAGCAACTTGTGGATCACACGTGTAAATTTGTAACTGAAGTAAGTTCTACATAATATTTGATACCAACTTGTATAAGAATCATCTTTGTACTTTTCTAATACACTGATATCTCAGATGCTTCTGTGAGACAAGGTGCCCTGTTGGGAAGGAGCAGAGGAATCTTAAAATTTATAATGCAGCTCAGATGACCTTTATGTACAATAATATTTGAGAACTGCCAAATTTCTCCTCATGCTTTCTTTTAAATGCACACCTTAAAAATCAAGAAATCCTAAAGGTTGAAGATGATATGCTCTTTCAGGCAATCATTTGATACAGGGTATTTTATTAGATTAGATAGTCAATCTAGAGTGGTCATAAAATGTGAAAACATTTGACCCAGAAATTAACCCCATTCCATCTGATTTGAAAGCTTATTTCATTCCAGAACCTTGGGTTTCAAACTAAACTAAACTACGTAGTTCTCGAGGGCTTAGAAATCAAACTTTCAGAATCTTTTTAAAAAACATTTCAGTCAGAGTTTGGATGAAGTTGTTATTCCTGGTACTGTGGAATTTGGACTAAAGTGTAGTCTAGAGGAATTATGACTCGATTGAAGTCATAGACCTAATGGTGGACCCAGGGAGGCCACAGTGTTTGAACTCGTTTTTAGTAGTTCTTTCAAATTTATCTTTTATAGTTAAATAACACAGTTATTTCTCAAGTCTTCACAAATGCTTCACATTAAAAAATTTATGTTCTAGGTCTTGTACCACTGTATAATTATGAATTGCTGACCTAAAATATTATACCACAGTATGTATAAAAAGCCCAGAAACTATACTCAGAGAAAAGTAGGCAACTAGAAGCCATCTGTATTCCTTACCTTCACTACCACTGTTACAGTAGCAATGCCAGGTGGCATTGTTCCATAAATATCAAAGGCCTCCACTAGAAAAGTGATACTTGCTTCCTGGTCTGGAAATGACTCATAGTCCAAACTCCTTAAAAGGGAGAGTTCTCCTGTAAATGGATGTAGTGCAAAAAAGTGTTTGACTTCTGGACTCCTTATCCGATAAGACACATTTGCTCCAAGGTCAACATCTTTGGCCTGTAACAAGTTAAGCAGAAGAATGGTTATATTAGTGCCATTGCCAAAATAAAGAAATACAGGACTGGTGGAAGTCATATGTCAGTACCTAGGACAGCATAAAATTAATGATGATAAAAAGACATGTTTTCGAGAAAAGTGTTTTTTAAAGTAATTTATCAGACAGAGGAAGGGGGAAAGAAAGACAAAGACTGAGGTATAGACAGAGACCCCTGAGATTTTGTTACTGTTGATCGTGTTACTATATCTATTTTTAAAAATCAGTAATTAAAAAATAATACCATGGTAAAGAAATAAATACTGTTATAAGTGATTATATATCATTTCCTGCTGATTACATAACAGTGAAAAATAATATCTTAAATAAAAATAAATATTATTGTGTGCTTTCCATAAATATAACAGGTTATTAAAGGACTATATGAAACCCAAGATAATATAATAATATCTTCTCAACAAAGATCCTATAAAACCTTTCTGGCTATAACTCTATTACCCCTGCCTTTAACTAATATTTATTAAATGTGCACAAGGTGCTACAGAGATGCTCAAGATAAATAAAGACAGATTACTGTCTCAAAGAAGAAATAAGACACAAATACTAAAAGAGAAGCAAAAAAAAATGGTATGTTAACTGAAGAAAACAGGCTTTAACGGAAGCCTTATAGATGACTATTTCATTCAGTAGTATAGACTGACAAAGGAAACTCTGGTAAAGGAAGTGGAATGGAGAGAGGATGGAATGGGGAAGGTCAGGGTTTGCTCAGCTGTGCATGCAATAAAGCAAATACCTGTGTGAACTTTGGTCTTGACCCCCACCAAACAATTATCCACATCCCAACTAGAAAGATATTGTTAAAAGCACAGATTGTATAATGTTGTCTTCCTGCCCGTTTTTATTTTATTTTTTTCCTTTTTTTACACCAATAACAGAGTTTTATTTTTGCCTTATCTACAATTTTTCTTTTTTTATTAATTAATTAATTTATTTATTTTTGCATTATACCTGGTTTACAGATTTCTGTCAGATTTTCCAAATGCACCGCGTGGTGACGCGGTTATATGTACATATATGGATTTGTCACATGTAATTAGATATAGTTCCCCATGCAATACAGTTGGAGCTCCTTGCTATTCCATCATTAAAGCACTAGTTATCCCCATTCCCTCCCACCTCTCCCCCACCCCTTCCCCACCCCCTTGGCAACCACAAGTCTGTTCCCCAAGTTCGTGATTTTCTTTTCTGTTGAGATGTTCATTTATGCAGTGTTTTAGACTCCAGTTATAAGCGATTTTATATGACATCTGTCTTTCTCCTTCTGACTTGCTTCACTCAGTATGAGGGTTTCTAATTCCATCCATGTTACTGCAAATGACATTATTTTATCCTTTTTTATGGCTGAATAGTATTCCATCGTGTATATATACCACATCTTCCTAATCCAGTCATCTGTCGATGGACATTTGGGTTGTTTCCATGTCTTGGCTATTGTGAATAGTGCTGCAGTGAACATGCGTGTGCAAGTGTCTTTCTCCAGGACATTTTTGTCTGGATATATGCCCAAGAGTGGGATTGCTGGGTCATATGGTAATTCTATGTAGAGTTTCCTAAGGTACCTCCACACTGTCTTCCATAGTGGCTGCACCAGCTTACATTCCCACCAACAGTGCAGGAGGGTTCCCTTTTCACACCCCCTCCAGCATTTGTTGTTTGTGGACTTGTTAATGATGGCCATTCTGACTGGTGTGAGGTGATATCTCATGGTAGTTTTGATTTGCATTTCTCTAATTATCAAAGATGTTGAACCTTTTTTCATGTGCTTGTTGGCCATCTGTATATCTTCTTTGGAGAAATGTCTATTCAGGTCCATTGCCCATTTTTCAATGGGGTTGTTGGCTTTTTTGCAGTTGAGCTGCATCAGTTGTTTATGTATTTTAGATTAAGCCCTTGTCAGTTGTGTCATTTGAAAAATTTTTCTCCCATTCCTTAAGTTGTCTTTTAGTTTTCTTTTTGGTTTCCCTTGCTGTGCAAAAGCTTGTCAGCTTGATTAGGTCCCATTGGTTGATCTTTGCTCTGATTTCTGTTGCTTAGGGAGACTGACCTGAGAAAACATTAGTAAGGTTGATGTCCGAGAGTGTCTTGCCAATGTTTTCTTCCAGGAGTTTAATAGTGTCTTGTCTTATATTTAAGTCTTTAAACCTTTTAGAGTTTATTTTTGTGCATGGTGTGAGAGTGTGCTCTAGTTTCATTGATTTACATGCAGCTGTCCAAGTTTCCCAGCAAAGCTTACTGAAAAGACTTTCTTTTTCCCATTTGAAGTTCTTGCCACCTTTGTCAAAGATCAATTGGCTGTAGGTGTCTGGGTTTATTTCTGGGGTCTCTATTCTGTTCCATTGGTCTGTATGTCTGTTTTGGTACCAGTACCATGCTGTCTTGATTACTGTGGCCCTGTAATATTGCCTGAAGTCTGGGAGAGTTATGCCTCCTGCTTGGTTTTTGTTCCTCAGGATTGCTTTGGCAATTCTGGGTCTTTTGTAGTTCCATATAAA
>PVHT020003785.1:9126110-9205730 GCA_004024745.2 Catagonus wagneri
TGCTGTGAGACAGTGTTCTCTGTGAGAGTGTAGGAATGGCTAAAGTCGACAGTGGGAGCCTAGTCTCTATGCTCTCAATTGCAGGAAGGTGGCACTGTCCACTCCTAGTTGCCCAGCCCTGGGAAGTGATCACGAGCTCTAGGCAGATCTACCAGGTGTCTTAAGCATTTGGCAATAGCAGCAGCAGGAAGTATGATTTCCCCCAGGAGTGAGAACCATGGGAAACTAGTGTTTGATTGCAAAGTCCTCTTTGAGGTGACTGGAACCACAAGAGGTATGCATCAGAGGCTGGCTCAGCAGGCTGGCATTTTTTCCGCCCTTCCGCTGATGCTTTCTCATCTAATGGGGCGGTTTCCTGGCAGCAGAGTCTGGCACTGGTCCCTCTCCTCTGCAAAAGCTAGCTCCATGTGGTTGTGTACTGCTCTGCCCGCCAGAGCTATGAGCTCTGTGGGCTACGTAGTCGCCTAGGTCCGTGGACCGGCCCAGGGCCCTGCCACCCCCGCTGATGCTGGCTGGTGCAGGCACCTGGATCCATAACCTGGCACAGTGCTCCGCCCACGGGCTTCAAGGCATGGGCTCCGCCCCCGCTGCTGCAGCTGCAGCCTCCACTGGCTCCTCCCCACTTCCGCTCTCTTTGGCGGGTCACCGTCGCCCCGCCCTGCACGCTAGTTCAAGTTGCTTCCTATGGCGGTCAACTCCTCCTCCTCTCCTCTTCCCTAACAATGGAGGCTTGCCTCCCCTGCAGGACCAGACTTCCTCGTTTCCCTCAGTCCTGGTTTCGCTCTCCACAAATCATAGAATATCACTGTTCCTTGTCCTATTCCCGCAACTGCTGTGCTACCGACCTCTGCCCTCTCACAGGGACTAACCTTAGGAACCTGTGTCTTAGCTCCCAGGCACTGCCCAGCACCTCAGGCTGTGGTATCTGCACCAGTATTCAGGTCCTCTGTCTGAGTCTCTATCTCCAATCTTCCTGTCTCAATCCAGCTGCTGCGTTTTTCTCAGGCTTTGATGTCCCTCTAGTTCCGTTGGTCGTTGATCCGTTGCTAGTTGCTTGGGTTTCTTCCCAGGAAACTTCTCTTTTTCACACTCCCTCCCTGGGATGCTGGCTACCGTCCTAACTGTTTTTCTCTCTCTCACCTTTTTTTTTTTTCTTCTATTGTTCTACCCAGTTATTTCAAGGGTTTCTTGCAGTTTTGGGAGGTTTAAATTAATCAGCATTCAGATGATGATTTGTCCACCTTGTTTAATATTTAGATGCATTTTTTGATGTATTTGTGGGAGAGGGTGAACGCAACCTCTTACTCCTCTGCCATCTTGCCGCAGTCCCCCTTTTTTTCCTTTTTTCCATTTCATTTTGGGTCAACTCCAAAGTCCTTCACACAGTGAGAAGGACTCATATATTTTCCAGCCCTTTAGTCCCTCACTTTATCTTCTCCTCCAGGAATTTGAGCAGGTCCTTCAATTGCCTGCAATATTTTTTCTTAACTCTTGCTTGAACAACTCTTATTTGCCCCTCAGTTCACAACTTTTTCCTCTCCAAGAAATATTCTCTTTGTTCTTAAGATTATGTTAAGAGCTCCACCTGTGAAATCCTGGGCCACTTTTATTGAGGACTTTATTTGAATCACCGGTTTACTCGTACATTTGCTACACCAGACTGAAATCGGATGAGACCAGGAAGTCTGTCTTATTCATGTTTCAATTCCCTAGAGTCTAGCAAAGGATGTGGCATATAGTAAACACTTAAAATATCCTTGTTGAAAAGTCAAATGAATGAATGAATAGAAGAATAAATGGAGAAATAGGGGTCCTCTTCCTGGTCGGCATTATTAATGTTTATTGATGAAATAAATACACGAGTTGAATTATGGAAGAAACACAAGTTCTTGAAGCACATGCTAACAAAATTCAAGTTGTGGATTACAGGTTGAGAAAGGATTATAGTTTTCTTTGTTTTGTTTTTTTCCCAAAACATATTTCATTGACCACCTGTGTCTGAATTAATGCAGGAGGGGGTGTGTTTAAAAGTGGAGATTTCTAAGCCAGTCTAACTTATTAAATCATAATATCCAGAGCTTCTGGTAATATTTTGTTTGAGAATGGAAAAAAAAGGCTTAGCTATGAAGACACTAATAAAAAGAGATAGACTTTGGGAAGGATGCTGGTTGTGTATGAAAAGTGAAAAGAATTACAAAATAATTGGTAGAGAAATATCCTATTTCTGTGAAATATGGGGCAATTCTATACATATGTATATGTATGTATATATGCACACACCCGCATACATGTATATATATGTAAATAGTTATTTAATATTTGTGTGAGCACAAAGACAAATGTAATATAATATACACAAAAATTAAATACCGAATAACTTTGGAGATATAAGTGGGAGATTAAGATTTTTAAAAAATAGATTATTATATTATCGTTACAAAAATATTTAGCATTATTTTTGTAGATTAAAAAGGAAATCTATTTTTGTGCATGGTGTGAGGGTGTGTTCTAGTTTCACAGATTTACATGCAGCTTTCCAGTTTTGCCAGTATCACTTGTTGAAGAGCCTGTCTTTTTCCCATTTTATATTCTTGCCTCCTTTGTCAAAGATTAACTGACCATAGGTGTCTGGGTTTATTTCTGGGCTCTCTATTATATTCCATTGGTCTGCATGGCTATTTTGTACCAGTATCACACTGTCTTGATTATTGCAGCTTTTTAATATTGACTAAAATCTGGGGGAGTTATGCCTCCAGCTTGATTTTTTTGTCCTCAGGATT
The DNA here is from genome assembly GCA_004024745.2 of Catagonus wagneri. NCBI lineage: Eukaryota > Metazoa > Chordata > Mammalia > Artiodactyla > Tayassuidae > Catagonus > Catagonus wagneri. Next base: position 9,128,891 of record PVHT020003785.1, read on the forward strand.
GCTTTGGCAATTCTGGGTCTTTTGTGGTTCCATATAAATTTTTGAGTTATTTGTTCTAGTTCTGTGAAAAATGTCTTGGGCAGTTTGATAGGGATTGCATTAAATCTGTAGCTGGAGATTTCTAGGCCATTTTGGCCTAGATTGCTTTGGGCAATATGGTCATTTTAATATTAATTCTTCCAGTGCAGGAGCATGGGATCTTTTTCCACTTGAATCCTCTTTAATTTCCTTGATTGATGTTTTGTAATTCTTGGCATATAAATCTTCCACTTCTTTAGTCAAATTTATTCCTAGGTATTTAAATTTTGGAGGTGCAGTTTTAAAAAGTATCATTATTTTATATTCTTTTTCTAATATTTCATTGTTAGTATACAGAAATGCAAATGATTTCTGAATCTTAATCTTGTATCCTGGCACTTTGCTGAATTTGTAGTTCATGTAGTTTTTGTGTGGAGTCCTTAGTTTTTTCTGCATATAGTATAATGTCATCTTCATATAGTGACAATTTTACCTCAAAATGGCTTAAAGATTTAAACATAAGACAAGATATCATAAAACTCCTAGAAGAGAATATAGGCAAAATATTCTCTAATATCAATCGTGCAATGTTTTCTTAGGTCACTCCCCCAAGGCAACAGAAATAAAAACAAAAATAAACCAGAGACCTAATCAAACTGACAAGTTTTGCACAGTAAAGGAAACCATTAAAACAAAGAAAAGAAGAATAAAAGAAAAGACAGTATATGAAATGGGAGAAAATACTTGCAAACAATGCAACCTACAAGGGGTTAATCTCCAAAATAAACAAACACAACACATACAACTCAACAGCAAAAAATAAAAGACAACCCAATTGAAAAATGGGCAGAAGACCTGAACAGACATGTCTCCAAAGAAGACATATGGATAGTCAACAGTCAGTCAACAAGCATGTGAAAAAATGCTCAACATCACTAATTAGCAGAGAAACACAAATCAAAACTGCAATGAGGTACTACTTCACACTGGTCACAATCACTATCATTAATAAGCCTACAAATAATAAATGCTGGAGAGGGTGTGGAGAAAAGGGAACCCTCCTGCCTTGCTGGTAGGAATGAAATTGGTGCAACTACTATGGAAAACAATATGGAGCTTCCTCAGAAAACTAAATATAGACCTACTATATGATCCAGCAAATCCCACTCCTGGACATATATCCAGATAAAACTTTCATTCAAAAAGATATATGCACCCCAATATTCACTGGAGCACTATTCATAATAGGCAAGACATGGAAACAACCTAAATGACCATCTACAGATGAACAGATTAAGAAGATGTGGTATATATATATATACACAATGGCATACAACTCAGCCATAAAAAGGAACAAAAAATAAAATTACAAAATAACTGGTAGGGAAATATCCTATTTCTGTGAAATATGGGACAATTCTATACATATGCAGCAACATGGATACAACTAGAGAAGCTCATACTACATGAAGTAAGTCAGAAAGAGAAAGACAAACACCATATGATAATCACCTATATCTGGAACCTAATATATGAACAAATGAACAAATGTGAGAAAAGCAACAAACTCATGGACATGGACATCTGAGAGCAGATTTACGGTTGCCAAGGGGGAGGCAGAGGGAGCAGGATGGACTGAGAGTTTGGGGTTAGTAGATGATAACTATTACATTTAGAACAGGTAAGTAATGAGATCCTGCTGTATCACACAGGGGACTTTTGATAGAACATGATAGAAGATAATATCAGAAAAAGAATGAGTGTGTGTATATATATATGAGACTGGGTCACTGACGTACAGCAGAAATTGAAAGAACTTTGTAAATCCACTATAATAAAAAATTTACATTTTTAAAAAAGAGAAATAAAAAAGGAAATCTATTAAGAGTGCTATATAATTTCTTATAAAGGCAATTTTTCTCCCCTTAATTTTTGGTGTATCTCTAAATAGAGTTGTTAGATAAAATACAATGTGTAATATTTAAGAGAGACATACTAAAAATTTCCCCATTGTTTAACTGATATTGAAATTTAAACTTTTTTTTTCTTTTTTCTTTTTATGGCCATACCTGTAGCATATAGAAGTTCCCAGGGTAGGGTTTGAAATCAGAGCTACAGCTGCAGACCAATGCCACAGACACAGCAACGTGCGATCCAAGCTGTACCTGCTACCTATACCACAGCTCATGGCTATGCCGGATCCTTAACCCACTGAATGAGGGCAGAGATTGAACCTGCAACCTCACAGACACTATGTCGAGTTCTCAACCCTCTGAGACACAACATGAATGCATTGTTTTGTTTTTTATTTACTATCAACCCTACACTAATGACAAATCCTATAGAATTCATGAAAAAAATTGCTTCTTTCACACACCTCTATTTGAAGGAAAGTGGTCCCAGCTGGCAGATTCTCTTCAATGACAACGGTATATGTTGAGTTGGTGAACACAGGGCTATTATCATCAATATCCAGAACCTTGATGGCCAGTGTTAGAGATGAGTGACGAGGGTGTACTGCTCCATCAGTTGCCACAACAACAAGTTCATAATAGTCCCTGACTTCTCTGTTAAGCTTCACAGCTGTGTAAATGCTCCCATTGGATGTGATTCGAAAAAGATTATTGAAGTTACCCAAACTGTAGTGGACTTGGCCATTTATCCCAGCATCAGGGTCTGTTGCCTAAGTAAAATCAAAAATAAAGGAAATAACGTAGTACAATTATTTTCTCTAGGGAGAAAATTAAAAAGATAAATGACAATGTAGTACAAAGTCTAGATCATGAAAAGAAATGCACCATAGTTTAATTGATATTCTTCATTTAAAATGAGCATAACATAAATTGATGTTAATAGCAATAACAATATTATATTATGGCATAAAACTCATGTTACAAAAATGTTGAATTTTTTCTGTATTATAATTTCTTTCTTAGATTTTGAATTTTAAAATTAAAAAACATTTAGTCTTTAATATTAAACATAACCTACTAAGGAAACTTAAGATGTTATGTTTTCTTTTAATTCAAGCACTTTATATATTCACATGCACATTTATACACATACACACACACATATATAGAAATAAAACTGCATTTAATCCTCATGATGTTTTTGCGAATAAACCTCAAAATATCATTTATTCCATTTTCTCATTACAAATGATAAAACTGTGGCTTATGGACTTTAATAATCTTGCTTAGGATTACACGAGAAATAAATCTCTCGGTTCCCCAGTTCTTAAGATAACTCCTCACATATAAAACTACTTTATAAATATATGTGGAATTAATAAATGTTAGAATAAATTAATGCATGGAACTGATTTTTAAAACTAAATACTCCAAAACACAAATAAAAATATAGTAACTGTAGAGTAACTGAAAAAAGGTTCTTCTTTAATATTATGATTTTCAAATGATAACTGAGTATTGTTGATTCTATAATAAGCCCATTGTAACTGAAAATTTTGTCAAATTAAATCACTGCATCAAATGAGTAAATCTGAATAAATATTCTGATGGAGTGTTATGAGAATTCATATCTAAAACTTGATTAATTGGGATATAAATTTTGACATCTCATTTTCAAATACTGTGCATTTGTGTTAGAGTTCTATGATGCTGTTCCTCAAAGAAATTGAAATGAGTCTTAGAAGCCATAAAACCTTATATAATTATGCCCCAAACTGTCACTAAAGAAGGAAAACAAGACACCTGGCTGCATTATGAGCCATGGATACAATAATCCCTTAATATTCTTAATAAAAGCCTGGAATGCAATATGATGTACTCTGATTCACATATGTAGATGTATACCACCTTTACAAATACTGGGAAGCATGTTGGTTTGTGAATGCTTGTACACTGTTTGAAATGATAAAACCCACGATGTGAAAGTTGTGTGTCTAACTGTGCTCCTTCTGAACATCATAATTCCAGACATTCCAGCAGGAGGTGTCCCTTTGATTCATCAAAACACAAATATTCCTGGGAGGGTTTTACCTCTTGAGGCTTAAACCTAAGAAAATGTAGAAGAAATGCAGGAATGTCTAAAGAGGACAAAAATACTATTAAAAAGATGAAGTTTCCATAGATATATTTTCTTCTGCTTTTACATTTTGTCTAGAATTTGTCTTACAAATTATTGCCATTAGTCAAGCTAGCTTAGAGGAAAAAAAAAAAAACTAACAATACTGCTGCCTTCCTTATAAACAACCAACCAAAAAAAAAAAAAACACTACGTTTTGTCTTAAATCACTGCTTAAGTAAATAGAAAAATATAATCCAATAATAATTTATGTAGGTATTATGTTATTACACAATCACTTAAAATTTCAATGACTTTTTCTGTCTGTTGGGATTCACAGACACAAGATCACAAACTCAATCATTTATATAGTCAGTAATTGAAAGGACTCTTGCTCAAGGTATGTTTTCATTTATCCCCATATTAGAAGACTTATTTTAACAGAATGATTCAATTTAATTAATATAATTGTGCATGTATATGTTTGCAGGCAGAGAGAGAATGTTATATATGTTATTTTTCTATTTCTCTTCAGTTACTTACCTGATAACCCTCTTTGGATGTTGCATGCATATCTATATGAGTTTTCTCATATTACCACAAATTTAGGTACTCACACATCACAAATATATTATTTTACAGCTTTATAAATAAGAAGTTCAACATGGGTCTCATCTGGTTAAGATCAAGGTATGGGTAGGGCTATGTTCCTTTCTGGCGGCTGTAGGAAATAATTCGATTCTTTGATCATTTGAATTATTGACAGAATGCTGTTCTTTGAGGTTGTATGATTGAGATACCCACTTCCTTTTTACTTGTCATGAAAGGACCATCACAAACTCCTAAAGGTCACCCACATACCTTGGCTCATGGCACACTTTTATCTTCAAAGCTAGGAACAGTGGGTTGAGTCCTTCTCATACTTTTGAATATCTCCTCTTTCTTTTATCTTATCTCTTTGACCTACTCTTCTACAAGACTATTCCACTATTAAAGGCTCATATGGTGACAATGGACCCACCTAGACAGTCCAGGATAATATTCTCATCTGAAGGTCCTTAGCCTTATTCATCTACAAAGTTTCTTGCACTATATAAGGCATGATATTCACATACAGGACATATTTGGGGGTCATAATTCTGTCTACCATAGAATCAGAAGCTACATATATCCCTAATTGAACTCTCACTATTTCTATGTCCAAATCTTTTTCATCTCAAGTTCCTCTATTTCAGTAGTTTTTCCATCAATCCAATAGATTAAATAAGAAATAAAGATGTTCCTGAGATCTCCTTATATCTTTTACATTATTTATTATTTATTCAATAATTTTATAAGGGTTCATTTAATACACACTATGTTTAATACTCCTAGCTGTGAGATACACTGGGCTATTAGGCAACAAGGTCCAAGGTATCACAGTATTTACACAAAAATCTATATTCTATTTATAACACATTATTTCCAGCTATATTCAATATCTCAATCCGAATCATTTTTGTTCAAGTCACCATCAGTTGTGGATTAGATTACTTCTGATTTTCTTTTCAGTTATTTCTGTTCAGAGAGTTTTTTGTAAAAGACAAAAGGAATCACTCCATTTAATATCCTTCAATGATTTATATTGCCTTCAGCAATATTCAGGTGTCTAACATAACCAAGAGGTCCCATACTAAATGCTACTTGTACCATGTTCCAGAATAATGTAAAGCTCTTCAACCTCCAAATTTCCCTAAAGCCTCTGCCTGGAGAGCTTCTTCTTCCTTTTTTTTTGCTTTGTTTTTTGCTTTTTAGGGCCACACCATGGCATATGGAAGTTCCCAGGCTAGGGGTTGAATGGGAGCTGCAACTGCTGGCCTATGCTACAGCCATAGCAACACAGGATTCAAGCCACATCTGCAACCTACACTACAGTTTGCCAAATCCTTAACCCATTGACTGGGGCCATGGATAGAACCCACGTCCTCATGGATCCTAGCCAGTCTGTTACAGTGAGCCACAACTGGAACTTCCCAGAGGGCTTGGAGTCTTATTTACCAGGCTAATATCCACTCAACTTTCAAGTATTAATTTAAATATTACTTCCTTAAAGCAAAGCAGTCTTCTCTGACTCCTGAAATGCAAATTAACAATCCTGCTATACAAGTCAATAGCTCCATATACCTATATCTTATATCATTTTTAACAATTTTAATTATATATTTATTGGTGTGATTATTTGTAATCAGCACTTTTCTCCCTTTTTACAATGTAAGCCATAAATAGCACAGTATGTTTGTTTGTTTGTTTTCAATGAATACTTAGTACTCAGTATAGTATCTGGTATATACAAGTCATACATTAAATATACAAATACATAAATGAATTGCATCTATTAACACCTGTAAGTGAAGGAGCTCCCATTGTGGCACAGTGGAAACGAATCTGGCTAGTGACCATGAGGTTGCTGGTTCGATTCCTGGCCTCCCTCAATGGGTTAAGGATCTGGCATTGCCGTGAACTGTGGTGTAGGTTGCAGACTCCACCTGGATCCTGGATTGCTGTGGCTGTGGTGCAGGTTGACGGCTGAAGTGCCGATTTGACCCCTGGCCTGGGAAACTCCATATGCCGTGAGTGTGGTCCTAAAAAGCAAAAAAAAAAAAAAAAAATCTGTAAATGAAGGTACTAGTATTGCTATGCATTAGCTACAGAATTCTTAAATTATATCTTATTCATTATGTGTCTATTGTTTGGTTTTATTTGGTTTTTATCTCTTGAATCATAAGTCTCTGTGTTTTTAAGAATCTCAAAACAAACATTGTGGAATTAGAATTTCAACTGGGACTCTGATCAGCTTGGTGGAACTTCTGAGTCCAGGTCTGTACTGAAAAATATCATTTGTAAAAAGTACAAAGAAGTATTTTTTGGGGATCTAAAGATAATAAGTAAATAAATGTATTTTAAATATTTTGTAGAATGACATAGAAGGACTTATTAAGATGGCAAATGACCTCAATTAAAGAGAGATTGCAATATTAGAGAAGTGCTGACTACTTTCAATGTCTCTGCTATATATATATTTTTTGATATCATTAACTTTGGTATGTTACATGTTTTCTCTAGGTCTCACATATCTTAACTATAAAATAAAAGACATGAAGTGGAAAAGCAGTTTTGAATATTTTCCTACCATTATACATGTCACAAATAAAATCTGCAAATGTGGCACAGGTCATCAATTAAAACATGAATAAGAGACAGTAGCTATTGCATAATTCTCTGCAAGCTAGTTGCAAAGACATTTGTCTTTCCACTGAATAAAATATATAAAAATGTAGCTGAATTGGCATTGTTACAGGTGATTCAAGCTAATAACGAGTATTAGAACAATGCAAATATAGTATCTACATTAGAAACAAATGGCTTGGAAAAGACCTCACATTTGATTATAATAATCCCTTTGCAAACTACAGGGCTAGAGGGTTGTTAAAGGAAATGCTCTAACAAGGGACTGAGATATAAAAACAATCTTAATTTCAGAATGAACCACCTACAATGCTAGCATCATGTTGTATTTCTCAAAGTGCTGCATTCATCATGTTTGCTGTCTGAACTTCCCAATGCACATTAACTCAGAGAAGTGCTCCATGAAAAGATGCTCTTTTATTTAGGATTGTTGAATGGGAACTCTGTCCCCACCAGGCTTCAACTTGCCAAAATGAAGGACATTCTAGCAAGAAGACTGCCCTTTTCTCTTCTCCCTCATTCACTCCTGAGCGGTAAATTAAGTAGAAAGAACTAGGTAAACACACAGCCTCCTTTAACATCAGATGTTTATAAGGATGCCATCTGATTTGCTTACTTGGCTATATTAGCTCTTTCCCTCTGAATAAGACCTATGATTCGATTCAGCTTCTGCCTGAGGTTGTATGGGTAAGTTTAATTGCAGGTAGCATTATCCAACCCATCTGGCTCTCACACTAAACCTCTTTTCTTCCAGTAGCAATTTACCTATTTGCTAGAATGTCATGTCTATCTCTGAATTGGTTTGAACCCGGGCAATGTTATACAACATTAGTTATTGATATTTTGAAACCCCAGAGCTATTCATACCACAGTTTCCAAACAAATATAATCACAGACTCTTTTTCATTGTTGTTTGTTTAGCAAAATGGTAATATCTTGAGGGACATATGGTCTGGTAAATACTGTTGTAATACACTGAACAATGCTCAGAATAAGGCCTCCTTTTAAAAATCTGTCCATGATATTTTCACACGATATTTCCATTTTATATTCATTTTCGTTCTCCATGCCCCATCACTTGAAAATAACTATGTTAAGTTCATAGAACCAACTGAGCTTGCTCTTAACCAGTCGGGGTCCTGAAAAGAGTCTACAATAAAATAATAAATGACAGAGAAAACATAACCAGAAAGATACATACTTTCTAGAGATCCATTAGAGATTGATTTTCGGGTTATTTTGTTTGTTTGTTTTTCTTTGTATGGCTGCACCTGTGGGCTATGGACGTTCCTGGGCTAAGGGTGGAATTGGAGCTGCAGCTGATGCCTACGCTTCAGCCACTGTAACACCAGATGCAAGCTACATCTGTGACCTTTTCCAGAGCTTGTGGCAACACCAGATCCTTAAACCAATGAACCAGGTCAGGGATCAAACCCGCGTCTTCACAGGCTCTACATCAGGTCCTTAACCTGCTGAGCCACAATGAGAACGCCTGTTTTTTATTTTGTTTCATTTTGTTTTTAACGACTTAAATTGATAGAAAGGGCCATGGTGGAAGAAATAAACATCAGATTTTAGTCATGGTTTTAATAAACTAACTCTAGGTGCTATATTTCATGGAATGTTAGCTAATGTTTCTTAGGATGTCAGTATGTTTTCTAAAAGAAAAAGAAAAGGGAGATAGAGAAGTGGAGGTCCATGTCCAAATAAATATATATGATAAATTAAATTTGAAGATTAAAGGAAATTAAAAGATTTTCATTACTTAAAAACTTTTCAAGTGTCATTAATATTTTAATGAGCAAGGCAAAGGTCTCAAGGGAAATAACATATACACCAGATTTTAAAATCTTAAAACAGAAATCCTTTCAACATCTTGATTAAACTACAGAAAGAAATCTAAACTCCTACACATGAATTAATTCCAATCTATATTTTCAGTATTTTCTTACTATTCACTCTCCTGGATAAACTCTCTACCCAAGTCTAATCAATTTTCTACTTTTCCTTAGGACTCAGAATATACTTTTTGACATTTTCTTCAAGGCTTACCATATGATTCCTTATTCACCTCTGAAATGCCAATCCTTCCTCCATTCTTAAATATCAAGCTCAATTCAAACTTGTCTAGGAAAATATCTAGCATCTAGAGATAGATAACTTTATAAATCAGAATTTTACTCTTGTAAATACTTTTCTGCATTATTTGTACCTTTCCCCCACAATTGTAAGTTCTTCTAGAATACCAGCATGTCTCATAATTCTTCATTTATTGAATTTTTCAAATATATAGCAGTGTTTATCTTATAGAGGAATAATTTGCTGATAGAAAATATCCAAACCCATATTCAACAGGTTCACTAAAAATACACATTAGATGGGGTATTTTTATCAAGAGTTTCATAATTTTAAGTCATCTTATGTATAAAATGTAAATAATCTATTCAGTAATCTAATCACACACGTGTGCGCACACACACAGGCACACACACACACACATTTTGACCCCATTTACTACCCCTTAGCTCATTTGAATGACTACCTTCTGTGAAAGGAAATGTATTTGATACTCATGGAATAAAAGAGGAACATTCTATAGGAAAATACTCAAAAAATTAAGGTAATTCAGACATATATCTAATGGAGACAAAGGAAGTAGAATGTTTGTAAAATTAGGGTTATTTGCTTACTTTTCTGTCTCCTAGTTAATTGAAGAACATAAATAAGATCATGTAAATTAAGTCATGTGGGCTGGCTAAGCAAGGTAGTTTCATTTATTTACTAGTATAGATGAGTATGTAGATGTTAGAAAAGATAACCAAACATGAAATCTCTTATTATCAGCAATACTGTCAAGAAGTTTTCATTGATGTTTAATATCTAACCAAGGAGCTCAGTGTGTGATGCTGTAATGAAACCATTCATCTTCCTAGAAATCAATTAAAAGTTAATTAAAATTGTTAATAAGAAGAATCACACATCTCTTCTCCCCTTGTACTACATCAAAGCAATAAATACTAATAGCTGCAACTTTATAATCATCTGTCCATGGTTAATACATTTTGCAATATACACCTTACTATGGGGCCTGATTTGCAGCTACTTATTTGTGAATGTGTGTTACTGAGAAATCGGCTGATAGTCCATAGTCAAATAAAGACCTCACTGGACAAAACTTTGAATATTTGTTAGGAAAACTTTTATCACTGAAATCAGAGTATATTACAGACAACCAAATAATTACTTAATAAAGATGGTAGATTATGTACAATGGCATTTATTGATTAATCCTTGAGCACCATTTTATAGCACATCACTGGAAAAGGAAGCAGAGAAATAGATTTCTTACACATTATATTCAGCCATTTTCCCCTCTCATTATCTTTTTTAGATAATGGTCTACTCTTCATGCTTTCCCATCAATAAACGTGGAAGCTTATGTACTGAGCTACTTACACTGGGAGCAATAAATTCTATAGGGATCTAAAAGTATGCCTTTAGGAGTTCCCTGGTGGCCTAGGATCATGGCTTGGGTCACTGCTATGGTGCGAGTTTGATCTTGGCCCAGGGAATTTCTACATTCTGTGGGTGCAACCAAAAAATAATGGAAACAACCTAAATGTCCATTGACAGATGAATGGATTAGGAAGATGTGGGGTATATACATAATAGAATACTATTCAGCCATTAAAAAGAACAAAACAATGCTCTTTGCAACAATATGGATACAACTATAGATTCTTAAACTACTTGAAATCAGAAAGAGAAAGACAAATACCATATGATATCACTTATATGTGGAATCTAAAATATGGCACAAATGAACCTATCTATGGAACAGAAACAGACTCACTGACATAGAGAAGAGACTTGTGGTTGCCAAGGGGAAGGGGGAGAGAGTGGGATTAACTGGGAGCTAAGGGTTAGTAGATGCAAACTATTACATTTAAAATGGATAAGTATTGAGATCAAGAAAGTATAGCTAATCACTGGTGATAAAACATGATGGAAGATAATATGAGAAAAAGAACGTATATATGTACAACTGGTTCACTTTTGTTATAGATCAGAAATTGACAGAACATTGTAAATCAGCTATACTTTAATAAAAAAATTAAAAAAAAAAACACACACACCTAAAAGCAGGGCTTTATGGGTGTAATATACTGGGATTAGACCTTAAAGGAGAATCTGATATCTGCACTCCTTTCACTGAGAAGTATTTAGGTAGATTACTTATGCATTTTTTCAATGATTAATTGCACTTTATGTTTTCTACTCATACTAATTCATATTAATATAAAATAAATTCCATTTATCCTCCCCAAAATCAGGTCTATGCAAAGAACTTTGAGGACAAAGAATATAGCTATTAGAAAGGTGTGAAGCACTTTGTAGCACCTAATTAGCCCAGTGTGAAGCTGAGTGGGGGCTTAGCTATAGTTTTTGCTTGTCCTTCACAGCAATTTTCGAGGCTGTGCCCTCCTTTCTCACTTTGAAGCGGGAATCATAAAAGTCGTTGAGCAGGGAGGTCAGCAGAAGTTGGCTAATGCATCCCTAATGACATTACTAATGGAAATACATTTTAAAAATTATCTACCAACTTCAAAAAGGCATAACATAGTTGTTACCTTTATTTCTTCAAAGAAGCTGAGCTATTTCAAGGGCTGTGATTATCAGTGTAAAAGGGAAGAAGCAGTTCAGTGACTCACGATGCTGGTAAATGTTTCCTTTCTCTGCACCTATTCATTATTGAACAATGGCAAATAGACTTACCAGCTAGAAGGTAACACATATACTTGAGCGCAAATCACTAAAACTATAATAAGAGTAAATTGTTTTTATCAAGTATTGGAACTCTCAAATATTTAATCCCTAGGAATCTAGAAAACCCATATACAAACTAGGGAACCCTTAAAGGCTTTACCTCCTGGTTAAAAGCCCACATCTTTCCAATACTGACTCTATGGCCTTGGGTTAGTCATTCATTTTATGCTTCCATTTGACATCTGTAAAATGATGATGACAGTATTTATCTCACTACCTACGAGAAATGAACACATTTAGCAGCATGCTAAGATCATATTGTCATCAATTACAAATCAGCTATGTTTATTGTTATTAAAGTTTTCTACTCAGAAACTATTTTTTAAAAGCTCATTTCTGGAGTTCCTGTCGTGGTTCAGTGGTTAACGAACCTGACTGGCTTCCATGAGGATGCAGGTTTGATCCCTGACCTCGCTCAGTGGGTTAAGGATCTGACATTGCTGTGAGCTGTGGTATAGGTCGCAGACATGGCTCGGATCCCGCGTTGCTGCGGCTCTGGTGTAGCCGAGAGGCTATAGCTCATACTGGACCCTTAGCCTGGGAACCTCCATATGCCGCGGGTGTGGCCCTAAAAAGAGAAAAAGACAAAAAATAATAATGAAAAGCTAAATTCTATGCTAAAGTTCTTAAAAATATTTTTTGAAGAACAAATAATTCCACTTTTATTTGGTTTATTTACACATTTCATTTTCCTTAGGATCACATTTGACCTAGTTTGGCAAGCTTTGTTTTTCTCAAGATGTTCTGAGAATTTTCGTGTCTGTGTTTTTTTTTTTGTTTGTTTGTTTTGCTTTGTTTTTTCTTTTTAGGGCCTCACCCATGGCATATGGAGGTTCCCAGGATAGGGGTCGAATCGGAACTACAGCCACAGCCACAGCAACATCAGATCCAGGCCGTATCTGTGACCTATACCACAGTTCATGGCAATGCTGGATCATCTACCCACTGAGCGAGGCCAGGGATTGAACCCTCAACCTCATGGTTTCTAGTTGGATTTGTTTCCACTGCACCACTACAGGAAGTCCAGTGTTAATTAAATAATTCATATGTAAGAGATCATCAAATATGTCTACAGTGTTTTTAGTGTAACAGATAAAAATATGAGGAAAACTTGAATGATCAGATGATATACAACAAAAAAGGAAAGAGCACTTTAGTTATTACAAGAAACAATAATGAAGCTTTTAAGCCATTTGAGGCATAAATTCAGGTAGTATTAGACATATGATAGAAGAATTTCTGTGAAAAAGTATATCTGATGTTTTCATGGGTACTGTCACACTGAGAAACGTCTGGCCTGAGAAAAATTTTTTTTTGAAAAAAATAAAAAATGTATTCCATTTAAAAGTAGAAGATAACTTCCAGTTGCATTTTAAAGTAACTTCATCAGAGGTTGAGAAACAAATGTGTATCAACAGGTGAGTGGTCCAGACATGATCATAAATTGTGAGGCTCTTAAAATCATTACAGGGAGAGCTAGAAGGGTTATAAGAGTTATTTCACACTAAACATTCCTTTACTTGTCATAACTACTGCAGGCTATCCTTCCAAATCCAAAAAGATAAATTCTACCTAGAGAACTCAATAAATAGTATTTCTCCACATAAAAGGTCTGACAGCTGCCCATATTTTTCTCCAAAGTTATGTCTTTTTTAGTGTTCTTAAATTCTTTCTGTTCTACCATGGAGCAAACCTCTATTAAACTGTCTTTGAGGGTCTGGATGTTTCTCTAGAATACCTTCCCTGGTTTCTCCAGGTTGAGACAGGTGCACTTCCACTAAAACTCCCTATCATTCTGCTTTTATTTAGCTCTATAACATAATGTAATTGCCTGCCTACCTGGTTGTCTCCTATACTATACTTACTGTGAATTGAGGACAAGGAAAAATGCGTTGCTCATAGCTGAATTTCTAATGCCTTCTTTTCATTAATTTTCAATTAATATTTGCTGAATAAATTTAAGAACTGCCTTTTAAGTTGCACTAAGAACTGCCTTTTATGAAGCACCTTAGATGAAAAAATTTTTGAATCAACCAATAGCCAAAGCAATTATTCTAGTTACGAAATGATAGAATACTTTATTCTACCATTCAAGACTCTATGTGATCTTTTTCTAATCTATCCTTAAGCACTTAACTCAACAAATAACTCTCTGACATAAACTCTTGTTTTAGTAAAAAGAGTTTATTATATTGGTCAGCTTTCAAACAACTCTGAACTCACAGCGGTTTGCTGTCACCGATGTATATTTCTCATCTGTATCCATCCTAGATCCCCTGAAGCTCTACCCCGTATTGTCTTTACTCCAGGAAGGTGTCTGAAGGAACAGGTTTTTTTGGGAACATGTCATTCATGTAACCAAGGGAGCAACAACAAAAAGGGATGAGATAAACAAGCCAAAGTTTTTAAGGCTTCTGCTTGGAAAGGGAACGTAGCACCTACAAATCCTACATCATTATGGCTGATGGCATAAGGTGGTCAAGTAGCATCTTCTCACAGTATGGGGCAGCAAAAAATTGGAAGTAATGATACAGCCAGCTAACCTCATTGCCCTTCAAGTGCACTGTGCTCTCTTACCTTCCCTGTTAGCTTTCTGTTTTTAAATCCTATCTCTTCGAAACTCACCTCCAGAGAGTTCCCATTGTGGCTCAGTGGTAATGGACCCAACTAGTATCCATGAGGATGTGGATTCGATCCCTGGCCTAGCTCAGTGATTTAAGCATCCAGCACTGCTGTGAGTGTGTAGGCTGCAGACATGACTGGATCCTCTGTTGCTATGGCTGTGGCACAGGCTGGCAGCTGCAGCTCTGATTCAACTCTTAGCCTAGGAATTTCCATATGCCATACCTGTGTCCCAATAAAGCAAAAAACCAAAAAATTCAGCTCCAAACCTCCTCTTTCTATCCAGGCTTCTGGTCACCCTTGCACTTAGCTCAAACCACTTGCTATCCTTTTTTTTTTTTTTACTGTGTAATTAAATATTAGGCCTAAAAGTCATAGCTCATTTATTTATGACATAATGGCAAGCATTATTTAGGGAAAAAAAGATCTATGAATTCTTTGGCAAAAGAAGGTATAGCAGAAGTGGGAATTGGTGCAGGGATAGAAATAAGGAGTGGAAGTAAAAGCTATAGACAGCAAGTATACGGAAATAAACTACCTTGTTGATTTGGGTTATATTTAATGCAAATAAACTAGTGTCAAATTAAGCAAGGCAGTTTAGGCAGTTGCAATATAGTCTACAGTTCTCTTCATGATGGAATGTAAATTAACTCCAGGCAATTTAAAAAATAAGCATTAGGAAGAATCCATGTAGCTCTGTATTAAATTTTTTACATACTCATTCATCATATAATAGTAAACACTCGGATATTAGGACTTCAATGTTTTATGAAAAGAGTTATCAGGTTCATATTCACACAGCAAAATAACGTTTCATGTTCATTAGTGTCTTTCCTTTTTTTTTTTTTTTTTTGGCTTTATAGGACCACACTTGAGGCATATGGAAGTTTCCAGGCTAGGGGTCAAATCCAAGCTACAGCTGCTGGCCTGAACCACAGCCACAGTAAGCGGGATCTGGCCTCCTCTGTGACTTACACAGCAGCTAGCGGCAATGCCAGATCTGGACCTGATGAATGAGGCCAGGGATCCAAACTGCATCCTCGATACTTGTCAGATTCATTTCCACTGCACCAAAATGGGAACTCCCAAAAGTTGTTTTCATTAATTATAAACCCCCTAAAGAGGTTTTTTAGATATTTTTTTTCCTAATTGCACCTCTGTGAAATCTTATTACTATAGATTTATTGTATATTTATATATATTTTTATGCTTATATAGTGTTTTTTGCCCTCAAAAATTGATTTTTTTTCCATTTTGAGAATGATAGGTCCCTGCTAAGAACGAACATTCTAGTTAAAAGAAAGCCTCTGTAATTCCCTAATATACTATAAAATAAACACCTTAATGTAAGTATTGTTTTTTCAACACTCATTACAATGACACTGTTTTCTAAAATATGTGCCCAAACTACTATGTAGGGTAATTCTTTCAGAGCATCTCTGGAGTTACAGTCAATAGCTATCAGTTCTTAAGTATGAAGTAAGAGAAAAATAATATCACCATAGGCTGCATTTTATGTAATAATCTGCTTGGCTCAGGCACCTCTTTTACATTTGTGCTTACCTATCTGTCAAGTTCTGGTACTAAGTACTGTTTTCTTTCTTTGGCTTATTTTTTTTAGTTTTAAAGTTTTCACTATGCTTATTAAATATGCAATATTTTGCTTACCAGATGTCTTTATGACCCTCTCTGCTATATCCAAATTTAATTTATATTTATCCAATATTCTTTTGTATCCAGTAGAAACATGCTCATATATTTCCCTAAAGATATAAGAATCTATGCCCTAAGTATTTCCTTTCTTTCTATCACAGAACTTTTGCTGTTACAACTCTCACAAACGATATGCTTGTATCAGTGGCAGTAGAAAATCACAACTGGAAACTGGAAAAAATATGACAGCCAGGTTGGATTCTCTGTGAAATTCCCCATGATTGCACTTTCTGAAGAATATTCAAGTATTAGATTGTCAGATGCATATCTAAGACAAAAGAAATAAAAAAAAAGTCCTCTGGCCAATATGATCTCATTTAATGAGAGATAAAATATTTCCTAAGGCCCAAATACTATAAATAATGCTTCTTCCTTGATAAAAACACACACTGTTTCCCAAGTAACAACCATAAAATTAAAAGGCCTTTCTCCATTTTTATACACATGGTCACAAACTTATCATGGTCACTTACTCTGAGAAAGTCAGCGAGGTAGAGCAGGACACAGATTCTGAACTCTCAGTTCATTTATCACTCATCATTCCTTAAGATAAACCTACAACTTAGCAATTTTTAATGATGTTCCATTCCCCTAATCTCGGATGTCACCAGATTTTTTGATTTGGGAATGCATGTTTTATATTCAATCCTGTGCCAACAATGCACCGAAGTAATAGATGATTATATATTCTTCTGTTTTGTCTAACAGATTCATTTAAATTAGGGGAATAGAATTAATTATAAGGAATTACATCTTTCCTTATTTACTCCCTTGGTCTGCATTCATGTGCAAGGGAAAAGAGATAAGATGTACAAAGTGTGGAACTGCATTTTGAATCAGAAAGTTTGGATTTAAATTCTTCTTGCTCTTCTTTTCCAGCTACTTTCATTCCAATATAGTTTCAGAGCACACCACTATATCCCACTGATTTTGTAAACAGTTGGTAACAATTTTAGAACGATTACCATGAAGCAGGCATATTGCAAGGTGCTTGCTTGTTTCTTTAGTTTCTGCTGTAAGATAATACTGCTGCTCACCTTAATATTATAAATATGCATATATATTTTTAAAGTTACATATTTATAAAAGACCTAGATACTTTATCAATATTCTTAAGTTTTTCTGGTTAAACGTGAGAAAATAAGTCTGACTGGAGATAAAAATAGTGGAGGAAAAACTTCTTTTGGACCTTCATTCTTTTACTATTTGCACATTCTCAATAAAAAGACTTTCATATCAATTAGTCAGGCAGAAATTTTCCCTCAGAATAATGGCATTTATTCTATTGAATTATGTTGATATTTTGAAATAGTCTATTTCAATATAATTCAGCCAATAAAAGAGGCAAAGTCTGGCATAAAAACAGAGATAAAAATCATAAGTTAAAATGAAGCATATTATTCTGAAATTGAAACTCTACAACCCATCTACCAATAATCTTTCTGGATAATAAAGAAGAACGTTATTGACGTATTTCAAATTTAAAGTCTAAAGACCATAAGTGGAGACTGAAGCTACTACGCAACATGACAAGTATGAACCGCTTTGATTTGGTTTGCCCAGAGGAAGCATTACTCTTGCTACTTTCATAAAGACTGATCACTTTTGACAGAAATCTATCTGTGCAGACTTGAATGAGTATGATACCAAGCAGTCATAAAACCATTAGAGAAGACAGTAGGCTCAGAGGAGCTCCTCATAAAAATGTTGAGAGAGAATGAGTAAGACAGTGAAAAAGGGACTGTGCTTGCTATATATTAACATTGTGAATTATGATATCCATAGGGAATATTTCCAGTCATGGGTTTCAGAATTCCAATGAACTAATTCTTCTGAGATATCTTACTCTAAATAGTGAGAAAACAAGCCAAGGAAATATTGTATGCTTTTATTTATTTATTCTGTAGACTGAATCTAGATTAAAAAAAATGAGCCTCCCATCTTTGATTCTTGGATGACTTGAGGGAAAACCCTGTGCTATATAAAGGGTTGTTGTTTGCAAGCTGGGTTCCCTGTGAAGTAGACAATGAGACAGAAAGTAGTTGAAAGTATACTATGGGGATCATCTACAAGTGGGGAAAGCAGAGGAAGAAAGTAGGATTGTATTAAGAGAAAAATGGGGCCAACAGTAGTCTTGGCCAACTCTAAAGGCAGCTCTGGAATTAAGAGTTGAACATTAGAGTTACTCTCAGTTGGGCCAAAATGACTAGGACTTTGCACTTGGCCATCAGTCAGAATGTGAGCTACACTGAGAAAAATGTTAGCCTTCTCTGCCTGAAACTGAAGTTATTACTGAGGTGGCTAGCAGCTGAAAAATATCACACCTACATCAGTTCCAGAAGCCAGAACATTCTTCCTTGAATGGGAACTGGGTAGTGCATTTCAGACTCCAACACAAGCCTATATCTGTATTGTCTTTTCATTAGACTGTAAACTCTTTTTTTAATAGAATATAATAAATCACACACGTATTACATACTACACACATATATGCATACTTAGAATTATTCCAATGTCAATCATTCATTGTTTTCAAATGAATTAATCAGCTCCAGAGCTATGGAATGACCTCAAAGTTACAAAAGTCTATGGTTTTATTGTTCTGACCCAAGCTAATAACGGTCTATTTCTACCCCTGTATTCAGAGATATGGTTCATATTTTCTTTTTACATTTAATTCCACCCTTAAGAGAAGAAATCTTAGATATGGTGAGTTTTACATCTTTTTTATCTTTTAGTTCTCACAAACATTCTGTAAGATAGTTGTTATTGTCTACATTTTACAGAGGAGAATATTTCAGAAAAGCTAAGAAACTTGGTCAGGTTCTTACCATAGCAAATAGGAGAACCTGAATTTGAATTTTAGGACATTAATAGGTCATCTGCTTGTAATCTTTTTTCAGAAAGCGAGGCTGTTGTAATTGGTGCAGCATCATAAATTATTCTAACTGCATGTTAGATTGGAGCCCAGAGGTAAACAGTAAGATACCCTGGAAACATTTTAGAATTCATTCTGAAATAGTTTACTTATTTTAATTATGGATTTAAGAGACATTTCACAGGAAACATGCCTTGAAGGTTACTATTACATAGGAGCTCAGAATTTACATGCATTCAATGAGAAAAATAAAAACCTGGGTTACAGAAAACTGTCAAAGGTTCCCTTCACATTATTCCTTGCTCTGCTGCAAGTTAGTCTGGAGTGACATCAGAGGGAATAAAATAATTCACTGAAGTCAATGGAAGCCATCACATGAAATCCTGGGAAATATAATATGCAGTGTACCCACAGCTATGAATTTCACTGATTATTTTGAGGCATGGAGATAATTATTTCAAAATAAACCTATAAACCATCCAAAATCTATTCCTGTCTTCTCCATTCTCCTGATACTGAAACTGCAGAGAAGCTCCATCAATATATTTAATTCCCTCTTACAGTCCCAGGAGCTCCGTTCTTGGGAGTATGTTGTCTCTCCACCATTTTCCATATCCCTCTTCACTGAACTTACTTACATCCATGTTCAAACCTGCTGAAGAAATTATCATTACAAAACAAAAAGATAGAATTAAGCAGTAAAAAGTAATCCATCCAATTATGTCTGCTATCTTGCTATCATCACTTCATATCTCAATCTCCTATGGGTTAAAAAAAAATTCATCAAACATTATCTCTATTGCTGCCCTCATTCCTTAATGAATTACTTAGTTATTCAGTCAACCCAAACTAATTTTTTTTCCATTATGACCTATGCATTTTCTTCAACTTGGAATAGTCTTGGCAGTAGTTGACTTATTCTTCAGTTCTCAGCTTACATAGTTTTCTTTTCTAGGGGACATTCTTGGACATCTCTATATACAGGAGGATACTCAAAGTACTCTCTATCTTCTTCCACAGTGCTCGTAACAATTTCTACTTTTATATTTAATGGTGTGTTCATGTATTTAACAGATGACATTTCAACTTGTCTGTGAAATCCATGACTGCAGAGACCGTTCTGTTTATTGTAGTACAGTGAGTCCACTGCTCAAAACGTAATAGGCACTTTACACTCACTCAAGGAATGGATAAATGGAAGATAAAAGGGTTCATAACCATACAACTATGGTGGAAAATATACTAATGCAATGTGTGCCCGGTACAAAAACTTGCCGACAAAATGTACCATTTCCTTCTTTTTTATTTATTTTATTTATTTATTTTTAATTTTTTTGTGTTTTTGCTTTATCTAGGGCCGCACCCGCAGCATATGGAGGTTCCCAGGCTAGGGGTCTAACAGGAGCTGTAGCTGCCGGCCTTCACTACAGCCACAGCAACGTGAGATCCGAGCCACATCTGCAACCTACACCACAGCTCATGGCAACGTCGGAACCTTAACCCACTGAGCAAGGCCAGGGATCGAACCTACAACCTCATGGTTCCTAGTCGGATTCGTTAACCACTGATCCATGACAGGAACTCCCATTTCCTACTTTTTTAGATGTGAGAGAGAATCTAACTCTTCAAGGAAGGGCAGAGGAAGTTATTTACAATCAGCAGCACTTGTGCATGTTGTCTTTGTGTTGGCTGAGGAACAAGATTCCAATCATGACGTTCTTGCAGACTCTAAATTTTTAACTTAGTATAATGCAATTTAAAAAATAATAAAATTTTGGTCTAAAAAAGATCCCCTTTTGTATTCTGTTCTTTTATTCATTAGCTGTGCTATAGTTCCCACTCATTTACTTCTGCCTGAGATCCCATGACAGTGAAGTGGGAAAATAATTTAGGCTTTAAAGTACTCTATAAACACTTATCTGCTACAAATCATTGGTGGCAATTAAACTGAAAATTTAGAGAAGGCAATATTTAACCTAATTGATGAAGACTGAAGTCCTGTTAACCTGCTCTTTATTCTTAAAATCTGAACTGTTACTTAAAGTATTCATTTAATCAATATGTACTGAAACATGAAATATTTGCCAGGTGCGACGCTTGGTACTAGATATATAGAAGCATAAGACATACTTCCCAATACCAGCTATTTAATTGCTCTTAAAGGTGCCACAATTACTTATTTAAACAATAAAACTATAAAACAATTATATCAAGTCTTGGCTATATTCAGTTAATAAATGTGTTCTATGAATAAAGTTGGATGTTGAGTGCAGATGCTAAGAAAGTGCTACATGCCAATTATACATAATTATGTATATGTGTGTATATGTACACAGTAACTGATATTTGTTTAGTACTTTCTAGTTTGAAAACTGCTCTATGTACATCATCTCATTTAATCACAACAAAACTGTAAAGAGGTCATTGTGGTTACCTTCATTTTACTGATGAGAAAAGTGTTATATGAACTTAAACAGATGGATTAATTTGTACAGCTAGTATCAGAACTAAAATTTCAACCCAATTTTCCAGTATAAAACTTTTGTTTTTCTACTACATCAACATTCCACCCCTTCACTTTCTCTCTTGTTCTCTCTATTCATTACAGTAATACATGCAAATATATCTGATAATCAATACAAAAGATATAAGTACCATGTCATATATGCTTTAAATCTCACCTTTCATACCAATCTGCTCAGATAACCTAAGATTTAAAAATTGATATAAACATAAAAATAGGAGGTGGATCAAGATGGCCGAGGAGTAAGACGTCATACTCATCTTCTCCTACAAACACATTAAAAAAACACATCAACATGTAAAACTACTTGCATGGAACATATACTGAATGCTGGAAGAATAACTTAAGCCTCCAAAAAGGGCAAGAAACCCTTGATATAACTGGATAGAACAAAAGAAAAAATGAATCAGGACAGAACTAGTATTTCCTGAGAGGGAGCTATGAAGGGAAAAAGGAACCCACACACTGGGAAGCCCCCTAACTGACCCTGAGATCAGATGAGATGGAGGGACTTCAAAGTCACTGAGAAAAGCACAGCAGCTGGACTGAGGACAAAGTAGAGTGAAAGCTATACAGATCATTTGCACCACCACCCCAGACACTACAGCCTGAGATGCTCCACAGGGTCTGGGCACTGAGACTTAGGCTCCGGAGGTCAGTCCTGGGGAGAGGGCTAGGGTTGGCTGTGTGGACACAGCTGAGGGGCTAAGGAGCAGTGTGCCATGGGCAGGGGAGCGGTGTGCTACAGGCTGCGGAATGGAACACTAAGGCAGTGGGAACCTTGGAGAAGGTCTGGGCCCACAGGAGAAGCAAGGTGCCATTGTTGGGGAGGGTGAGAGGAGGAGAGGTGGACCGCCATAGGAATCTCCCTGCACAAACCTGCTTGGGCTCTTAGAGACCTCTAGCTCAGGCTACGGGTGGCAAGAAGCCATTTGCTCTGGCTACGGGAGACTGGGTGCTCCTCACGCAGGCTACAGATAGCCAGGAACCTCTTGTGTCGGCTAAGAGCAGTGCGGAGCTAAGTGCTACGTGGTGCCTATTGCATGATCACAGGCAGCAGGGATGGACACTGGCAGTCGTTTCAGAGGCCAGAGGGAGGCATGGCCTGCCACCACTGGGGGCCTGTGAGTGGGCTCCGCCTGAGGCCCCAGCCACCTCAGGGATTAGGAAAGAAAAAAAAAAGAAAAGAAGAGGGCACTGCAACCCAGCACCAACCATTGTTGCTCTCACCCTCCTGGGAACACACCCATCCTGCAGCTGCCACTGCCAAACACTCTGTGGGGTTTTTCCCAAGACCCTACAACTAGGAGCAGCTGGTGCAGTAACTCCTGTGTGGGCTAAGTGGAACGGGGTGCTTCTTGCATGGTCTGCAGGTGGTGGTGGTGCAAACCACCACAGTTATCTCTGACTCCAGAGGTGGGTGGGGCCTGCCACCACTAGGGGTCAGTGAACAGGCATCACTTGTGGCCCCAGTCACCTCAAGGATACCACAGAGGAGGGCATTGTGACCGAACACAACCTGTTATTAGGCTTCCATCCCTGTGAGCACACTGGCCCAGTTGTTGCCGCTGCCAAATGCTCTGGGAAGTACCCATACACTTGATATCTATCACTTCCCAGGATCCTGCAACTAGGAGCAGCCTATGCGGCACCTCCTGTGTGGGCTAAGTGAGACGGGGTGCTTCTTGAATGGTCTGCAGGTGGTGGGGGCAAACCACTGCAGTTATCACTGACTCCAGAGGTGGGCGTGCCCCCCTAGCACTAGGGGTCCCTGAGCAAGCACCACTTGTGGCTCCAATTACCTTAAAGGAGGGCACTGCAATTGAACACTACCTGTTGTGGCTCTCACTCCCCTGGGAACTCACACACCCTGCTGCTGCCACTGCCAAATGCTCTGGGCACCTTGTAAATCTGCCTAGGCTCATTCACTTCCCAGGACCCTGCACCTAGGAGTAGTCTGTAACACCTTCCTGCAGGTCCTTGCTGCTGTTAAGAGCCCAGCAACCGGCACTGACTACTAGCCCTACCCATTGCCTCCTTCTCCCCGGAAACACATTCAGGACCCTGGGGATAATAGCCTGCTCACACCGCAGAAAGAGGCAGCAAATATTCAAACTCCCATGCCAAAAATAAATAGTAGCCACCCACAAAATACAAAGAGATGCTCTCTTCCATAGAAGTAACCCTCCAAGTCTATAGTTTGGCTTCCCTAAACTCACAGAAAAAGTAAAGCATAAGCAAGATGAATAAGCTCAAAACTATTCTCAGTTAAAAGAATTCACATGAAGCAGCAAACAATGAAAAAGACCTATGCAGTCTGACAGACACTGAGTTTAAAAAGGAGGTAGTGAAAATACTGAAGGAATTAAGGCTGAGTAGAATATGAACAGTAACGCAGATTCCTGAAGAAAGGAACTAGAAAGTAAAAGGAGGAACATAGAAAAATTAGAAAATTCAGTTGCAGAGATGCAATCTGAGCTAAAGGCACTGAAGAGCAGAATGAAATGAAGAGGAATGAATTAGTGACTTGGAAGATAGAATAATGGAAATCACCCAATCAGGACAGCAGACAGAAAACCAAATGAAAAAACATGAAAGCAATATAAGAGATCTACGGGATAACAAAAAGTGGGCCAATATATGCATAATAGGAATTCCAGAAGGAGAAGAAAAAGAAAAGGAGATTGAAAATATACTTGAAAAAATTATGTCTGAAAACCTTCCAAATCTAAAGGAAACTAACTGATATCAAGATACAGAGGGCAGAGTTCCCGTTGTGATGCAGTGGAAATGAATCTGATTAGGAACCATGAGGTTGCAGGTTTGATCCCTGGCCTTGCTCAGCAGGTTAAAGATCCGCCATTGCCATGACCTATGGTGTAGGTTACAGATGTGGCTCGGATCTGGCATTGCTGTGGCTGTGATGTAGGCCGGCGGCTACAGCTCTGATTAGACCCCTAGCCTGTGAACCTCCACATGCCGCAGGTGCAGGCCAAAAATGACAAAAAAAAAATACAGAGGGCCCCCAACAAGTTGAACCCAGATAGGACCACACCAAGACATATCGTAATAAAAACAGCAAAAGTTAAAGATAAAGAGAGGATGCTAAAAGCAGCAAGAGAAAGAAAGAGCATTAATTATAAGTGAACACCCATAAGCTCAAGGCTATCAACTGATTTCTCTACAGAAACACTATAGGCCAGAAGGGAGTGGCAAAGTATAGTTAAAGTTCTGAAAGGAAAAGATTAGCGATCTATAACACTCTATCCAGCAAGAATATCATTTAAAATAGAAGGGCAAATAAAGAATATCTCCAACAAACAAGAGCTAAAACAGTACAGCAATACTAAAGCCATTCTGAAAGAAACACTGAGAGGGCTTCTTTAAATAAATAAAAAAAGAAGTAAGAAGAAATAGGATGGAGGAAACCACAAATGGAAAGCAGTCACTTTAATAAATGAGCACACAGATCTAAACAGGAAGATGTAAAAAAAAAGACTTCAAAATCTTAGAATGTGGGGAAGGAAAGTAAGAAAATACAGATTTTTTTTGGTCTTTTTGTCTTTTCCTAGGGCCGCAGTCACAGCATATGGAGGTTCCCAAGCTAGGGGTCTAATAGGAGCTGTAGCCGCTGGTCTATGCCAGAGCCACAGCAACTCGGGATCCTAGCCATGTCTGCAGCCGACACCACAGTTCATGGCAACGCTGGATCCTTAATCCACTGAGCAAGGCCAGGGATCGAACCCGCAACCTCATGGTTCCTACTTGGATTCGTTAACTGCTGAGCCACCACAGGAAGTCCTTTTATTTTTTTTTATTTTAATAATGTGTTTAAGCCTATATTACTATCAGGCTAAAACAAGCATATACAGGAAGGGGTAAACATACTTAAAAAACAGGGCAACCACAAATCAAAACAAAACATTACATTCACAAAAACTAAAAAGAAAAGTACTCAAGCATATAATAAATGGAAGTCATACAACCAAAAAAATAAAGGAAGAAAAGAGAAACACAGAATTAACTGGAAAACGAGGTTTAAAATGGCAATAAATGCATATCTATCAATAATTACCTTAAATTAGAATGGACTGAATGATCAAAAGACACAGGATGGCATATTGGATAAAAAAGCAAAAACATACAATATGCTGTCTATAAGAGACTCACCTTAGGGCAAAGGACACATATAGATTGAAAGCGAGGGGATGGGAAAAGATATTTCATACTAATGGACAAAACAGGAAAGCAGGAGTTGCAATATTCATATCAAATAACATAGACTTTAAAATGAAGGCCATAAAGAAAGACAAAGAAGGACACTATTTAGTGGTAAAAGGATCCATTCAAGAAGAGGATGATTTTTGTACACCAATAATTGTAATAAAATTCATTAAGTAATGGGAAAAAAAAGAAGAGGATATTATAATTATCAGTATATATGCCCCTAATATTGGAGCACCCATATACCTATGACAAATACTAATAGACATAAAAGGAGAAATTGATGGGAATACAATCACAGTAGGAGACTTTAACACCCCACTCACATCAATGGACAGATCTTCTAGACAGAAAATCAATAAAGCAACAGAGATCCTAAATGACACAATAGAAAAGTTAGACTTAATTGACATTTTCAGGACATTATATCCCCAAAAATCAGAATATACATCTTTCTCAAATGCACATGGAATATTCTCAAGGATCAGTCACTTACTGGGCACAAAGCTAACCTCAACAAATTTAATAGTATAGAAATTATTTGAAGTATCTTCTCTGACCACAATGGCATGAAACTAGATATCAACCACAGGAAAATAAATGAGAAAAAACACACGGCATGGAGACTAAACAACATGCTGCTAATAGATCAATGGGTCAAAGAGGAAATCAAGAAGGAAATTAAAAAATACCTCGAGACAGATGATAATGAAGACACAAATACTCCAAATCTATGGGATGCCGCAAAAACAGTGATCAAAGGGAAGTTCATAAGCAATAAAGTCCTTCCTTAAGAAAAAAGAAGAAAAATCTCAAACTGACAACATAAACCATCACCTAAATGAATTAGAAAAAGAACAAATAAAACTTAAAGTCAGCTGAAGAAAGGAAATCACAAGATCAGAGAGGAAATCAATAAAATAGAGATTCAAAAAACAATAGAAAAAAATTACTAAAACTAAGAGCTGGTTCTTTGAAAAGGGAAACAAAATTGACAAACCTATGGCAAGACTCACCAAGAAGAGGAGAGAAAAAACCCAAATAAACAAAATAAGATATGAAAAAGGAGAAATCACAAAGGATATTGCAGAAGTACAAAAAACCATAAGAGAATACTATGAACAATTGTATGCCAATAAATGTGACAACCTAGAAGAAATGGACAACTTTCTAGAGACTTACAGCCTGCCAAAACTGAATCATGAGGAAATAGATCAACTGAACAGAACAATCACTAGAAATGAAGTTGAATATGTCATAAAAACACTTTCTACAAATAAAACTCTAGGACCAGATGGCTTCACAGGTAAATTCTACCAAACCTACAAAGTGGAACTTATACTCATCCTCCTTAAACTTTTCCAAAAGGTTGAAGAAAGGAACACTCCCCAAGACATTCTATGATGCCGCCACCAATACCAAAGATACCAACAAAAAAGAAAACTACAGGCCAATATCTTTGATCAATATAGATGCAAAAATTCTCAACAAAATTCTAGCCAATCAAATCCAACAACAGATAAAAAAGATCATATACCACAACCAAGTGGGATTAATCCCAGGTTCACAAGGATGGTTCAACATATGCAAATCAATCAATGCCATATACCATATTAACAAAAGAAAAGTAAAAAACCATGTGATAATCTCAATGGATTCAGAAAAAGCATATGACAAAGTCCAACATCCATTCATGATCAAAACTCTTACCAAAGTGGGTATAGAGGGAACATATCTTAACATAATAAAAGCCATTTATGACAAACCTACAGCAAATATACTATTCAATGGAGGAAAGCTGAAAGCCTTCTCACTAAAGTCTGGAACAAGAAAAGAATGCCCACTCTCACTACTTTTATTCAATATAGTATTGGAAGTCTAGCTACACCAATCAGACAAACAAAAGAAATAAAAGGCATCCAAATAGGAAGAGAAGAGGTAAAATTGTCACTGCATGCAGATGACATGGTACTATATATAGAAAACCCTAAGTATTCAACCCAAAAACTATTCGAACTGAATAACAAATTCAGCAAAGTAGCAGGAAATAAGATTAATATTTAGAAATCAGTCACATTACCGTATACTATCAATGAAATATTAGAAAAGGAATACAAAAATACAATAACTTTTAAAAATTCACCCCAAAAAATCAAATACCTGGGAATCAAACTGACCAAGGAGGCAAAAGACATATGCTGAGAACTATCAAACATTAATCAAGGAAATTAAAAAGGATTCAAACAAATGGAAAGATATTCCATGCTCACGGGCTGGAAAAATTAATACTGTAAAAATGGCCATGGAGTTCCCCTCATGGCTCAGTGTTTAACGAATCTGACTAAGAACCATGAGGTTGCGGGTTTGATCCCTGGCCTTGCTCAGTGGGTTAAGGATCCGGCATTGCCGTGAAGATTGCAGACGTGGCTTGGATCCTGCGTTGCTGTGGCTGTGGCGAAGGCCGGTGGCTACAGCTCCTGTTAGACCCTTAGCCTGGGAACCTCCATGTGCCGCGGGTGGGGCTCTACATAAAGGCAAAAAGACAAAAAAAAAAAAAAAAAACATGGCCATACTACCCAAAGCAATCTACAGATTCAGTGCAATCCCTATCAAAGTACCCATGACATTTTTCACAGAACTAGAAAAAACAATCCAAAAATTTATATGGAACCACAAAAGACCCAGAATTGCCAAAGCAATCCTGAGGGACAAACACCAAGCAGGAGGCATAACTCTCCCAGACTTCAGGCAATATTACAAAGCCACAGTAATCAAGAGAGTGTGGTACTGGTACCAAAACATACATACAGACCATTGGAACAGAATAGAGAACCCAGAAATAAACTCAGACACCTACGGTCAATTAATCTTCGACAAAGGAGGGAAGAATATAAAATGGGAAAAAGTCTTTTCAGCAAGTGGTACTGGGAAAACTGGACAGCTGCATGTAAATCAATTCAGCTGGAACACCATCACACCAAATGGCTTAAAGACTTAAACATAAAACAGGACACCATCAAACTCCTTGAAGAGAACATAGGCAAAACATTCTCTGATATCAACTTTACAAATGTTTTCTAAGGTCAGTCTCCCAAAGCAACAGAAATAAAAGCGAAGATAAATCAATGGAACCTAATCAAGCTGACAAGCTTTTGCACAGCAAAGGAAACCAAAAAGACAACCTATAGAATAGGAGAAAATAGTGTCAAATGATGCAATGGACGAGGGCTTAATCTCTAAAATATACAAACAGCTTATACAACTCAAGAGGCAAAAAGCCAACAACCCAATTGAAAAATGGGCAAAAGACCTGAATAGATGTTTCTCCAAAGAGATATACAGATGGGCAACAAGCAAATGAAAAAAATGCTCAACATCACTGATGATTAGAGAAATGCAAATCAAAACTACCAAGAGATACCACCTCATACCAGTCAGAATGGCCATCAATGATAAGTCCACAAATAACAAATGCTGGAGGTGTGGAGAAAGGGGAACCCACCTGCAATGTTGGTGGGAATGTAAATTGGTACAACCACTATGAAAAACAGTATGGCGGTATCTCAGAAAACTATACATAGAACTACCATATGACCCAGCAATCCCACTCTTGGGCATATATCTAGATAAAACTTTCCTTGAAAAAGACACATGCACGTGCATGTACATTGTAGCACTATTCACAATAGCCAAGTTATGGAAACAGCAACAAATATCCATTGACAGATGATTGGATTAGGAAGATGTGGTATATATACACAATGGAATACTACTCTACCATAAAAAAGAACAAAATAATGTCATTTCTAGCAACATGGATGGAATTAGAGACTCTCATACCAAGTGAAGTAGGTCAGAAAGAAAAAGACAAATACCATATGATATCACTTATATCTGGAATCTAATATACTGCACAAATGAATCTTTCCACAGAAGAAAAAGTAATGGACATGGAGAACAGACTTGTGGTTACCAAGGGGGAGGGGGAGGGAGTTGGATGGATTGGGAATTTGAGATTAATACATGCAAACTATTGCCTTTGGAATGGATAAACAATGAGACGGGCTGTATAGCACTGGGAACTATGTCTAGTCACTTTTGATGGAGTATGATAATGTGAGAAAAAAGAATGTATACATATATGTGTAACTGGGTCACCTTGCCATACAACAGAAAATTGACAGAACACTAAACCAGCTATAATGGAAAAAATGCAAAGCACTATAAAAGAAATGTTCTAAACAGCAAAAAAAGGAAATAATTATTACAAACTTTGCTCAACTAAGATAATGAACATTAGTATCAAATATAAAGTACAATTAATTTTCATTAGTCCCTAAGATAATACTATTGCACCTATAATAAACCAAGATAAACTTTTTTAATATAATGGTTTTTATTTTTCCATTATAGCTGGTTTATAGTTTTATGTCATTTTTTTCAACTGTACAGTATAGTGACCCAGCTAAGCATACGTATATAGATTCGTCACAAGTGATTAGACATAGTTCCTGATGCTGTAAAGCAAGATCTCCTTGCTTTTCCATCTCAAAGGCAATAGTCTACATCTATTAACCCCAGACTCCAAGACCATCCCATTCCCTCACCCTCTCCCTTGGCAACCACAAGTCTGTTCTCCAAGTCCGTGATTTTCTTTTCTATGGAAAGGTTCATTTGTGCAGTATATTAGATTCCAGATATAAGTGGTATCATATGGTATTTGTCTTTCTCTTTCTGACCTACTTCACTCAGTATGAGGGTCTCTAATTCCATTCATGTTGCTGCAATGGCATTATTTTATTCTTTTTTATGCCTGAATAGTATTCCATTGTGTATATATACCACATATAAACTAAGATAATCTTATCTTTTCTGTCAGAATTGATTTTAGGTAAATAGCATAAAATGTGTGA
Source organism: Catagonus wagneri (assembly GCA_004024745.2). Lineage (NCBI taxonomy): Eukaryota > Metazoa > Chordata > Mammalia > Artiodactyla > Tayassuidae > Catagonus > Catagonus wagneri. The sequence goes on from PVHT020003785.1 coordinate 9,159,864, forward strand.
CCTTTCACGGTAATGCAGGGTTCAGAGAGAAAATGGAAAATCATGACCATGAGACTAACAGTCACATTCCAAATCTAGAGTTTAAATTCTACATAAAATTGTTAATCCATATGCAGCATGCAGATTTGTCCAGTTATAATGGCAGACTTCATAAAAGCTGAATGTATCAATATCTGAAGATTTGGATGTAATTACTAGCTCTAAAACTTAACAAGATTGTTTTGTTGCAGGTTAACTTTTAACTAGGCCTTTTGGGATTTAATATAAATCAAAATAGTCAAGAAATCTATTTAAAGAAAACTTGAAATATAGACATACACTTAATACTCGACTATGCTTGAGTATATATAAAAGAAATAAACACGAAAGACACATGAGATCCTTTTTTCCTTTCAGGAAAGCATGTTATAAACAAATAATATTTTCTCAGTGGAGTGCTCTTCTAAAACATGTTTGTGTAGACACCGGAATGATATTATTTTTATCACATAGAAGCAAATGAACAAAGATTAATATATATAATCATTTAAACACCGAGAGTTAAATCAGTTTCCACTTTCCTCTGATCCCATAGCACTTTGTACATGCCATTCTCAGCACTTTTTCCATTACACTGTATATAACTCTTTGCGTTTATACCTCTGCTATCTAATGTAAATTCTAAAAGAGCAGAAGATATGTTTTGCTCCCATTCATGCTTTAGTGTAAAACTGAGTTTCCATCTCAGTAAATACTAGCTGAATTTTTTGAATGATGCTATTTTTCCCACTCCTGTATTAGAATTACATCAGTTTATAAAAATACATTTTTTAATTTGAATTAACTCAATCATAAATGCTTTAATGCATTTGTTTATTCACACATATTTAGTGTCGAATTTGTGCTGCTGAATAGCATTTTAGAGTTGAGGCTGTAAGGAAGGGTAAGAACAAATGCTCTTTGATCTAATATTCCTTGAACTATAGTGAAGAGTAGATATTATACAATAATTACTTTTAAAAAATTACTGAAATAATAAAGATATATTGCACGATTATGGCATCTAGTAGAATTTATACCCTGCCCTCCTGGAAATTACATTCTAATTGGGAAGATAAAGTTACACAGATAAACAATTTTTTTTTTTTTTTTTGCCTTTTGTCATTTTATGGCCGCGGGTTTATGGCCGCACCAGCGGCATGTGGAGGTTCCCAGGCTAGGGGTCTAATCGGAGCTGTGGCCACTGGCCTGCGCCGCAGCCACAGCAACGCAGGATCCGAGCAGCGTCTGCAACCTACACCACAGCTCACGGCAACGCCGGATCGTTAACCCACTGAGCAAGGGCAGGGATCGAACCCGCAACCTCATGGTTCCTAGTCGGATTCGTTAACCACTGCACCACGACGGGAACTCCAGATAAACAATTTTAAATTTTAATGAGTGTTATGAAAAAAGTATAGTGAGGTATGAGAGCATATAATTAAAAGTACTTAATACACTCTTTTGGGGCCATGAAAGGAAATGGCATTCAAGTCACCTCCATCACTCCTAAAGGTCTAATTGGTCAGGTATCCTCATGGTGACTTTCATATTACTTGTAGTATAAGAGCAAGTCATGACAAAATGTTGTGTTTTTCTCCCTTAGGAAAAATAGCAATAAATAGAGTACATCTTGATTTCAGTAAAATTCTTGAGATATTTTTATGATGTTTTAGTTGCTAAAATAGAAAACAAAAATGTTCCCTAGATGATGGCATAGTGATTTAGATTTGGAGCTGACTAAAGAATCATCCCCAAGTTAACCATGAAGCTGGACAACACTGATGACAATCTGCCATTTTTTTGAAGGAACAAAGGACATGATTTTGAAATATACAGATAATAGGAAGCTTAGCAAAATGGTTCATACTATTGTTGGTTGAATCAAAATTAAAATACTTCTCACTGTAGGTCTCAAAATTCAAGTGTATAAAATGTTAGTGCTGCTGCAACTACTATGACTACTATGACTATCACACTAGCTCTTAGTGTTCGTACTATGTTTGGGCAAGTGTGACTCATCTCCTTCAAGCCTGAGGGGAGTCTCTTCATTTCACAAACAAGGAAACTGAGTTTCAAGTAGACTAAATAATTTGCCAAAGTCATAGAGTCACTAAGTAGTAAAACTAGAATTCAAAAGTGAGATTGTCTAATTGCTAGACTAGTGCTCTTATCCAGAATTCTAGGCTGCCTCCAATTAAGGCAATTACAAGTTCTTTAAGATTTCATAGCTTGATACAACTGATTCTGCCACTTGCCAGTTATGCAGTCTTGGCAAAACTAGTCACCTGTTAGAGTTTGCAGGTGTAGAGAAAATATTAGTACCTACTATGTTAGATGTTGTGGGTGTTGAATGAGCTAAATCACAGAAAGCACTTGGAACTGTTATCTGGCATGTAGCAAACAACCAATACATGTTGATAATGCTAATACTATTTTTAAAAGTTTTATAACAAATGTCCTCCTACATTTATAACCATAGCTAAATGCCTACATATCTGTGTGGAATTGGGATAATTTCTCAAAAATTTATTTAGTACTTATTCATTTTCATTTGTTTACTTTTCAATAAATATTCACAGGGTCCCAGATATTCTTCTCACCTACTGTTTTTTCAAAAGCTGATAGTAAGCCAAATACAGGAAGAAAATGAGATAGTAAAATATATATGATTCTATTGTTCCAAAATATTTTCTATAAATATTTTTACCTGCATCATCTCTTTAAGATAAAAAATTAAAGCTCCAAGTGATCCACATTCTGTGGAAGAGATTATGCACTTGCAAATTATTCTTGAGCTCAAGGGATCTGTCATTTCTAATTAAGTCATAATCAAACAGAAAAATCATAAAGGCAAATTTAGAAGAATCAGCTAAATTTATGTAACTGATGAAACTTTGTTGAACCGTGTTAATTCATTAAGTTTTTTCTGTGAATATGTTATTTCAATGTCCTAATATGAACTGTTTTGGTCTTTTCAGGACTAAAACTACCTGTGATTTTTAGTGACACTATAAATTGGATATAAAATATTGGGTATGAATGTTTCTATCTGAAAAACATACCCCGCTATTTATAGGAAGCTATGGTCAATAATCCAGATTTGGGGGGGACAGATATTCTTATCTTTTTTGGAATTAAAAAAATTCCTAATATGAACAAAGAAGAACTTGCACAATGAGATTGTCTTACCTTTCTATTATCTGTATTTTACCTTTGCTTCTCTACCAACGCCCTCCTAAGTCTTTACCTTTGTGCCTCCTCCATATCTCCTATCAGCACTAAACTTTGCAATGCTCAAAAATAGTCCCATGAACCAGAAATTGTTTGATATCACACAGGTTTTTTTCTTTCTTTTTTTGTCTTTTGTATTTTAAGGGCCACACCTGCTGCATATGGAGATTCCCAGGCTAGGGGTCCAATTGGAGCTGAAGCCGCCAGCCTATGCCTCAGCCACAGCCACAGTAATGCAGGATCCAAGCTGCATCTGCGACCTACACCACAGCTTACTGCAACATGGGATCGTTAACCCCCTGAGCAAGGCCAAGGATTGAACATGCATCCTCATGGATACTAGTCAGGTTTGCGAACCGTTGAGCCATGACGGGAATCCCAATACCATATAGTTTGATGAAGAACTCAATTAAATGAAAGTGAAACAATAAGTATTCAATGTTGTGGTAATTTCATTTTACTGTTCTGTGTTTAATTTTATATACAGTGAAATGGTAAGAAGTATCTAGTTTTTATAAATTTCTCCACATGCATTTTTAGTAATCCCCTGATTTTTCTGTTTTTCCTTACCTTCACTATTTTTTCCTGTTTATTATGTTTCTTCAATATTCCATGGACTATTGACTGTATGGTAAAGGATAAGGGTAGTCATAGAGAAACAGACCATGCCCTCATGCAGTTTTATCTATAAAAATAATGGCCAGGTGGTAAGCAATCACAGCAAATTCTGGGCTTTGAGAGAAACAGGCTAAATTCAGCTCCAAAGGGACATAAATTTGAAGCCTGTTGGGCTAAACAATATGGCATTTAAAATATAAATACTGGAGACGACCAGTTAGCTATTTTGAATTTCCTATAAAATTTAAATTGTTGTGGAATGAACCTGATAAGCTCAATAACATTGATATCACATGCCATTTTAAACTATTTTATCAGCAAGAATATAAGTTTTTATTTCCCTTTGGTGCATCTCACATTATGTTTCAAAAATAGTTACACATCAGTTGGGTTAACCCAATGTGTACACATATCAAATACATTATATACTAAATATCTTATAATTTTGTCAGTTATACCTCAATAAAACTGAAAAAAGTTAGTTACACATAGAAAACTTCAGTCTGCTTTACAGTAACAACATCTAAATTATCATTATAGATGATTTGGCCAATCTCTTCACTGTACATATGTTCAGCATTTTAAAAATAAACGTTCTTAGGAATTTTATGGTAATTTCTACTCTGAAGTTTTGCTTAAGAACATTTCTTGAATTACTTACAATGTCAGTGTCAGATTAAAAATCCCCACAGAAACTGTAAGTATATTTTTTTTACAAATTAAATTAGTATATATTGATAAAGTATATAAGCAAAATCAGACTTTCTTTTATATATATGAGTTTTCCCACTACAATAACATATTGTGACTTATAAGTATAAAAGTAAATGGTATTATTGAAATGCAATCTAATATAACTGGATTTATAGGATCAGATATAACTTAGATTTCTAATACCCAGTATTCTGTGAAGATCTATCAGAAGATTCTACCTGGGCACTGGAAAAGTGGATAAAGTCTTCCATGTGATGTAGTTGAAAGGACACTGTATATAGAAGTGAAAGATCTAAGTTTGAGCCTTCCTTCTAACATGATTAGCTATATGATCTTTGGTTTTTATCATCCTAATTCTTAAAATTAAAAGATTATCTTAGGTTATTTGAATGGAGCTTTCCACATTTAAGATTTTATACTTTTATAATTTATTTTAGATGCTATATTTATATTAAATCAAACAAATACAGCCCAATGCAAGATTTGTTCAGGGAACAATAGAAAGTCTGGGCAGATAAAGGTTAGACTTTTTTTTTTTTTTTGCCATATGAGCAAAGGCTCTGTATAAAAAAATGACATAAAAAATGAAATACACATTTCTTTAAAATATGATATTGTGAGTTGACTTTTTAAAAGCTGCTTTAATTAACTCTTTAGTTGCTATGTCACATCAGAAAACTAAGTTTTTTGTTTAGGGCCGCACCTGCGGCATACAGAAGTTCCCAGGCTAGGGGGGGATCAGAGTTACAGCTGCCGGACTAAACCACAGCCACAGCAACACGGGATCTGAGCTGCAACTGTGACCTACACCACAGCAATGCAGACTCCTCAACCCACTGAGCAAGGCCAGGGATTGAACACACATCCTCATGGATATTAGTCAGATTCATTTCTGCTGCACCACAACAGAAACTTCGTAAAAGAAAGTTTTATGACTGGACTTCTTTCCTCTAAAAGCATAGAAATTAAACATGATCAATACACATGTATAACTGAAAATAAGTTAAAATTAAATTTAAAATAACCTTGTGCATATTTACTTGGCTGAAAGAAATATATATAAAACCTTTTTCACATCCTTAACCATAATAATTTTTCTTTATGTCTCAACTGCATAGGATGAAACGTGAAAGTTTTCAACAAAAGCAGTGCGGTGCGGTAGAAAAAATATAATTATTGCTTTTGGGAGTAAGAACACACAACTTCAAGTAGTAACTGAATCAATTAGTATATGCATGAAAATTGGCAAGTCACATTTCTGAAGCCCTTGTGCATAAAATAGCCTTATCTGTAAAATGGGGAGACATTATTTCTGTGACATCCTTTGCAGTACTCTGAGAAAAAAAATGTACTACTGAATATCTATCCATTCATCCACATTCACACTTTAAACCTTTGGTCAACTGTGGTATACAATGCAAATACATAGTGAGAAAAATAAAAATAACAAAACATTTTAAAATACAGCATTTTTGTGAATATTTTAATATACTTTAAAATATTTTATTTTAATATACTTTAAAATATTTTTTCTTGTATAATTAAGGACAGGGTTTAAAATTATATTCCACAATTTTAAATGCTGTATGGATAATTTTATAAAATCATCTTTTACAGCTTCCACAAGAATGACTCTCAGGAAGAAAATAAATTTTTTCCCTAGAGGAAAATACGTTGATTTTATACTCCTTGGGTTAAAAGTGAATAACAGAAGACATCAAAATTTACAAGAGTTGAGACAAAAAAATAATTATTAACCTGTTATATAGTAAAAAAAAAAAGCTATTTCTTTTACTCCCTTGAGGGAAGAAGAAGTAAGAACAGAGATGGAGAAAAAGTTAGAGCAATGGCATTAGGGAGGGCTATGTGTGATATAAATTGATAGGAGAATGAAAAAAAGATCATTAGTTTTGGGTTACTCAACAGAATTTGAAGAACATAATTAAACTAGAAGAAATTATCTGTAGTTTCTGGATGCTTCTACCTTTACTAACCTTAGTATATTCAATATTCTGATTAACAATTTTTATAAATAGATTTTAGTAAAAATCAAAAAAGGATTATGGTAAATTGAATTATTGTGTGCAATATTCCACTTTCTCTGTTATTGTATTTTTCACTACATTCCCTTTGCCAAGTGACACTGTAGTAATTACAAGTAGAGAAGACTTTATACATGTGAGATTAAGCATGGCCTCTTACATTCTTGCCCTTATTAAGGAAAACAGAGTCGAGGCAGGTGTTGGTGCAAAGAGAATAAGATACTTTTAAGTAGGCCTAATCATGAGCTGTGCCCCGAGGACAGGGGAAATCAGCCAAAGCCCAGTTCAATTCCTATGTACTCACAGACTCAAGAGTGAGAAAAATTAATATTTACTGTTGTGGTCATGAAGATTTTCTGTTGCTTGTTCCACAGCATTATTACAGCAAAACTGATCATTACAGGAATCAAATTTTACATATTTAATACAGCAGTTCAAAATATGAAAAAGAATATTCACTGAAGCAGAAACTTAGATACAGAACTGGCCCATGAGAATATACTTTCCTTCAATAGGTCAACCCCATCCAGGAGTCTTGGATTCCATTTAATCTTGAGGCCTAGTGACCTCAAGTGATACATTAAAAACATATATTTGTGGACATATGTAATTTGTGGAAAATATATCATTTGAGCTCAGAAAGTTCTCTTTATATTGGTGTAGCTTTGAAGCCTATCTAAAATCGACTTGCTATGCATCAGAGTTCCTGATTTATAATACTCTTCTATGATAAATATATAGTCTATGAAAGAAACAAAATCTTCTATTATTTAAAATTTAATTAAGCAGTAGTTTTTTTGAGAAGAAAAGACTGACATAGAATGAACTAGAAATTGACCTAGCAGGAATCAATTAATTTTTTTTTTAATTCAGAATATAAATGTTTAGTAACAGAAAGAATTCAACAATATTATAAGTCTCTTCCTTGAGGAGAATATTGGTGGTCCAATATGTAATCCTGACTTTAAAATACTAGTAAATTCTCTAGTAAAGATCTCTAAAACTTGAAGGAAGGAGTGAAGCACGTGGAGAGTTGGAGGGAGTGTTTCAAGCAGAAGCACAGCCTACTTAAATTTGTTAGGACTTGTTTTGTGATCTGATATGTGATATATCCTGAAGAATGTTCCATGTACACTCAAGAAGTATGTGTTTTTTGATGCTCTGGGTGGAATATTCTGTATATATCTGTTAGAACCAGTGTACCTATAATGCTATTCAAGTCAGTTACCTCCTTATTGATTTTTCTGTCCATATGTTCTCTTCATTATTGACAGTGGGATACTGAAGTCTACTATTACCCTGGTGTTGCCTAATACTCACTTCCAGTCTGTCAGTGTTTCCTTATATATTTAGGTGATCTGATTCTGCATACATATAAGTTTATTATATCTTTCTAATGATTTGATCCTTTTAATTATTACATAATGATTTTCTTTGTCTCCTGTGAGATAAAATACTGATGGAAAAGACAAACATTGATAAAATAGATGCACATTGATGAAAATAATTTAAAAAGACATTAATAAATGAAAAGACATCCCATGTTCATGAATGGAAATAATCCAGGTTGTTAAAACATCAATACTGCCCAGAGCAATTAAAGATTCAATGAAATCTCTATCAAAATCCCAATAGTATTTATTTATAGAAATAGAAAAACAATTCTAAAATCTGTTTGGAACCACAACGATCTTGAAGAATTAAAGCAATCTTGAGAAAAAAGAAAATTAGAGGTATTACAAATCTTGAAGTCAAAATGTATAATAAAGCTATAGTAGTTAAAACAGTATGATATTGGTATAGAAAGAGATAAATAGACCAATGTAACAGAAGAAAGAGCGCATAAATAAGGTCACAGCTATACAGTTAACTGATCTTTGGAAAAGGAGCTAAAACTACACAATGGGGAAAATATAATATCTTCAAAAAATGGTGTTGGAGAAACTGAATATCCACATACAAAAGCATGAAATTGGACACTTATCTTGTGCCATACACAAAGATCAATTGAAGTGGATTAAAGACTTATAAGACCTGAAACTCTAACACTCCTAGAAGAAAATATAGGGAGAATATATAAATTTGTATTTATATAAACACATATTTGTATAAATACAAATTTATGTATAGAAGAAAGTGAAAGTGACTTTTATGCTGCATCATACACAACAATAAAACTCAGGTGATAGACTGAAAAATAACAAAATAGTAAAGTATGTTAAAATAATACAAGAAAATATCTTCGTGATCTGAGGATAGCAAGTTACAATTGAAAAATGATGAGTAAAGTTGGCAATCTATCTTAAAATTAACAACTCTGTGTATCAAAAGACACCATTAAGGAAATGAAATGAAAGCCCCATCACTGCAGGTGATGTTTAAAATACAAGTAGCAAGGAAGGAGCCATGTCTTGATTACATAAAGATATACGACTAAGGAAGAATGCTCAAGAAGAAAAATTGATGGCAACACAACTATAAAGGGATAAGAGACTTAAATAGGCACTTTGGGGAAAAAAATCAAAATAGTAAAAAAATATTTGAGAAGATGTTCAATCATGTTAAGGGAATGATGAGACCACAACGTGATACCACTAAAACTATTCTATAGTGATCCAAATTGGAAATATTGAAACATCAAGAATGCAGATGGGGGTGATTACTAACAGCAAATTCTTGACACGGTAGCTATGGAAAACAATTTTTCATTTTCAATAAAGTTAACTATGCCTATACTCATAGGGAAACTCAGGCACCTGCGCATCAGGAGAAATTACACAAAAATACTCAAAGCAGGATATATTATAATAGCCTCAAACTAGAAACCACTCAAATATTCATCAGTAGTGGAATGTGAAAATCAATTGTGGCACTCATAGATACACAGAGCAAATAAAATACATGAATAAATAGGCAGAAATGTGGTTGAATCTTAAAAAAGATAAAGATGAATGACAGCAAAGACTAAAGCATACATACACTATAATTCTGTTCATTTTATAAACATTAAAAATACATACAAGTATGCTATTTTATTTATGGATGCTTATTTAATTGGTTAAATCTACAATAGAAAGCATGAAACTGTCAGAGTGGTTAATTGCAGGTGAAGGAAAGAGATTACGACCAGGATGAAGCATGCAATAGGTTTTCCTGGTGATGCATTATATCCTCAAATTATATTGATGTTTACCTTACAATAAACCTATTAAATTGGGCATTCATGTTTAATCACTTTCTAAATATTACACATTTTTTTCTTAAGGTTTAAAGGAAAAGATTTGGTCTCAACAAAAGGCTTCAGAAACAGTTGGAATCCTTTCTGTAAACCTAAAAATTGATTGCCAAGCTTCTTCCTCAGTGAGGCAGTAAAGTCAATGTAAGTAATTGTAGTGATCTGTAACATTTGTGGAGAAGGATAACTGAATCCAACGGAAGTGAATAGGTCATGAATTCTCATCAGTCTATAAAACAGAAATGCAATTTGTATAAAGTTGGAGCTCATAAATAAGTAACGTAGCATTAAAGGCACAGAAAGATGAATGGAGCAGGGGTGTGAAGGCAAAAAGAGCTGGTATTTCTTCTTAGACACATACGAAATAATTTAAATGGAGTACATATTTTAAATGGGTGAGTGAAAAACACAATTCTAAATATGTGACCAATCAGGCTGGTTATGAGTATGTTACAGTTCTCCTCCTTGTAGTTTTCTTCCACCTGGAACTATCCTTAATTATCTTATCCTGGCCTTACAGGTGGTGAATACTTTGGTTCTAAATATAAATTTCAGTTGTTGTTTGCATTAGTACTGCTTTTAAAATCAACCTTATGTGTACTAGCCTATATGTTGAAATTCTAAAAGTAGACAGATTTCCAGTATCAAAACTTTTACTCTGTTTATCAGGATAACTTATTTACTTGTGTCTACATGTGTGAAGGAAGCTAAGTAGGTACTTTTAGATGGTGACAAATATTATATTTCTCTTTCTACACCATTTATGCATCTTCAGTGGAAAATGTACTTTCAGATAATTTTAATCCATTAGGTCTAGCTTAATTTACCATCTTCTAAGAACCAAATATTGGGTTAGATAGTGGGGTTTCTAAGATCAATATGACAAAGTCTCTGCTTTCAAGAAATTTAAATAGATGGATACTTTCAATATACTTTGGTAAGTACTAACATACAGTTGTGAAGAGTATAACACGGGCCATGAGTGTGGGGCATTCAGGGCATAAGAAAAGTTCAGAAAAGGCTTTTCTGAAAGAGATTACGTCTGACTAGAATTTTCAAGGATGAGCTGTCTAAATAAAGCATGGAGAAAGAAGAAATTGGGGCAAATGGAGTGAGCAGAAGCACACAGACCTGGGAGAAGTCCAAGATACACATTATTAACAAGATTAGTATTAGTAAGCAGGTTAGTATGCTGGGAGGTGAAGTTAGAAAAGCGTGGAGGGAAGTGTGTCCTGTTGGCTGCATTGAGAGATACTTCCTACTATTGAACTATGTTTATTAGAAACATCACCAGCAGTTACACTGAGGATAATTATGAGGTTTGCTAAAATTAGTATCAAGATAACATATTAGGAAGTTGTAACAATAGGCCAGGTGACAAATAATAAGAGCCTGACTTGACTATGGTTGTTTCGGAGAGGTGAAAATTTGAGAATAATTTGGAAATGTAAAATTATCAAAGACTGATCTGACATGGATAGTGAGAAAGAAATAGAAGACTGAGGTGGCTCCAAAACGTGGCTTAGGAATAATTAACTGAGATGCAGAATTCAGAAGCAGCAGCTTTTACTGGGGAAGATGAAAATGAAGGTTTATTCTTAAACACGTTAAATTTCAGGCAGCTTCAGGTCATTGAAGTGGATTTGTTTTATAGATAAATATCTATTTGAGGCTGTAGGTTAAAGAAGCAGGAGTTGCTAAAGATATAGCTGTGGGAGACATAAGAATTTAAATATAACTAATTATTCTAAGCAAAGTAAGCCAGACAAGGACAAATATCATATGACATCACAAATATGTGGAATCTAAAAAAAGAAATAGACCCACAAACATAGAAAACAAAAATATAGTTACCAAAGGGGAAAAGAGTTTGCAGATTTGATCTAAGTTATTACACATGAAGGGGATAATCAACAAGATCCTTAAACCTTAATGGAAAAGAATATAAAAAGAATATATATATATGTGTGTGTGTGTGTGTGTGTGTGTGTATATATATATATATACATCTGAATCACTTTGTTATATACCTAAAACTAACACAACATTATAGATCAACTCTACTTCAATATAAAAATAATTTAAAAATATAATTACAATTGTGGGCTTTAATGGCAATGGAATTTCCCAAAAGGGATGTGTGGAATCAGAGCAACTTAGAAAATACTTCCAAAATCCAAAGTTTGTTTTGGAGACAATGGATATGTTTATTGTGAAGGTAACACTGGGGTACAATTACATGTCCAAAGTCAAAGTTACCAGGTTCTATAAATTAATTATGTGTCCCACTTGGTATACTGGTTGTACCTCAAAAAAAGCTACAGGCACAAGTACTTTTTTTTTTTTTTTGGATATGCCATGCAGCAGCTTGATATGGGATCTTAGTTTATGGGATTAAACATAGGCCACAACAGTGAAATTGCCAAGTCCTACCCACTAGACCATCAGGGGACTCCCAGATGTATCTATTATAATAGCTGGGAGTAAGACTGAAAACTAGTGAAATGATAGGTCCCAGGTAAATATAAAAATGCACACATAAAGTTTTCTAACCCACCTATGAACGGCTAATTGTATATCTGAAAGATCACCTGGCTTCAAAAATATTCACAAGCAATAGATAAATCTCCATTGTAAATATCTGTAGGTAATAGCATTAAAATGGACATCATTAAGTTTTCAAATTGTGTGGGCTTCTTTTCTCTACTTGACTGAGTACAGTGTTTGTATTCCACAGTTTGACTTAACTAGAGAACCCATAAAAAACCCCACTTGTGGCCCACTTAAAAAAGAAGTATTATAGTTTTAGGCACTGTTGAATGTCACACTGAGCTACAAAAAAATAAATAAAACACCGTAAAGCTCCCCACCTTCACTTCATTTTTAGAACCCCACACAGAGAGATGACAACTGCATTAATCAGAGGCAGACCACTGAGGTTCAGATTTATTTTAACATTAAATTGTATAGTTGAAGAAAATATCAGTTTCTTTTTTAAAATGACACCATCACTACCTTTCTTAACACTGCAGTTTACTAATGATTTTAAAATTGCTTTAAGGGTTTAACGCTGAAACACTACCACTTCATCCTCGCTGAGATTTAGCATGTGGATCTCACAGTGGAAATAGATTTGTGTTTCACGTTAAGTAAATTCAGCCTCTTTTGTTTTAGAATTGGAAGAACATTTTGTTGACGCAGAGCTCTATTTTTGTTACTTAGAGCTATAAGAAGTCAGTTCAGCATAAGAATTTCTACAAGGCATTAACTGGGAGTTTGTTGGGAAGAGGTTCACTCTGTACTGCATATAATACTGAGAAATTTGTTTAACCTTAACAGGTAATGTTGTTTCCAAGTATTCCTTCTCTGATGCGTCTGTACATTCATGCCCAGGGATACTCTTAAAATGTGAGATGAAGAATTGAAAAAAGAATTCTGGCCTCTAAGAAACCCCTCAGTGAGATGCTAACAAGAAGAATAGACACCTTTGATATAAATTCCAAGGTTTCTTGCCATTGCCCTCCTGCTCTCCTCTCAGCCTCCACTGACCTGAAACATGCACACAGAGTGATGAGCTGAAGCATATACTGTATCCAGTGGGCAAAGTAAACACACACTCTAATTCTCCAGTTCTTGTATATAAGCTAGATTCTCTTAGACCAGTACAAAGGAGGTCTCTTTGTGACCCTGTATCTAAGATGGTGTTTACTGAAATAGATCTTCCTTTATCAAATCCTCACTCTCCAAACCAGACTCAAAATTTAATCTATCGGGCATTAGTTAGGGAAACAAATGAAAATGCCACACACCACATTGGACTATGTATCATGATTCCCCACCCAGTCTGACTCTTACTAACGAGGATGACTTATTCCTAGCAGTCCTTCAGTTTAGGAATAAATAGGCTTTGGGAGATATATCCAAGCAGTTTACCAAACTTGTCAAATCTTCATAATCCCAACCACAGACCCAGCTTTACCTGAATTATTTACCCCATTTAACAATAAGTAAATATATACATACATACACATTTTAAAAATTTCTTCTCTATTTCATCTCTCCCCCTGCCCCATCTTCTGCTTGGTATCTTTACAACCAAGGATTTGGGGTCAACTTAGAATCCTGCAGTAGCTGCTGTGAGACCTCCTATTCTAAGACACACTCTGAAGATGGACTACCAGTATGCTTGCGGGCCAGAGTCAGAACACATACAGACTTTCTATCTCCTGTGAAATACTGTGAATGGTACTAAACAAAACATACACTGACAAGCACGGTCATTTTATCAGTGGATATTTCATTAAGCCTTCTTGGCCTCCATCTGAACTCAACATGCTTTAGTTAGTTATCTAGAACTTCTCTAAACGAAACTTCCTCTGCTGTCATCCATATGTTATGACTGTTGTACTATCGACATACTCTTGTTCTCAGATTGCCTCTTCAGCTCCGTTCTGTCTGGTGACTTTACTGTATCACATCTGCCTGTCATCTTTATTTCCTTTTTAGTTTTCAACCCAGAATCTTATCAATTTATGAAGTTAATGCAGATGACATATTTTTTCCACAAATGTTAACATAGTCACCTTAGTCCTTTGTGAGCTTTTTTCACTCTTTTTGGTAAATAATCAGCATAACTAACACATTTGACATTTGACATAGAGATGCAGAGTTTATTCTTAGAGTGTTTGCTAGGTCTTATTCTGTATACATCTTTACCCCAACTATACTGCTACTGCTCATGATTTGAGGATATAGAGAAGATTCTCAAATTCAACTGTGGTCTGTTATATCTGTGTTTAGGAAATTCTCCATTTAAAAAATAAGTTTATATTTTAATATGCTGATAAAACTTGATGCTCTGTATAATCCATAAATGCTGCTTCAGAAGTATTACCTATTTAATAAAGCTTGTTACTGCAACCCACTACCTAAATAAATAAAAAAGTAAATAAGATTCTTTAGCATTTGAACTCAAATATTGGATTATTCACTCTAAAACATCATTTAGAACAAAAACTCAAAGTTGATAACTTAAATTGAATATAATAACTAATCATACACATTTCAGTTTTAAGTGTGTCAAATAGTTTGTGGTGACAATTAAAATTAATCTTATAAGTTGAACATGAGTTATTTAGAGAAATTAATGTATTATGTAATTATCATTAGGTAGCAACAAGAGACCATTATGGTGCATCAAAATTCCATTCCATGAACATTACAACTTCTCTCGAACTGTGCAGAATCAGTTGGATGCACCTGTTTTGAATGTTTTCCTTTTGCTTTGTCCTTTCAAACTCATTTTAGTTTTCATGAAAACATGTTATTGCCTGAAGACCAGCACAAATACTGCTTTATCAAATTATGAGGCTGAGAGCTATATTTCAATTTTTAATGCTGAAAAATTATAGAAACCATTTCTCATAAATTTAAGAACCAGGAGACTTACAGAAAACTTAATGCTATATCTTTCAAAGACAAAAAATAGCTAGGAAAAGTGGCAAAAATAAGTTAAGAGAAATGAAAAATAAAATAAAAAATTAATCAGCATGTCTATTTATGTGTTATTAGTTGTATATGCCATATGGGTTTTATTGCTCCAATGCTGAATAAATTAAGAGAAATGGGAAATACAATTTTCTTAAATGATTTCAATACCTGTTTACATTTTCTGATAATTTTTCAGATTTCGTCAGGGAGGCATCCTAGAGTGACAATTGTAATTTAATTATTATGATTAAAGTATTAAATTAGTTCAAGCTTCAATGTCTAGGCTATTATAATTGCCTTCTAATTCAGCTTTCTGGATTTATAATCTCTCATTACAATCTACAAAGGAATTATCTTTATAAGATAAAAATCTGACAATGCCATACCTCAGACCCTCTAGAGGTCCCCCCAGCACCTTCTACAACATAGCATAGAGTATGGCACATCTTATTTACTGTGATTATGACAAGTCACATTCTCTCATCTGTCTTTGCTTTTATTTGTGCAATTACCTTTCCTTAGACATCTTCCAACCCCTCCCAACTTCCTTCTCACCAATACTCATCCATTGTGAGTCAGCTTCAGATTCGTCCTCTTTCTGTTTTCTGCACATGTCCCTCTCATAGATTTACACCCTTTTGTTTGCTGTAACAAAAGCTATTAGTGCCCCATGCATGTCTCCTCTCTGGCCCACTTTCACCTGTCCGTATCTGCAGTCTTTCCAAATGTCCTTATACTAGAATTGCAAGGAGCTACCTATTTGCTTGCTCTGGAGGTAGAAAGTGTTGAAAATGACCCCCTCCACAGCATCACTGACCAAGAACTCTCAGGTTTCAGTAAATTTTACCAGTTCCATCACTTCTGAAGATCAGTAATTCTAGGGAATGCATTTTATGCCATTTGCCAGAATTTGCTCTTGAGATGAAGCTCCAGTTCTTTTAATGACAGCTGGTTACCAGCAGTTCCTTTTGGGGCTGCCTTCTCTGCATTACTTCCTCACTTCTGTATGAGTATTACTTGAATATTTCAAAAATAAACTATTTATACCTGAATCTTTTGTCTCCAGGTTTTTTCTTATAGAATCCACAGTAAAAGTTTTGACACCAGAGGTATTGTGTGGTTTCTGGAGTTGGATAGTTGACTGGCCACATGGCATCCAGACCACATGGCATATTGTAACAGCACAATTAAAAGCTTCCGTGTGGTGAATCGGGATGGCATAACAGCATAGGGAGATGAATGCTTTATTAGTCTCTCCAGGATTTGAGAAAAATAATGATAATGATAATGACTATGGACTTAGTAGTTGTTGCAAGTACTATCAGTGATCTCAGGAAGAAAAGTAAACAAACAAACAAAAAAAAAGATGGGCTCTAACTAGCCAATCAATATCTCAGAATAACGCTGGGTATGTCAGAAGGTTTCCCTCCATGGCAGCATTTAAAGAAATGCTGTTCTTTTAAAGCCAGAAAGAATATTGAACAAAAAGCAGACCTTTTGTTTGATTATAATTGTAGTTGAACTGTAGAGAAGATTTACTTCAAAGCACCAGCAACCTCTTAAAAAAATCAAAGCCTTACCAGGAAAGAGGTAGGATCTTGAACCTGGACTTGGATACCCAGAGGACTCACCTCTTACTGGAGGCAATTCTTTCCTTGACTGGAGAGCACACAGCTGCCTCATCTGAGGTAAGCACTTCCAAATATATGTACTTTCCTCAAAATTTCCCTCATCTGATGCTTTCTAGATCACTTAATATGTTCAAGACCAGGCATGGGCCAGATGAGATAGTATGACCTCTGATTTAAGAAAAATGAGATTATTCATCAAAAGAACAATAGACACTGGCTAATTCATCCAATAGGAATTAAGAGAACATGGAGTTCCCATTGTGGCTCAGTGATTAAGGAATCCAACTAGGAACCATGAGTTTGTGGGTTCAATCCCTGGCCTCACTCAGTGGGTTAAGGATTCAGCGTTGCTGTGAGCTGTGGTGTAGGTCACAGACGTAGCTTGGATCCCGCGTTGCTCTGACTGTGGCTTAGGCCAGAAGCTACAGCTCTGATTAGACACCCCTAGCCTGGGAACCTCCATATGCCATGGGTGCGGCCCTAGAAAAGGCAAAAAGACAGAAAAAAAAAGGAATTAAGAGAGCATGGCTAGATGAATGGTGAGCAGAATGGACAAGACATGTGTCTGAAATATAAGGTATATAGCAGATGATAAAGATATGTTTACACAACCAAATTTATGTGTAAACATTTGTTTTGAGGGACACATCTCCAAATTTATACTTAATAGTATAGCTAATTGCATACTTCTCTAAAAATACTTTCCAATAACTCCAGAAACTAAAAATACATATTAAATAAGAAAATAATACTATCAAATACATCGATGCTTAAATTACACAATGGTCATAAAATGTAAATCAATAAGCTTAATAAGTTAATCTAGAGGGAAACAATATAATTTATTAAAAAATATTGAAGGATATCGAGCACAATGATCACAAATGAATGCATTTTATTGTCATCTTGCCTTACACCCAAGTGACCTTGTTGATTGCTTTCAAATAATTCTGATGCTCCATTATTTAACATAAGACATTAGCTAATCTCTTTTCAAATTAATATGTAAGAAAAGTATTCACTTAAAAAATACAATTAAAAATACATGTAAATATTCCACTTACCCTTACTTGACCCACAAAGGCATTGGCTTCTTCTTCTACCACTGATAGATTTCTGGGCAGATAGGGATCAAACACTGGAGCATTGTCATTGACATCTGTCACCACCACATTCACTGTGGCAGTTGAGGTCTTAAAAAAAAAAAGATTAACTGTGAGAGGAGTTATTTTTATTTTGTTGTTAGTTAATTGGTCATCCTGGCATTTGTTTATCTAAAAGGCATCTCATTACTGTTCCTATTCCTTAGATTTACAAAAAAGATCAAAAAAGGATAAAAAGGGGGGAAGCTTGTAATTTTCAAATACCTCAAAAAAACAGATGGAACAAACAAATGATGATATTAAAGGGCAAACATCTTGAAAATGTCAAGTATTTCCTGGAGGCTTACTTTTAGAAAGTGCTTTTTTACCTTTATCTCTTTCACATTTTATGAATGGTAAGCTTTTGTTTATATATACAGTACCTCTTTTTCTCTAAAATGTAACATTTCTGTAGTTTTTATCACATATCATGTACTGTTTAAAAATATAACTAGTGAATTATAAAATAGCACAGTATGCCAGATATTTTGGGGTAAGTAAATACTATCAGAAAATACTACATTAGTAATTTTTTAGGTTCACATCTAAACCAAGAGTTTGAAGACCATACACAATTAATCAAATGATTACCTTATGGCTTTACAGCCTAAGGAAATGGTAAGCAGGTAACCTTACGTGCTATCTGGTTAAAAGGTAAACTCTTTGGCTTGCTGCAACCTGAGAACATACTGTAGGTCAGTGACTTTTGTACAATCAAGGAACATCTTCATATGTGACTCAAGCTGGAAACCGCTCTCTTTAATCAAAACCTGACTATAGCACTAGCCCTCCACCCAGCTCTGTCAGCCTTCTTCAGTTCACAGAAGGCTGAGACCAAAATTAGAGAAAGAAAGGACTCTAGGCTGGAAAATGAAAAATCCATTATGCCATGATATTAAATATTAATAATGTAAACAAAAAGTAAGGAGTTCCCTATGTGGCTCAGTGGTTAACGAATCCGACTAGGAACCATGAGGTTGCGGGTTTGATCCCTGGCCTTGCTCAGTGGGTTAAGGATCCGGCATTGCCTTGAGCTGTGGTGTAGGTTACAGACACAGCTCGGATCCCGTGTTGCTGTGGCTGTGGTGTAGGCCGGCAGCTACAGCTCTTGTTAGACCCCTAGCCTGGGAACCTCCACATGCCGTGGGTGCGGCCCTAGATAAAGGCAAAAAAAAAGACAAAAAAAAAAAAAGTAGGAAGAAAAAGCAGGATGAAACAGTCATGAGAAAATTTCTTAACTTTCTTTTTAAAAAATACAAATGTGATTTGTCCTAATCTGTAAGTAATGTGAGGTGAAAGACTAAAAAGGTGAGCATCAAGAAGTTACTTAGAAGAAGTGATTCTGAGGAAATGTTTCAGCAGTCATGGGGCCAAGAGGTCAAAAGTTGGACTTCTTTGCTACTAAGGAAGAGAAGTGCTGGTAAATAAATACCCAATCCTTTCTGTTGGGATCACTGAAGTTTTATACCCTATGAGTAATGCTGCATGAGGTCTAGACCAGGTCTTATCCAGGTTAAAATCCAGTATTCAAACTCTGATTGGATCAAAGTGATCCACCTTTCTTTTAACAGAATGATGGACAGATCTTCTTTTCAGCAATAAAATTTTACTCCAAGCCTTTATAATTTTTCATATATAATGTCCAGCAGTCATTGAAAATTACCAGGCATAGCAGGAAATTCAGAGGTATTGATAACTATTTCTCTATTTTTATGCTAGCTACATCGGTAGATCAGTGGACTTGTTATACAAAACTTTATACAGTCAGCTATGATATTTTATTCCACATGATCGGTACATATTTCTGTACTTAAAACTCCAATAAAATTTTTATTTAAAGAATAATCAAAGACTAGGGGAACTGTGTTGTTCAGTCAAAGCAGGAAACAATCTAAATGTCCCCCAATAACAGATGGTTACATAATGTGTTGTGTTTTATGCATACAATATCATACTAAGAATGTACAAACTACTATTACAAGTAGTCACATCAATGGATTTCATGAAGGAAAGGTTGAGTGTAAGAAGCCAGACACAATACAGTACATACTATATGATTCCAAATACATACATGTGAAGTCACGATAACAGGGATCACTTTTGTGAAGAAGGTGGAATAGGGAGTAGTAGGAGCATGAGGCTGGGCTTTTGGGTCCTAAACAGCTTCTGTTTCTGGTTCTGAAGAGCGATTATACAGGGGTATAATGAATATTCACTAAACCGCACAACTTTTGGTTTGTATACTCCTCCTTGAGCATATCTCCATGAAATCATTTAATGTAAAGGATGCATGTACACCAACATATGCTTGCATGTAGATGTACAGGGATATGTACAAACTCAATTGTTATCTGATCAAATGAAAATACAGATTATTTTCTTTTCTCCTTTTAACTTATATATTTTCCGAATTTTTTCTGAGGGCTACATTGCTTTTATAACAAAAATCAGTTTAGCAAAAGTTATATCTTTAAAAGTTGTGTTAGAGTTAAAACCAATACAAAGATGTGCCTTTATAGCAGCAGCAGTTCCCATTCTGCCTGAGGGTGAACAAGACATTAAAATGGACAGCCCAGAGCCAAAATCTAAGAATAGCCACACTAGGATTTGCTGACCTTCCTTCCAACCGGCTCGCATGAAGTACCAGTCTACCTGTATTCCCCTGTCAATCTATTGTACTGGTGTCCATTCTATTCTTTAAAATTCCCATTCTTGATACTATGGGGTGGGATGTTTTCAGACTATTCTGGGTCCTTAGTCAAAGGCTGTGGTCTATAACTGGAAGATAGATGAGAACTGGATCACAAGGTGAACTAAGTGATCCAGTTAACAAGGTCACCATTTCTGTTCTAGGAGGGTATGAAATTTATGGACCATATAGATATATTTCTCCATATCTTAGTGAACTGTATATGAAATGAAGAATATCCATGTCTCTGTCAGAAATGTAAAGTAATAAACATATATAGAGTAATTTCTAGCTTATATATTTCTTGAAAAGTGGTCTGAATTTACTTGCATCGGAAACAGTTAATTGTGAAAAATGAAGATTTTGGGGGCTATACATTAGAAACTATTGACTCTATTCTGCAATATTCAAATTATCATTTTGCAATTTGTTTCACATAAATTGCTGGCAATCCTTTTGATTTAAGAAAAGTCCGTCCACCTGTGGTCTGTGCTCACTAAATATCTTTTATAAAACTTTTGATTACTAAAGTTAAAGGGTTAATTTTACTATAATTTTACAAAAGACAAAATCTAAATGTTTAGATAAGAAAAGTACTATCAAAATATGATACTATTATTACTTTGTAATCACTTTCTTCTTCAAAAGCCCATTATCTGTGCCCATGTATCAGTTTAGCCCCCAAATTATATAAATGATGAAATTAACTGAGGAAGCTTTTGTCTGAAAGTTAAATGTTTCTTTCTCTTAATACAAACTTTTGAAAACAAAACAACTTTACTTAAAAGGGTCAGAATTTTAATGCTGAATAACCAATTAACTAATAATGCCTAATTGGTTATAAGAATGAAAAAAAAATGGGGATTTAGAAATGCTAAGTGATTTGTGAAAGGGGAATTGAAATTAACAGGTGAATTACTGAAAAAAAAATGCTCTAGAAAGAACTAAGCCACTAATTTTAACCTAGAGCTAATTTTCAGGTTTTAATGTGGGCAAAGCCATAATAAGTAGATTGAAACTATGCCATATAACTTAATGCACTATTTCTTTTCCATCTTTTCTCTTGTGTAAAAAATCTTATTTTCAAGGCCAGAGGTAAAAGGTCCTAGCTAATATTACTTCCACTAATTTCTGATTTATAATGTGACATATCTCAAAGCTATGTTACTATTTTATTTTCCTATTTTAGTGGTTGACCTGAAACCTTATTAATTTTACTCTAAGTATACTCATTACTCTGTGCCGAATAATTCCTTCTCCTTAGAATTTCCCCCTCAGTTATTTCCTAGCCAAGTTACGCATTAACTTCCATCATAAGTCAAAGTTCTCAATTATTTTCTTCTTGAGATTCTTGCTGACTTCTCTACATATATCTTACACAGGCATACTGTGTTAAGGGCATAGCATACGCAAAAATTAATCTTAGATTTTATTCTTATTCACTTGTCTATTATCTAAGAGCCCTCTATTGACCCAGCTATTTACTAAAACTGTTGTATATATTTTATTTTCCATGTATAGCTGTTTATCTAATGTTTGAAAAATGGCTAATAGCTTATTATGGGCAGATTAAATTACCAAATTTAAAAAATAATCTAAATCTATTTTTCCATTTTTCAATTAAGATCATAAAACTGTCTATTATCAATTTTGTATGTTTTGATCATGATAACCTCTCTAAAGTGTTACTCAAATAAATGTGAGGAGGGCATTATATGTCCCCACCCAGCTTATTATATAGATCAAAGAAGTCATTTCAAGTAATCTAGAGATATATTGTTTTTTAATTGGGTGAGTCTTGCCTAGATGCTTATACTGAATTTGAAATTATTTCCAGAGAACAGTGCTGAGTTGGCCCATAAGTGCTTGATTAAAGACAGAAGCTACACTGTGGCAGAGGAATGACTGAAAAAAAACAGTCCAATAAAGCATTGCCAACAACTGAAATATTATAGTGCTTAAAAATAAGAATGGTGGCAGTTGTGAGTGTGATCGATTGAATAATATAATTAAGTCATTTTACAAAACTCCTAGATGATTAAAGAATTTATTTAGTCATCATTTTTTTAAATAAAGAGAAAATAAAACTTATCTTTTCTAGAATTAGAGGACTGATTAAAACACTTCAATTATCAAGGACTAGTCAGGAATCCAAGTGCTATTTACAAATAACCTGTGGAATCAATCAGTGGGTTTCCTAAGTGCTTCAAGATATTCATGCACACATTCCCTTCTGCCCATCACCCTCCCACCAAAAAAGTGACATTAAAGGAAACAGATTCAACACAGAAAAACTGTCAGGACTGTCTGTTGCTGTGCTGGTGATGCATACAATAGAAAACTTCTTTGAGTAAGACAGGTTTCATTTTCCCCATAAATTGAGTAGGAATGCTAATCCTAAATACCTATTCTGTCAAGTCCAAAAATTCTAGCTCCATAACAGATTCAGAGTATAGATTCTCCAGTTAAAAGAGCCCACTGGAGAAGAGACACTCTGAGTAATTTTAAGTAGCTGCTCCAGGTGAAAAAAGAGGTTAGTTAATGAATTCATTGTTGTAATAAATTGTTGTAGAGTATAAAACTACAAGACACTCTTAGTTTCTTTAACACTGATTTTAAAACCCTTTTCCCCAAGGACAATACTCACCCCATCTGGCCGGCCATCAGAAGCAGTGACAATCAGAATGTAGCGATCAGTGCTTTCCCGATCCAGTGCTTTCCCTAAGGTTAGAATCCCAGTACTAGTGACAGAGAAAACAGATAAACAAATTAGGCACAAAAAAGATTATGCCACAGGGAGTCTTCCTACTACTGTGAACTACTTTTGATAGGTTTTTTTTCCCCCTTCAGCAAGCATGGCTTGAGTATTTAAGATGTATGATTCGAGGATTTCCGTTGAAAACTGAAAAGGGCTTTTAAGGTTGTTGAGCTTCTTAGCAAATAACAAAACTGAATGAAACAACAGAGTTGATTCTCTAGACTCAAATAAAATAAAATAAAATAAAATAAAAAACTATGCTTAATTCATTCCAGGAAGAAAGATATCTATCTGGTTTGTGATTATTTCAGTGGTTAATGGAACCACTAATCTTCAGCAGCTTCATAATCCTTTGAATAAAGAAATGGCTTCTTAAATCTAATCTATCTCACCATTTCCATTCTCTGTCACATAGGTGTCCACTATGAAAATGTAAATGTTTAAATTCATCTTTGATAAACCCCAGAGATTAAAACATATTTTTCTTTCTTTTCAAATTTCAAAGTGAGTGAGGCTTATTGAGTAAAATTAGAAAATATACAGTGGAATATTAAAACCTTTCATAGGTATTATGTTTTTTATAATATTTCTTTTATTCTCTATTATAACTATATTTAAATACATTATAACTGTTTTCAAAAGAGCAATCAGGCTGCATGTATTACATTCTTTTTAAGATAATGTAATTTTAGAAGCATTCATTCTTTCATTTTATAATCTA
The DNA here is from genome assembly GCA_004024745.2 of Catagonus wagneri. NCBI lineage: Eukaryota > Metazoa > Chordata > Mammalia > Artiodactyla > Tayassuidae > Catagonus > Catagonus wagneri. The sequence continues at coordinate 9,184,156 of PVHT020003785.1, forward strand.
TAAAAACAAATTCTTTTGTTGATGCGTTAACAAATTTACCATTTTTCTCATTCTTTTAAAATGTAGAACTTCCTTAATTTAAGTATCATGTATGATGGGAGACGAACAGCCTTTGGGAAAAGTCTCATACTTAGAACGGTTTTAATACTAATTCTTAATTTTTTCACTGTTTAGAATAAATACTTTCAAATATTTAAGATTTTATTCTCTAATCTGTTTTTGTAAGAGTCTGGTCACTTACAATGCTTTTTAAAATAGGCTTTATGCGAAGTGGCAAGATGGCGGAGGAGTAAGAGGTTGCACTCACCCTCTTCCAAAAACGTATATAAAAAAACACATCTACGTGTAAAACAGCTTGCTCAAAACATCAACTGAATGCTGGCAGAAGAACTTAAACCTCCAAAAAGGGCAAGAAACTCTTGACATAACTGGGTAGAACTACAGAAAAAATAAAAAAATGAGAGAGAGAGAAAAGGAATCAGGACAGCACCAGCGCTCCAGGGAGGGAGCTGTGAAGGAGAAAAGGAACCCACATCCTGGGAAGCCACCTAATGGAATGAAAGATCAGCCAAGCTGGAGGGACCTCAAAGCCACCTCAGAAAAAAGTACAGCAGCTGGACTGAGAACGGCAAAGCAGGGTGAGAACCTCAGAGATCCATCTGAACACTGGCACAGACATCACAGCCTGAGATGCTCAGGCGGGGGCTGAGAGCTGAGACTTAGGCTCCAGAAGTCAGTCCCTGGGAGAGGGCTGGGGTTGGCAGTGTGGAGAAAGCCTAGGGGGCTAAGGAACAGTGTGCCATGGCTCAGGAGCGACACCTTAGAGGCTAGGGAGTGGAATTCCAGGACAGAGGGAACCTGGGAGAAGGCCTGTTCCTACAGGAGAGGCAAGCTTACATTGTTGGGGAGGAGGAGAGGAGGAGGGGCCGACCACCATAGGAAACTGCTTCAACCAGCACAGAGGGCAAGGTGGATCAAGCGCAAAACTCCAGCAGCTGGAGGCAGCTTGAAAAGGGTGGGGTGACTCAAGTGCAGAGGGCAGGGCAGATCAAGCTCAAACCCCAGCAGCCCAAGGTGAGCTGCAAAGGGTAGGGCAACTCAAGTGCAAACCACCATAGCTGGAGGTGGAGGTTGCTTACTAGACCGCTGTGGTCCCAGCGTGTGCTGGACACACCCTGCCCAAGCTGCCTGACCAGAAGCTCCTTGCTAGGCTGCTGTGGATCAGGCGTCTCTGGGCACAGGTCACCCGTGACAGGAAGCAGCTTGCTAGACTGCAGCAGACCAGACTTCCTGGGGCGCAGACTGCCTATAACACAGAGGGCGCTTGCTTGCCTGCAGTGATCCAGCATCTCTGGCACAGACAGCCATAAAACTTTAGTTCCTACACTGGAGACTGGGCACTTCTCGTGCAGGCTACCAGTGGCCAGGCACCTCTAGTGTGGGCTAAGGGCATCAGGGGACTAAGTGCGACACGGGGCCTACCAAGCACCAGACACTGTTGCTATCACATCCCTGGGAACATACCCGCCCTGCAGTTGCAACTGCCAAACGTTCAGGGCAGAGCCCAGACACTTGTTCGCTGTCCACTCCCAAGTCCATACAACTAGGTGCAGCTGGTGCAGCATATTCTCTGTGCTCTAAGTGGGACAGGGTGCTTCCTGGTGGCCTCCAGAGGGCGGGAGCAAACGATCGCAGTTATTCCTGACTCCAGAGGTGGGCATGGCCCACTGCCACAGGGGACACCTGAACAAAAATCACTTGCAGCACCAACCACCTCAGAGGGGACTGTAGAGAAGGACATTATGATGGAACACCACCTGCTATTGCTCTCGCTCCCCCAGGAGCGCACCCACCTTTCAGCTGCCACTGCCAAACATTCTGGGCAGTGCCTACATACTGTCTCTTCCCAGAAACTTGTAAGAAAGATGAGGCTAAGAAAGATGAGGTACTTCCTGCATGGCCTACAGGAGGCAGAGCACTCTGTGTAGCACATCCTGATGGGGCTAAGCAGGACAAGGTACTTCCAGCATGCCCTATAGGAGGCAGAGGCAAACCACTGCAGTTCTGGCTCCAGAGATAGGGATGACACGTTACCACTAGGGGTCTGTGAATAGGCAACACCTGAAACCCCAGTCACCTCAAGGGCACTACAGAAGAGGGCACTAGGACTTAACACCAGTTCTGGGGGCTCTCGAATTCCAGGGAACACACCAACCCTGCTGCTCCCACTGCTAAGTGCACTGTGCAGTACCCATATGTCTGATCTGTACTACTCCCCAGGACCCGGCAACTAGAAACAACCTGTACAACACCTCCTATGTGGGCTAAGTGAGACAGGTTGCTTCATGCATGATCTACAGGCAGAGGGGGCAAAGCACCACAGTTATCATTGGCTCTAGAGAGGATTATAGCCTGCTACCACTAGGAGTCCCTGAACAGGTACCACCTGTGGCTTCAGTCACCTCAGAGGAGGGCACTGCACTCGAACACTAGCAGCTGTGGCTCTCACTCCTCTGGGAATCCACACATCCTGCTGCTGCTACTGCCAAATTCTCTGGACACCTGATAGATCTGTGTAGAGCTCATTACCACTTCCCAGGGCCCTGTAACTAGGAGTAGCCAGTGCCACCTTCCTGCAGGTCCTTGCTGCTGTTGAGAGCCCAGTGACCAGGCACCAACTGCTGGCCCTAACTGTTGCTTCCTTCTCTCTAAAAACATACGGAGCACCAGGGAAATAACAGCCTGCTCACACCAAAGAAAGACACACCAAATAGTCAAACTCTCACACCAAAAATAAACAGTAACCCCACCAAAAAATACAAAGGGGTGCTTTTGCCTAGAAGTCGCCTCACAAGACTACAGTGTGGCTTCCCCAAACCACAGAAAAAGAAAACCATGGGCAAGATGAAGAAGCTCAGAAACCATACCCAGTTAAAGGAACAGGACAAGTCATCTAAAGCAGTCAACAATGAAACAGACCTCTGCAGTCTGACAGAATGGAGTTCAGAAGGAAGGTAGTGACAATACTTGAGGAATTAAGACTGAATATCAAGGAATTAAGAGAAGACACAAACAGCAATGCAGATTCCCTTAGAAAGGAACTAGAAAATATAAGGAGGAGCCAAGAAGAGCTAGAAAACTCATTCGCAGAGCCGCAAACCAAGCTAAAAGCAATAAAGAGCAGAATGAAAATGCAGAGGAACGAATTAGCAATGTGGAAGATAGAATAATGGAAATCGCCCGATCAGGACAGCAGACAGAAAACCAAATGAAAAAACATGAAAGCTATATAAGAGATCTATGGGATAACATAAAGCAGCCCAATCTATGCATAATTGGAATTCCAGAAGGAGAAGAAAAAGAAAAGAGGATTGATAACATATTTGAAGAAATTGTGTCTGAAAACTTTCGAAATCTAAAGGTATCTGCCATCAAGATACAGGAAGCACAGAGAGCCCCAAACAACTTGAACCCAAACAGGCCCACACCAAGACATATTATATTAAAAATGGCAAAAATTAAAGATAAAGAGAGGATCCTAAAGGCAGCAAGAGAAAAGCAAAGTGTTAAATATAAGGGATTCCCTCATAAAGCTATCAGCTGATTTCTCTGCAGAAACACTACAGACCAGAAGGGAGTGGCAAGATATATTTAAAGTTCTGAAAGGAAAAAATTTGCAACCTAGAATACTCTACCTAGGAAACTCTCATTTAAAATAAAAGGTAAAATAAAGAATTTCTCCAACAAACAAAAGCTAAAAGAGTACAGCAATACTAAACCCTTTCTAAAAGAAATACTGTAAGGGTTCCTATAAAAAAATTAAAAAGTAAGAAATAGAACAGAGGAAACCACAAATGGAAAGCAATCATTCAAATAAGCCAGCATACACATCTAAACATGAAGATGCTAAAAAAAAAAAACAAAAAAAAAACAAAAAAAGACAACAAAATTATACATTACGGGGAGGGAAAATAACAAAAAAAATTCTATACTTTTTTTAACATAATTTTTTTTAATAATGTGTTTGAGCCTATATGGCTAACAGGCTACAACAAGGAGATATAAGAAGGTGTTAACGTACTTAAAAAACAGGGCAACCACAAATCAAAATGGAACATCACATCTGCAAGTACTGAAAAGAAAAGCACTCAAGCACAAAATAAATGGAAACCATCCAACCAAAAAAAGAAAGGAAGAAAAGAGAAACATAGAATCAACTGGAAAACAAGGTCTTAAATGGCAATAAATACGTATCTATCAATAATCACCATAAATGTCAATGGACTGAATGCTCCAATCAAAAGACACAGAGTGGCAGACTGGATAAAAAAGCAAAAACATACAATCTGCTCTCTACAAGAGACTCACCTTAGGGCAAAGGACACATACAGATTGAAAGTGAGGCGATGGGAAAAGATATTTCATGCCAAGGGACAAGACAGGAAAGCAGGAGTTGCAATACTCATATCAGAGAAAGAAGACTTTAAAATGAAGGCCATAAAGAAAGACAAAGAAGGACACTATTTAATGGTTAAAGGATCCATTCAAGAAAAGGCTATTACAATCATCAATATATATGCCCCTAATATAGAAGCACCCAAGTACTTACAACAAGTACTATCAGACATAAAAGCATAAAAGGAGAAATAGATGGGAGTACAATAATAGTAGGAAACTTTAACACTCCACTCACATCAATGGAGAGAGATCCTCTAGGCAGAAAGTCAGTAAGGCAACAGAGATCCTAAATACTACAATAGAAAAGTTAGACTTGGATTTCCCGTCGTGGCTCAGTGGTTAACGAATCTGACTAGGAACCATGCGGTTGCGGGTTCCATTCCTGTCTTTGATCAGTGGGTTAAGGAACTGGCTTTGCCGTGAGCTACACCGTAGGTTGCAGATGCGGCTCGGATCCCACGTTGCTATGTGGCATAGGCTAGCAGCTACAGCTCCTGTTAGACCCCTAGCCTGGAAACCTCCATATGCCGTGGGTGCAGCCCTAGATAAGGCAAAAATTTAAAAAAATTAAAATTAAAATAAAAAAAAGAAAAGTTAGACCTAATTGACATTTTCAGGACATTACATCCAAAAAAATCAGAATATACATTCTTCTCAAGTGCACATGGAACATTCTCAAGGATAGAACACATACTGGGGTAAAAAGCTCACCTCAACAAATTTAAGAATATAGAAATTATTTCAAGTATCTTCTCTGACCACAAAGGCATGAAACTAGAAATCAACCACAGGAAAAGAAATGGCAAAAAACACACTACATGGAGACTAAACAACATGCTACTAAAAAACGAATGGGTCAATGAGGAAATCAAGAAGGAAATTAAAAAATACCTCGAGACAAATGATAACAAAGACACAACTACTCCAAATCTATGATATGCCACAAAAGTAGTGCCCAGAGGGAAATTCATAGCAATATGTGTCTTCCTCAAAAAAGAAGAAAAATTGGAGTTCCTATTGTGGCACAGCGGAAATGAATCCGACTACGAACCATGAGGTTGTGGGCTGAATCCCTGGCCTCCCTCAGTGGGTTAAGGATCTGGTGTTGCTGTGAGTTGTGGTGCAGTTTGCCAACACAGCTTGGATCTGGAGTTGCTGTGGCTGTGGTGTAGGACGGTGGCTACACGTCCAATTAGACCCCTAGCCTGGGAACCTCGATATACCAGGGGTGCAGCCCTAAAATGACAAAAGCCAAAAAAAAAAAAGAAAGAAGAAAAATCTCAAATCGATAACTTAACCCATCACCTAAATGAATTAGAAAAAGAAGAACAAAAATAAAAATCTAAAGTCAGCAGAAGGATGGAAATCACACAGATCAGAGAGGAAACTGATAAAATAGAGTTTCAAAAAAACAATAGAAAAAAATCAATAAAACCAAGAGCTGGTTATCTGAAAAGGTAAACAAAATTGACAAACCTCTGGGTAGACTCACCTAGAAGAGGAGAGAAAAAACCCAAATAAACAAAATAAGAAATGAAAAAGGAGAAGTCACAATGGATATCACAGAAATACCAAAAAAAAAACATGAGAGAATACAATAAACAATTATACTTCAACAAATTTTACAACCTAGAAGAAATGGACAACTTTTTAGAGAATTACACCCTTCCAAAACTGAATCAAGAAGAGATAGTTCAACTGAACAGATCGATCACTAGAAATGAAATTGAGTTTGTCATAAAAACACTCCCTACAAATAAAAGTCCAGGACCAGACGACTTCACAGGCAAAATTCTACCAAACATACAATGAAGAACTCATACCCACCCTCCTTATACTTTTCCAAAAGGTGGAAGAAGAAAGAACACTCCCAAAGATATTTTATGATGCCAACATCACCTTAATTCCAAAACCAGACAAAGAAACCATGAAAAAAGAAAACTATAGGTCAATATCTTTGATGAATATAGATGCACAAATTCTCAAAAAAAATTTAGCCAACCAAATCCAACAATATATAAAACAGATCATACAGCATGACCAGGTGGGATTCATCCCAGGTGCACAAGGATGGATCGACATATGCAAATCAACCAATGTCATATACCACATTAACAAAAGAAAAGTGATCATCTCAGTAGATGCAGAAAAAGCATTTAACAAAGTCCAACATCCATTCCTGATCAAAACTTTTACCAAAGTGGGTATAGAGGGATCATACCTTAACATAATAAAAGGCATTTATGATAAACCCACAGTAAATATAATACTCAGTGGAGAGAAGCTGAAAGTCTTCTCTCTCACTAAAATCTGGAACAAGACAAGGATGTCCACTCTCACCACTGTTATTCAACATAGTATTGGAAGTCCTAGCTACACCAATAAGACAAACAAAAGAAATAAAAGCCATCCAAACAGGAAGAGAAGAGATGAAACTGTCACTGTATGCAGATGACATTATACTATATACAGAAAACCCCAAGGACTCAACCCCAGAATTACTTGAATTTGTCAACAAATCCAGCAAAATAGCAGGATATAAGGTTAACCTTCAGAAATCAATTGCATTTCTGTATACTAACAATGAAATATTAGAAAAAGAACACCAAAATACTATACCTTTTAAAATTTTACCCCAAAAAATCAAATACCTGGGAATAAACCTGATGAGGTGGTAAAAGACTTATATGCTGAGAACTACAAAACATTAATCAAGGAAATCGAATAAGATACAAAGAAATGGAAAGATACTCCATGCTCATGGGCTGGAAAAATTAATATTGTAAAAATATCTGTACTATCCAAAGCAACTGACAGATTCAATGCAATCCTTCTCAAATTACCAATGGCATTCTTCACAGAACTAGAATGAACAATCCAAAATTTTATGTGGAATCACAAAACACTGAGAATCGCCAAAGCAATTCTGAGGAACAAAAACCAAGAAGGAGGCATAACTCTCCCAGACTTCAGGCAATATCACAGGGCCACAGTAATCTAGACAGTGTGGTACTGGTATCAAAACAGACATACAGACCAATGGAACAGAATAGAGAACCCAGAAATAAACACAGACACCTATGGCCAATTAATCTTCAACAAAGGAGGCAAGAACATAAAATGGGGATAAAACAGTCTTTTCAGTAAGTATTGCTGGGAAACCTGGATGGTTGCATGCAAATCAATGAAACTAGAACACACTCTCATACCATGCACAGAAACAGACTCAAAATGGTTTAAAGACTTAAATATAAGAGAAGACACGATTAAACTCCTGGAAGAGAACATTGGCAAAACATTCTCTGACATCAACCTTACAAATGTTTTCTCAGGTCAGTCTCCTAAAGCAACAGAAATAAAAGCAAAGATAAACCAATGGGACTAATCAAGCTGACAAGCTTTTGCACAGGAAAGGAAACCAAAAAGGAAACTAAAAGACAACTTATAGAATGGGAGAAAATAGTGTCAAATGATGCATCAGACAAGGGCTTAATCTCTAAAATATACAAATAGCTTATACAACTCAACAGCAAAAAAGTCAACAACCCAATTGAAAAATGGACAAAGGACCTGAACAGACATTTCTCCAAAGAAGAGATGCAGATGGCCAACAAGCACATGAAAAAAATGCTCGACATCACTGATTATTAGTTAAATGCAAATCAAAACGACCACGAGATACCACCTCACACCAGTCAGAATGGCCATCATTAATAAGCCACAATCAACAAATGCTGAAGGGGGTATGCAGAAAAGGGAACCCTCCTGCACTGTTGGTGGGAATGTAAGCATGTACAACCACTATGGAAAACAGTATGGAGGTACCTTAGAAAACTATACATAGAACTACCATGTGATCCAGCAATCCCACTCTTGGGCATATATCTGGACAAAACTTTCCTTGAAAAAGACATGCACTCTCATGTTCATTGCAGCACTATTCACAATAGCCAAGACACGGAAACAACCCAAATGTCTATCAACAGATGATTGGATTAGGAAGATGTGGTATATATACATGATGGAATACTACTCAGCCATAAAAAAGAAAAAATAATGGCATGCAACATGGATGGAATTAGAGACCCTCATGCTGAATGAAGTAAGTCAGAAGGAGAAAGACAAATAACATGATATCACTTATATCTGGATTCTAATATACTGTACAAATGAACCTTTCTACAGAAAAAGAAAATCATAGACTTGAAGAACAGACTTGTGGTTGCCATGAGGGTGGGGGACGGAGTGGGACGGTATGGAAGTCTGGGGTTAATAGTTGTAGACTATTGCCTTTGGGATGGAAAAGCAAGGAGATCCTGCTGTATGGCACCAGGAACTATGTCTAATCACTTGTGACAAATCTATATATGTATGTGCAACTGGGTCACCATTCTGTACAGTTGAAAAATTGACAGAAAACTGTAAACCAGCTATAACAAAAAGAAAATAATAAAATAGGTTTTACATTTATGTATTTGATATTACAATCTGACATTGTATGTGACATTTTTTTATTGGGGGCGGGGGGGTCAGTTCCCAGACCAGGGATTGAACCCAAGTCTCAGAGGTGAAAGCACTGGGTCCTGAACATGACATTTTAAATAAGGTCTAACATGCACGTACTGTGAAGGAGTGGCTATATCAATTTAACAAAACATTAAAATATTTATAAAGTATAAAAACAATTTGTTTCTTATTGATCAAAGGCTTTCATTTTAATGCAGGGGTTTTTGCTGTTATAGTATAGTTTAAGGAATTCATACCACATATGGTAGGCTGAGTACAGAGAGTCAATGCCAATGAATAAAAAAGAGAGTGCAGTTACTCTTTTGGTTTGTTTTATTGTTGTTATTGGTATGGACTTTTAAAAAGTTCTAAACATATGGTATGACTATGGAAAAACTGACTTTTCATCTTGTGCATTTTAAAATATTTTGTCCAAATAACTGAAAACCAATTCCCCGAATGGTTCATAACAATCAGGTTTGGATCAACTTCCTACACTGCAGATGGCTCAGATAATCTCACTCTAAAGTAACATTCAAAGAGAAAAGAAAGGCATTTATTGCTTCTGAGACCTATTCACAAGTACTTACGCAATAGGAAATCTGAAAAACAATTCATGGTAAAATGAATGAAAAAAGAAAACTGAGTTACTGTTTTCCATTTTCCCCTTAAGTTTAAGGTTCAAGACTTTATTACTCCTTGTAGAGTAAGTGAGAAAATCACTAGAAATGTATATTGTGTTACCATTTAGAGCCATAGTATATCTGAAGAGCTTATTTTTCGTAGTCCGGTGAATATTACAGAAATAGTCCTTTGCTTAAGATAACGTGTACCTTGTATCTCAAGGTAGTAGGCAATAAGACAGGATATTTGGGAAATGGAAAAAGAGAGAAAGAACAGGTAGTGTCTTTCAGTATTTGTCACTGAAAGACTAGTTTATTAGTACACACATCCTTTCATAAAACTCCAAAAATAACTGGAAAAGAGGACTTGCTACCAGATGGAAGGAAGCTACAGAGCAGGATACATTAAGCTGTGTTTAGAAATACAGTAAATATTAAAAGTACATATATTAAAAATACATAAAAATCACTCAATAAAACAACAGTAATAGTGCTACCTAAATTTTATCCAATTGAAAGTATATTGCACAGGAATGATAGTGAAAATTATGAAGTAAAGTAGGCAGTTCAAAAAGATGGTCTTTCCACAGAAGCATGGGGAAAAGAAGCAGAAAAGATCAGAAACAAATTTGGACTCTGGAAAAGGTTTTTAGCACAAATGAAGGCAGGATTAAGAAAAAGGCAACTTTAGAATGATAGTAAAGACTTGGGCCATTTTTACTTGTCCTTGCCCCACCCCTTCCTGGCTTAGACTAGTCTTGAATATGGAAGTCAACATTCCAGTAGGATATTTGCATCCCTGTTTCTCAAGGTAGCAGAACTATCTATATTCATAAAGAACTGTGTTTATCCATTCCAACTGATCTGGAGCTGCCTGTAATAATACACAGTGTTTATCTTTATGTTGCCTAACTCAGAACTCGCTCAAGGCACAAAAGCAGTAGGTGTTCCTGGAAAACAATGTAAGTCAGGGAGCAGCAATGCAGCCAGTTGAGGCACAATTTAAGTTTGCATGCAATGGAACCCCAAAAGCCTAGAAGGAAAAACTGGGTAGAGAGTTTCTTGGGAAATTAGGGCATTTGAAAGTAACTGGGTATCCTGGTGAATAGAACAGAGAGCCCAGAAATAATCCATATGTCTGTGCCCAAATGATTTTCAACAAGAATGCCAAGATTATTAAATAGGGTAAGATTAGTCTCTGCAACAAATGGTGCTGGAGCAACTGCACATCTACATGCAAAAGAAAGAAACTGGATTATCTCACACCGTATACAAAAATTAACTCAAAATCGATGAAAACATAAAACTATAAGACACTGAAAACATAAAACTATTAGACAAAAACATAGGGATAAATCTTCATGATTTGGAGTTTAACAATGAATTCTTATATATGATAACAAAAACATGAAGAACAAAAGGAAAAACAGACATATTGAGCTACCTCAAAATTAAAATTTTTGTGCATCGAAGTACATTATCAAGAAATCAAAAAAAAAAAAAATTGGAGTTCCCTTCGTGGCTCAGTGGTTAACGAATCCGACTAAGAACCATGAGGTTGCGGGTTCGATCCCTGGCCTTGCTCAGTGGGTTAAGGATCCAGCATTGCCGTGAGCTGTGGTGTAGGTTGCAGACGTGGCTCGGATCCCACGTTGCTGTGGCTGTGGCGAAGGCCGGCGGCCACTGCTCCTGTTAGACCCCTAGCCTGGGAACCTCCATATGCCACGGGTGCAGCTCTACATAAAGGCAAAAAGACAAAAATAAATAAATAAATAAATTACAAAAAATACAAAATGGAGAAAATATCTGTAAATCATCTGATAAGAATATGTTTCCCCAAATATACAAAAGACTCCATACAACTCAACAACAACAACAAAAAAAGAAAAGAAACCCAATTAAAAAATAGGCAAAGAATTTGAATAGATCTCCAAAGAAGATATACGAATGGCAAATAAGCACATGAAAAGATGCCAATGTCATCAGGGAAATACAAATCAAAACTACAACAAAATACTACTTCACACTCACTAGGATGGCTATAATTAACAAAACAGTTGGGAAAATAATGTGTTGATGAAAATGTGGAGGAACTGAAACCCTTGCACGTTGCTGGTGGGAGTGTGAAATGGTTAAATCACTAGGGACAACAGTCTGGCAGTTCTTCAAAGAGTAAATAATTACAGTATAACCGAGCAATTCCAATTCTGAGTATATATTCAAAAGAATTCAAAGCAGGTATTTAAATACATATACGAAGAACATTCCTCAGTATCCTCAATAGACAAAACATAGAAAAAATACCCAAATTTCCATCAATCTATGAATGGGTAAACAAATTGTTATATATACATGTAACAACATTATGCAGTTATAAAAAGGAATGAAGTATTAAGATATGCTTGAACATGGATGAACTTTGAAACATTAGGCTAAGTGAAAAAATTCAGACAGAAAAGGTCACATATTGTGTCATTCTACTTATAGGAAACATTCAAAATAAATAAGTTCACAGAGGCAGAACACAACTTGGTGATTGCCAGTGCCAGAGGGGAAGGGCAAATAGGGAGTATCCACTTCATGGGTTTGTGTTTCCTTTTGGAAGGATGACAATATTCTGTTACTAGATAGAATTGATAATTGTACAACATTTTGAGTCTACTAAATGCCAGTGAGTTGTTGACTTTAAAATGGTAAAGTTTATGCTATGTCAGTTTAACATCAATTATATTAATTACATTGCACAGAATTCTCTCACCAAACTTGAAAGCTGTATTCCTGATATATATTGTGCTCTTTTAGACAATGTGTTGGTTTGCCAAACTGCAAAAATGGTGTTCAAAAGTTGTTTAAACAATATAGATAAAAACTAGTAGAGGGTATCTATTTCCTAACAAATTAACCTACTAGCGTTTAAAATCTATTTCTACATGTGTTCATCTTCTCAAATTGCCCTGTTCATTAGAAAATACTGCAGTTACATAATTGTGGACTGAAAGAGATTATCTCACAAGTTTCATGTTTTGTATTCTATGCTTCCTTTAATCTTTTTCAATTCATTCTACTAGTTGTGATTTAACATCATTTACGCTTATAAGTGTCTGAGTCTCTAACAGATTTATGATGATGATTCAGGCATCATGTTTTAGGCCTTACAATGAGATTTAGGGGTTAGAGTATACCTCAAAATGTGTGACTGCTTCTAGTTTGATATGGCTTTCCATGTTAAATAGTAATTAGTGATTAACATACCCAGACCAACAGAAAGAGTTAGATATTGGTAGCAGTTCAGGAAAAGATGATGGTGGCATGAATTAAGAGAGTAGAGTGAAGGATACGAGAACAGTGATTTGGGTATATATTTTGAAAGTAGAACTGACAGAAAAAAAAATGCTTGTCATCTTTCTTTCATGTTAATCTTCAGTGCAGTTCAAACTGGTATGAAAACATAATTAAGCTTTAAATTTAGTGTCAGAATTAATTTAGTCACATAGAAAGAAAGAAAAATGCCAGTGAAGATGAAGAATTTTCAAATAAAGTTCTAACTAAGGCAAATCTTATTTATATATTTACTTATAAGCGAATGTTTGCTGAATAGATAGTTGCTGAATCATATGAAACTGTTGACATGGAGATATGAAAACATTAAAATACTGCATTATACTATAGAACCATAAAGATCCTGCCATTTATTAAATGGTACTGAATTATTTACATAATGAACAATTGTGATTTGTAAGGTACAAGGCCTTTTCTTTAAAGAACAAGTTTCTTTCTTGGCCATATGGTTAATTCAATTCATTAAAATGAATATAATTCAACACTTGGTAAATACATACTAGCATTGAAATGATTATACATTACTACTAATTTTTTTAAGAATTATAAAAATGTTTAGTCACATTTATATTTCAATAGAAAATGTAAAGTAATGGTATTATAATGATTATTGCTAATATTGGCATCATAGCATAAAATAATATATTATTTAATGTAAACTTTGATGTGAAATTTTCTGTTGTTTTAAGGAGGAAAATGTAACCAAAACCAGTATTTAGATGAATTGAAGCATTTGATAACTGATGACAGAATATTATTTCTTTTCTATTATTTTTGAGAGAGCATCCAAATTATTAAAATCCTTAAAACATACATACAAGTGGTGACGCAAATTTGCACAGGTATACCAGAAGTTTCAAAGAAGGAAGGGATTAAAATGGCAAATTTCCCCCATTTCAAATATGTTGAAATACATTGCTAATGCTCTAGGTTAGCTTATAAGTTTCAAGGGGAACAATAGCAATGAGGTAGCTGAAATAAAATTATCATCAATTAAAAGAGAATATCTGTGAGTCTGTTTCTGTTCTGCAAATAAGTTCATTTGTATCCTTTTATAAGATTTCACATATAAGTGATATTATATGATGTTTGTCTTTCACTAACTTCACTTTGTATACCAGTCTCAGGGTTCATCCATGTTGCTGCAAATGACATTATTTCATTCTTTTTAAGGCTAATATTCCATTGTATATATGTACTGCATATTCTTTATCCATTTCTGTCTATGGACATTGAGATTGCATCCATGTCTTGCTATTGTAAATAGTGCTGGGATGGACTGGTAGTTTGGGGTCTGTCATATGTACACTGCAGTATATGGAATGATTGGCCAATCAGAGGGAACCTGCTATATAGCACAAAGAACTCTACCTAATATTCTGTGACTATCTATGTGGGAAAAGAATCTGAAAGATAATGGTTGTGTGTACATGTACAACTGAATTACCATGTACAGTAGAAATTATCACAACATTGTAAATCAACTATACATTAATAAAACTTTTAAAAAATGACTAAAAAAAAGAAATAAAGGGGACCCCACTGACCCCATTCCACATACAATACAGGTCAGTGAGAACTTGCTGCACAGTACAGGGGATTCTACCCAATATTTTGTAATAGCCTATATGGGAAAAGAATCTGAAAAACATGGATATGTGTGTGTATATATATATATACACACACAACTGAATAATTTTGTTACACAGCAGAAATTATCACAACATTGTAAATCAAGTACAATTCAGTAGAAGTTTAAAAAAAAGATAAAAGTCAATGGGCCCAGTATACTGGACATTGAATCAAAAGTAATCATCGGAGCTCCCTTCATGGCTCAGTGGTTAACAAATCCGACTAAGAACCATGAGGTTGCGGGTTCGATCACTGGCCTTGCTCAGTGGGTTAAGGATCCTGCGTTGCTGTGAGCTGTGGTGTAGGTTGCAGACGTGGCTCAGATCCCGCGTTGCTGTGGCTGTGGCGAAGGCTGGCAGCTACAGCTCCTGTTAGACCCCTAGCCTGGGAGCCTCCATATGCCGCCGGTGCGGCTCTACATAAAGGCAAAAAGACAAAGAAAAAAAAAAAGTAATCATCAACACAGACCATGCAATCATCATAGTCCTACCCTAGCTGTTCGGAAGCAATTTTCATTTAAGGAAATTTAAGGATATTTCTGTCTGATTAGGTCAATTCAGACAAAGAGGATAGTGCACGGACATGTCTTACCCCTTAAAAAAAACTCTGTGACCCATGTAGTTGTCCCTTTGGTTTAAAAATTATGAATGAGAGAGGTAGTGGAGAAATACTTGCTAATGTAGCAGCACAAGTGAGAATGTCTTTGGTAAAACTGGTAATTTATTAGCTTTCACAACCAGCAGCTGTAAATTCCTTTGGCATCAAGAGAGAAACAAACACAGGAATGGACAATTCAACAGGCAAAGTAAGACATGGGCTTCGTCTTTATCAGGGGAAGTGAAAGCTCCATTGTTTTCTTGTTTTTATCAGCTTTATTAACATAATTCACATATTGAATGTACCCATTTAAAGTACAAGTGAATACATTTTAGTGTATTTGTAGAGTTGTTCAACAATCACCACAACCAATTTTAGGATATTTTCACCATTGTATCTTTTAGCAGTCACTCCCTATTCTCTGCCATCCCCCAGCCTCAGGCATCCAGTAGCTTATTTTTAGTCTCCACAGATTTGCCTATTGCAGACATTTCATACAAATGGAATCATACCAAATGTGATCTTTTGTGAATGAGTTCTTTTACTTGGTATTATGTCCTCAAGGTTTATCCATGTTGTAGCATGTTTCAGTACTTAGTTTTCTTTTATTGATAAATAATAGTCTATTGTATGGATACACATTTTGTTAATTCATTTCATCTGTAGACAGATATTTAGGTTGTTTCCACATTTTGCCATTGTAAATCTATTACCAATTTTTTTTCAACTTTTTATGTGGACATAGGTTTTCATTTCTCTTGAATAGACACAGATGGAAGTGCTCAGTTATATAGCAACTCTATATTTATTTAGAGGAAATGAGAAATGGTTTTCCAGAGTATACATTTTACATTTCCACCGGAAATATATGAGAATTCTAGTATATCAAATCCTCACCCATATATGCTAGTTCCTTTCTTTTTCATTATAGCCATTCTAAGAGGATGTGAAGTGGTATCTCACAATTTTAACTGCATTTCCCTAATGGCTAGAAATTATGAGCATACTTCCACATGCTTATTGACTATTCATATATCTTCTTTGGACAAATGTCTATTTAAATTCTTGCTCATTTTTATTTAGACTGTTTATCTGTTTATTTTTAAGTTGTAATAGTTCTTTACATATTTTTCATATATGTCCTTTATATATATTATTTAAAATATTTTATTTCAGGCTGTGGAGTGTCTTTCACTTTCTTAATGATGCCATTTGTATGACAATTTTTTCAACTTTTGATGAAGTCCAATTTAGTGTTCTCATTAATCACTTCTGTACTTTGTATCATATCTAAGAAAGCACTGTCTAATCCAAGTCATGAAGATGTACTTCTGTATTCTGCATCTTCTTCTAGGTTATATAGTTTTATCTCTTATATTTAGGCTTATGATCCACTTTGACTTAATTTTTACAAATAGTGTGAGGTAAAGATCCAGCTTCAGTTTTTGCATACTATCCCCACTTCATTTATTGAAAAGAGTATTCTTTTCTAATTGGATTGACTTGTCCTCCCCCCCCCTTTTTTTAAATCAATGGACCATAGATATTAAGGGTCATTTCTGAACTCTTAAGTTTATCCTAGTGATCCAGACATCCAGTACAATGCAGTCCTGATTACTGTTAAAGTGTGCCTTTTACAAAGTTTTCTTTCTTGAAGGATAATTGTAAATTATAGCTAATTTATGATTTGTATATGCTGATGGGAGAAAATTTAGAAAGTAAAGCCTTTCCATTTTTTAAGTGGGATTTTTATTCATCTATGAGATCAAAAATTCTGAGAAATATTGTTTTCAGGCATACAAACTCATGGCTCTACCATTTTAGTCAACGTGAAACTGCAGGTGTTTCCTATAACAGGTGAACAAACATGGTATGCTTAATTTGGCATTATGTTCCTGAGACTCAAGCTGAGTCTGGCTAATTTGTCAAGTTTTTCACTTTATAACCATGGGCTACATTTATATTTCTATTCCTTCAGGGAGTAAAAACTCTTATGACCACACAGAAAACATCAGAGAGATACCAAGAATATTTCTTTGACAACCAGCCATGTGTGACAGCAGAATGGCTACTCTGCTATTGCAGAAGAGAAACAAAGCAGACTTCAATGCCTTCTTTAATACTGTCACCAGCTTTCTCAATAGTTATGATTGACGTTATTTCTGAAGTGTTCAGAGAGGTGACTAGAATGACATGGATACAGACCTCAAAGAGGCTTAGAATGGACATGAAATATTTTTATCTTAGCTTTTTTAGACTATACTTGCATTACTCAAAAATTGAAGGACAGACTTGTGACACCTTAAATGCATCTGAATTAAACTTTGTCTTACAAAATTCCCTTTGAATGAACAATTTACTGCCAAGTTATTCTTTGTAGAAATAACCTTGTTATTATGAGTAGGTGATAACTTTAAAGAGATCTAATTCATCCCAGGTTATACCTGCAAATGAAATGTTTCCATCCCAGTGGATCTTACCTGAGTAAAGAGTCTCCTGGGTATGATTTCTGGATTCAGAATTATCCCATCCCCCAGCTCACATTAACATGCATCGAAAAAAAGGTAAAATAAAACTACAAACAGCTAACATCTCTGATTAAAGAAGTCCATTCTCTTGCCACTAGTACATTATTTAACATTTTAAAAAGGAAAAAAGTTAATTTAGAAATTACTTTTAACTTACCTTTCTGAAAGATTAAAAACTCGCTGTGGATCTCCATTCTCAATGGCATATGTTATTGGGTCACCCTCTCGATCAGTTGCCTTCAGAGAGAAGATATAAGCTAATTATCAAGTAATTCATATGGTTTATTTTTTGTACAGTGTAACATAGAAACTTGAAACTAATAGCACAGTGGACCCATGATACCTTAAATAATAAAGATTAAGAAATGGGATAATGACTAGATGAAAAATGAAGAATTTCATATCTGATGCCAGCATTTCTGAGTGTTGTAACAGTGAATCAGAATAATACTTCCTGAATGTATATATGATCTTATCTGGTGGGAAATATGGTAATGATTTCTTAGGGTTTACTTATTTAATTTTATATGAATAATTTTAAAAAGTGTGTTACATTTTATGTAAATGTTTTAGTGTCAAGAAATTATTTAATGCACCTCTTTCCTTTTTTTTTTCCTTTATCTGTAAGGCTTTGTGGTTAAGAACGCTGAATCTGGAGCCAGAGAGCTTGAATTCAAAAATGGGTTTCATTTACTAATTGTGTGGTTATTTTTCAATTTCTTCATTTGCAAAACGAGAGCTATAACAAAACAAAAGCCAATAGATTTTGGGAGATTAAAATGAAATAATCTATGTTAAAACACACAGACTAACATCTGGTACATTGTGAGTTTCATTAAGTATGAACCTTTTCTTTCCCTTCTTACTCAAGTCATAAAAGGTAACACCTACTGCTTCTGACTCTGAGTTCTGGTTCCTCTTACCCAAAATAAAGACATACACTCGACTTTGTGGCACTTGAGTTTTGGTTTTTACCATCTAAAATATCCAATAATTTCCTTTTCAACGATTCATTAAGTCACCTTATGAAAGACTTGAGTGAAGAAATAAATCTGGATGATATAAAAGGGATATGAGAGGGATCCGCCTAAGCATGACCCCAGGGGAAGGAAAAACATAATATTATTCTTAAGTTACTTGGCTGGCAGAGACACCAAACTCTCTGACTGGCAGACACTGCCCTGGAATTGCCAGACCTAAGAGAGTGGTAGTTTAGTTGTGTCCCTTCGATAGATGTCCCAGCCATAAGAGAGAGAGTGTGAAATCCTATGTCCAGACAAACAGGGAGCATTGACTCTGCAGGTACATCAAATGGCTTTGACATTGTTTTCATAGCCCTGGTCATGGAAGATCCTTATCAGCCATCACAATGGATAGACAGAAACCTGTCTTGGACTACATAAGCTCCAGAGTCCAGGGACAACTAAGTAATAACAAATAATATTAATTAAATCTTAAGTTCTGTGGGAGAAGTTTTGTTGGGTCATTTAAAAGTGACTCCTCCGTAAAACACCTCCTTCACATGGCTTACATAACATCATATTCTCCTGCTTTTAATGCTGCCTTATGGGCTTCTACTTACTTTCCCTTCCTGATTTTTTCTTCATCTATAAAGCATATTTACATTGGATGCTCCACAGGTTTGTTCTTGAACCTCACTGACTTGGTCATCTCATTCAGCTCTATAGCTTTAAAGGTATTTCTATGCTGAACAATCTCCCATCTCTAAATCAGCCCTTTCCTCCAAATTTCAGAACTATATCCAATCACCTAGTTGAACCCCCAGTTAGATGAATTA
The DNA here is from genome assembly GCA_004024745.2 of Catagonus wagneri. Classification (NCBI taxonomy): domain Eukaryota; kingdom Metazoa; phylum Chordata; class Mammalia; order Artiodactyla; family Tayassuidae; genus Catagonus; species Catagonus wagneri. The sequence continues at coordinate 9,203,637 of PVHT020003785.1, forward strand.
TAAGCATTCCCAATTTAAAATGTTAAAACTCCTCAATCTTGATTTCTCTGTTGCTCCTCCATGGCTCAAGGAAAAACAATCTGCTGCTTTTAGTCTTTGTTATCTCAGTAAATAGCAGCAACTACATCCTCCTACTAGCTCAGGCCCCATAGCTTGACCTTAAATGATCACTCTTACTTCTCAGTATAACCCATTGGCAAATCCTACTTGTTCTATATTTAAAATATTTGCAGGATCTGGTTGTTTCTGAAATACAAACATCTTCCTTACAGATTATGTAATATCCATGTTATTAGTGGCCATGGTTTCTCCCTTGCACTTTCACTGAAGTCAAGTTTTTATTAAGCAGACATAGCAATCACTTTTTCCAGGGAAAGATCTTATTTTTTTTAAGTAAGGTTATTGCATTATTACACATTATTCCATACACACTTACACTCATACATACATGCAAACACACATACAAAATGAAATAAAATAGTAAAATACAAGGAAATAACAAATTACTTAGGGTAATTAATATCATTGAAACATTACAATTCAATCTAAATCTATAATTTTAAATTTCATTAAGTTAATTATAATGGAAGTGCAAAGGTAGAGAGTAAGAAACAAAATAAAAAAAACCCACATACACTCAATGGAACTGATAGTAGAAGATGATATTTTCTCCTTGTTGCTTGTTCTTTTCCAGAAAAGTATTAGTAAAAACGATAAAATGGAATTGTAAATAATGATACTCAGATTAATTTTGAAGAAAGAGAATTATGCTATGTCTAGATATTCTATTTTGTCACTAAATAACTCGCACTAAATGTTTCCTGTTGTTTTCCTCTTTCTAGGAGTCATTTTTACCTTTTATATTGTTGTAGGTACTATCAATTTCATTTTGTTAATTCTTGGTATGTGGTATTTGTTGTTGTTTGAAAGGTAATTTACTGTCAAATATTTTATTTGATTTCATGAAACCCAGAAGAAACAGATTCTGCAGCAGGATAACTTAGCCAGTTCTTCGTTGCTTTTCTCAGGTTTTGTGGCAAACACAGTAGTAATTAGAGAGGAGTCATAATTTCCCAACTAAACAAGGGGGAAATGGTGCTATTTTGTTCAGAGTTCTGAGTTCTGAAATCCATTGTATGGATTAGCTCTCTATAAGTACCATATATCTCTATATACCAACATCTAAAAGGATAAAAAATGAATAATTGGAAAATCAGCAGAAACAATGTTTTTTTTGGAGTATTAAGATTTGATATTATGCATATGTATAACTTATAATCTATTATTTTTAGGGCTTCTAGCTTTATTTTTTTTAATTTTTCCATCATAGCTGGTTTACAGTTTTCTGTCAATTTTTCAAACAAAATATATTTCTAAAACCTTTTTTTGGGGGGGTTATACTTGCAGTGTATGAAAGTTCCCCAGCTAGGGGTAGAATCAGAGCTGTGGCTGCCAGCCTGAGCCACAGCCACAGCATCATGGGATCTGAGCCGTGTCTGCGAACTACACCACATCTCACAGCAACATGGATCCTTAACCCACCAAGCAAGGCCAGGGATCAGACCCGCATCCTCATGGATACTAGTCAGGTTCATTACCACTGAGCAGTGATGGGAACTCTTAAAAACATCTTTTACATAGCTTTTTTCCTATATAAGTATAACCAGTCTTCTCTACATGATGGGCAGAAATTTATGTATAATACAGAAGAGTGAATCCTTAACTTAAAATTTGTCAACTACTTACTATATGTAGAAATTACACTTGCATGCCTTATCTCATTTAGGCCTCGCAGTAACCTTAAAGGCAAATGTGAAATGTAAGACTTCAATTACATTACTCTTTTGAGGAGTTCCTGTTGTGGGTCAGTGGTTAACGAATCCGACTAGGAACCATGAGGTTGCGGGTTCCATCCTTTTCCTTGCTCAGTGGGTTAAGGATCTGGCTTTGCTGTGAGCTGTGGTGTAGGTTGCAGATGCAGCTCGGATCCCAAGTTGCTATGGCTGTGGCGAAGGCTGGCAGCTACAGCTCCTGTTAGATCCCTAGCCTGGGAACCTCCATATGCCATGGTGCAGCCCTAGATAAGGCAAAAAA